>LR999972.1:17007500-17015000 GCA_905220455.2 Deilephila porcellus | reverse complement strand
TCACCAAGAATCCCTGGACACCAAGATCATCACCGTCGGACACCAGGAAGTACTTTAAATCAACCCGGACAAATTGTGAGTTTTAAGCAGTATCTTCATCAAGTGACTACTCCGTGACCTTCAGATCTAGAGACCTGGAACCAGTTCCCAAATCATTTTTTGGGGACCCTCAGCCTGCACACCAAGTACCAGCCAAATCCACCCATAGACAAAAAAGTCATTTTCAAAATCACCAGAGGAAGGTCATATCTGAACAGCATACAGGTTCGAAGTCTGTCTGATGGAATAATCCGGTAGAGGGTAACCTCCCGAATCCATCGACACCACTCACGACCTGATCGGAGCAATAGCGGCTGATTGAGCGAGGTTTTCCTTTCTTCATTCCCAATCATTTAACATCCTCTTTAATTCCTTATTCATAAACTAACACCAACTTAACTTTAAAATCTGTAAATTGTAAATTTTTAAATTCCTTATTCATTATACTAAGTTAATCTTCTCTTAAAATCTTATATTTATTTATCTGGACATTGGCCACTTAGTCTGGCCAATGAATATTTATTGATCATTCTATTGGTAATTGCTGTACAACCCACTTATATTTATCGTACATCTCATTGGCCCTCTGCCAAAATAGACTCCTCCCACTCAACTTAAACTCCGCCCCTTTCACACTAAACTCCACCCACTTTGTCCCTAAACCCCGCCCACTTTTGTTGGCTCCTCCCACTTTTTCCGTGTTAGCCCCGCCCACCCCAAGTTAAGTCCCGCCCCCTTTTACTTTGGCCCCGCCCACTTTTCCCGGACTTAGCTGTTTTAGTCTCCTCTACCCCCCGCTGCCCTTTTCACCAAACCCCTCCCAAACGTCACCCCACGAAACCTTCCCCCCCCTCCCCCCCCTCCCCGCACTCTTACCTCACCCCCTCCAACCCTATCTCCGCCGTTATTGGTCCTAGACCCCCTGAGTTTGGGTTCTTTGGAACCGGCTCGGGAAGGCCTAGCGATTGGCTCCGGCGGAATCCCGGAATTCCCCCCCTCAGTCCCTTCCTCACTCCCCTAATCCTATCTCCGCCGTTACCGGTCCTAGACCCCTTGAGTTTGGGTTCGTTAGAACCGGCTCGGGAAGGCCTAGCGATTGGCTCCGGCGGAATCCCGAAATTCCCCCCCCCCCCCCCCCACACACCCACAACCCGAATTGAATCCCCGCTCCAGCCATGGAAGAAGACATTAGTCACCTTAGCCCACGCCTCCAGAGTGTAGCGAAGGGGGACACATTCGCCTACGAGTACCCTGAAGACTTCATTTATATCGAACAACCGGACGAGGATCATATAGACTACCCAATAGACAGGTACGAACTATCGAAAATCCTGCTCGCCTACTCTAATTCGATGCTTGAGGCCATGACCCCCAGGAGTGTCAGGACAGAAGGCAAAAACATCGTGAGATGCATTGCGTATCAAATGGAAGCACTCGGGGTGGCCTTAGAGAATGACGAGGATTACCCACACGTAATAACCCAGCCCGAAGCAACACCACTAGCGCAACCCACCGCACCGGACAGCGATAACCACCATCAACACCAGGACCTCAAAAACGACATCCTCAGCTGTGTCAAACAGGAACTCGCCAACCACCTATCTGCAGTAAACAACATCAAGAATGAACTGATCGCTATCCAAAAGGAACAGGCTAAGGTCACATATGCCACCGTCACATCCGCCACCACTTCAGCGCTAGCAACTTCAACCTCTCGGAACCGTACCCCCCAGAGCACAACCCCAAACAAGATCACACCCCAACCCATTTCACCGAAATCTCTACCTGCCATCATTGTCACCCCCACCACCGCAACCAAGACTAAGGAGGAGGCTGTCACCGCACTCAGGAAATCGATCTCATTCCGAGAGGCAAAATACGCACCCGCCAAGGTTACCACCGTATCCAAAGGCAAACTGAGGGTTGAGTTCGACACCGTTGAGCAGCGGGACGACGCCCTCAATCGCCTGCGGACGGCGGAAAGCGTCACCGCCGAACCCGCCCGCCGGCTCAGTCCGCTGATAATATTGAAGGGCGTCACCTGCGACGTTCCGGCGGAAGAACTCCCCTCCTTGATCAAGACTCAAAATCCCGAACTGGAACCACTGATCAACAGCGACACCGACCTCCTCCTGCGTTTTAAACGCAACAATAGAAACCCAGCGCTCTACAACGCGGTACTGCAAGCGAGCCCAACTGTCTGGCGCCGGATCACAGAGATGGGGCGAGTCTGCGTGGACTACATGCGGGTCCACGCTGAAGACTTCTCCCCGTTCCTCCAGTGCTTCCGGTGCCTGCAATTCGGGCACACGAAAGCCAAGTGCTCCACCACCAGCCAAGCCTGCGGACACTGCGCCTCACCACAACACACCATCGCTGACTGCCCATTGAAAGAGGACAAGACGAAGACCAAATGTGCAAACTGTGAAGCTCACAACACCAGGTTCGGATCCAAAATCGACACGGGCCACAGAGCAACATCTCCAACATGCCCGAGACTCAAATCCATGAGGGAGAGGATTGGCCAAAGGATCGACTACGGCCCCTAGTCCTCTCCTCTCCCCCCTGAGAACCATGGATCAACATCATCGGCCAAGTCCCGTGTCGGCTTTGGACACCGAACAACCGTGGAACACTCTGTAAACTCTCTATTCTAAGATTTTTATTTTTGTATACCAGTAAGTTATAATAAAACCTAGTATAAGACTCAGTTTGTAAAAGATCGTCACAACTTTATATTATCTAATAATCCACCTTCAGTGACTCATTTTACTTTATTATATACAATTTTATTATTTCCTTTACACCAAAATTTTATCTTTGTAAATAACGAAATTCTTTGTGAACAACTTGATTCCTTTTTGAAGTATCATTTAACATATAATTTTGTAAATTTAGATATAAGCTAATAAAAACAACCACAACAATTTCTATAGCGACCACACACCTATCTCACCACACTTACTCACACAGCACACTCCCTTACTTACCCAGGGGGGCCAACGAGAGGCGGACGGAAGGGTTGCTACGCGGAAGTCTTGCCTCTCTGGAAGATCCCCCTACACCTACACTACCCCGGCAGAGGGCGGGTTGTCGTATCAAATAGCGAGACCTCACCCCTCTGCCGGTTTCCTCACCCCACACTATCACTCACAACACTTTACAGCGATATGAATACAACACCCCAACAACCAGAACACAGGCAGAAAAAAAAAAAAAAAAAAAAAAAAAAAAAACCTAACCTAACCTAACCTAACCTAACCTAACCTAACCTAACCTAACCTAACCTAACCTAACCTAACCTAACCTAACCTAACCTAACCTAACCTAACCTAACCTAACCTAACCTAACCTAACCTAACCTAACCTAACCTAACCTAACCTAACCTAACCTAACCTAACCTAACCTAACCTAACCTAACCTAACCTAACCTAACCTAACCTAACCTAACCTAACCTAACCTAACCTAACCTAACCTAACCTAACCTAACCTAACCTAACCTAACCTAACCTAACCTAACCTAACCTAACCTAACCTAACCTAACCTAACCTAACCTAACCTAACCTAACCTAACCTAACCTAACCTAACCTAACCTAACCTAACCTAACCTAACCTAACCTAACCTAACCTAACCTAACCTAACCTAACCTAACCTAACCTAACCTAACCTAACCTAACCTAACCTAACCTAACCTAACCTAACCTAACCTAACCTAACCTAACCTAACCTAACCTAACCTAACCTAACCTAACCTAACCTAACCTAACCTAACCTAACCTAACCTAACCTAACCTAACCTAACCTAACCTAACCTAACCTAACCTAACCTAACCTAACCTAACCTAACCTAACCTAACCTAACCTAACCTAACCTAACCTAACCTAACCTAACCTAACCTAACCTAACCTAACCTAACCTAACCTAACCTAACCTAACCTAACCTAACCTAACCTAACCTAACCTAACCTAACCTAACCTAACCTAACCTAACCTAACCTAACCTAACCTAACCTAACCTAACCTAACCTAACCTAACCTAACCTAACCTAACCTAACCTAACCTAACCTAACCTAACCTAACCTAACCTAACCTAACCTAACCTAACCTAACCTAACCTAACCTAACCTAACCTAACCTAACCTAACCTAACCTAACCTAAGCTAACCTAACCTAACCTAACCTAACCTAACCTAACCTAACCTAACCTAACCTAACCTAACCTAACCTAACCTAACCTAACCTAACCTAACCTAACCTAACCTAACCTAACCTAACCTAACCTAACCTAACCTAACCTAACCTAACCTAACCTAACCTAACCTAACCTAACCTAACCTAACCTAACCTAACCTAACCTAACCTAACCTAACCTAACCTAACCTAACCTAACCTAACCTAACCTAACCTAACCTAACCTAACCTAACCTAACCTAACCTAACCTAACCTAACCTAACCTAACCTAACCTAACCTAACCTAACCTAACCTAACCTAACCTAACCTAACCTAACCTAACCTAACCTAACCTAACCTAACCTAACCTAACCTAACCTAACCTAACCTAACCTAACCTAACCTAACCTAACCTAACCTAACCTAACCTAACCTAACCTAACCTAACCTAACCTAACCTAACCTAACCTAACCTAACCTAACCTAACCTAACCTAACCTAACCTAACCTAACCTAACCTAACCTAACCTAACCTAACCTAACCTAACCTAACCTAACCTAACCTAACCTAACCTAACCTAACCTAACCTAACCTAACCTAACCTAACCTAACCTAACCTAACCTAACCTAACCTAACCTAACCTAACCTAACCTAACCTAGCCTAACCTAACCTAACCTAACCTAACCTAACCTAACCTAACCTAACCTAACCTAACCTAACCTAACCTAACCTAACCTAACCTAACCTAACCTAACCTAACCTAACCTAACCTAACCTAACCTAACCTAACCTAACCTAACCTAACCTAACCTAACCTAACCTAACCTAACCTAACCTAACCTAACCTAACCTAACCTAACCTAACCTAACCTAACCTAGCCTAACCTAACCTAACCTAACCTAACCTAACCTAACCTAACCTAACCTAACCTAACCTAACCTAACCTAACCTAACCTAACCTAACCTAACCTAACCTAACCTAACCTAACCTAACCTAACCTAACCTAACCTAACCTAACCTAACCTAACCTAACCTAACCTAACCTAACCTAACCTAACCTAACCTAACCTAACCTAACCTAACCTAACCTAACCTAACCTAACCTAACCTAACCTAACCTAACCTAACCTAACCTAACCTAACCTAACCTAACCTAACCTAACCTAACCTAACCTAACCTAACCTAACCTAACCTAACCTAACCTAACCTAACCTAACCTAACCTAACCTAACCTAACCTAACCTAACCTAACCTAACCTAACCTAACCTGTATAGCTACTTCGAGAGCCGCAGAGTTAGGGTTCGCTTTGCCGGGCAAGAGCACGAAAGAGGGACCTCCAAAGGATGCGTACAAGGATCAATTGGGGGTCCCATCTTTTGGAACCTGCTCCTCGACCCACTGCTCAAAGAACTTGACAGAAGGGGTGACTACTGCCAGGCCTTCGCCGATGATATCGTGATGGTGTTTGATGGGGTGAAAACCGAAGACATCCAAAAACAGGCAAATGCCGCACTCGCGCATGTTCGGGATTGGGGAGTCAAAAATAAACTTAAATTTGCACCGCAGAAAACCAGCGCTATGGTTTTAACTAGAAAACTAAAATACGACTCCCCAATCCTGAGCATGGGTGGTGTGGCGATTGCGCTGAAAAAAGAAATTAAAATTCTAGGTCTCACCATAGACGACAAGTTGACCTTCAACCAACACGTAGAGGATGTCTGCTGCAAAGCCACAAGATTCTACCAAAAATTGGAAAGAGCAGCAAAAGTGCAGTGGGGTTTGGGTCCTGAAGTTATAGGGTTGCTTTACAAGGCGGTGGTCGAACCAACGGTTTTGTACGCGGCCAGTGCATGGGCACAGGCCAGCGTAAAAGTAGGCGTGAAGAGGCGGCTTGACCGTGTGCAGAGAGGCTTCGCGCAGAAGATGACGAAGGCCTACAGGACTGTCTCACTGAACTCGGCCCTGCTGCTCGCGGGAATCTTACCCCTCGACATCCGAGTACGGGAAATGGCCCTATTATACGAGACCAAAAAGGGGTACAGCCAGCGAGTAGCAGGTGACCGGGAGGTGGAAAGTCCTGTGGCCTTCGTGCATCTTGAGCACCCTGCCAAAAGAGTAGCTCTGAGTTTCGTCGGCCTGGTAAACGATGCAGAAGTAAATAGAAACACCCAGGATAGCTGCAAAATATTTACTGACGGAAGCAAGCTGGAGGGCAAGGTTGGGGCGGCACTGTCTATTTGGGACGGTGACACCGAAACCAAAACCCGGAAGCTGAAGCTAGAAAACTTCTGCACCGTTTACCAGGCTGAGCTTTTAGCATTAAAAATAGGCTTCGACGAAGCAATTAAAGCCAGAGCGAATCGTTGCTGCATTCTGAGCGATTCCAGAGCCGCATTGGAGACAATCTCGCGCGGGCGCTCCCTACACCCTCTATCCATCCAAATTAATGACCGTGCAAAAACCCTAAAAGATGCAAATAAAAACATCAACCTCTTCTGGGTCAAGGCGCACGCAGGGCTAGTGGGGAACGAACGGGCGGATGAACTCGCGAAGAATGCAGCACGAAACGGGAAGAAAAAGCCCGACTATGACAAGTGCCCCATTTCATTCGTCAAGCGACATATCCGAAAGGAAGCGCTTGACGAATGGAATGGGAGATATCAAGCCGGAGAAATCGCCTCGGTCACCAAACTGTTCTTTCCCAACGCTGTGGAAGCCTACAGGATTATCAAAAAACTCCCAAAAGAAGGTACACTAACGCAACTCTTCACGGGACATGGTGGATTCTCCGAGTACCTAAATCGCTTTAGGTGCAAGGAGAGTCCAGCATGTCCCTGTGATCCTGCACAGAGCGAAAACATAGTACACATCCTAACCCAGTGTCCGAGATTCCTGAAACATAAGTTCGAAATAGAGCAACAACTCGATGTAGAAATAAAAAGTGAAACATTCGCAGAATTAATAGAAAACAAGGAATACAGATACAAATTCTTAGAATACTGTACAAAAATTGTAAAAATTGTAAATAAAAATAACAAGTAGAAAAAATTTACTGAAATACATAATATTAGATTATGTACATATAGTAAATAAAACAGATAAAATGTATAACTAGAATAAGATAGTAATAAGTAAAATACAGTAGATAATAATAAGAAAAATGTAATAGAAGATAAAAGATTAAATTATGTATAGAAAATAAGTTGCAAGAGGAAGAAAAAAAAAAAAAAAAAAAAAAAAAAAAAAAAAAAAAAAAAATTGTTAAACCCCAAACA
>LR999972.1:16600000-17005000 GCA_905220455.2 Deilephila porcellus | reverse complement strand
ACCTAACCTAACCTAACCTAACCTAACCTAACCTAACCTAACCTAACCTAACCTAACCTAACCTAACCTAACCTAACCTAACCTAACCTAACCTAACCTAACCTAACCTAACCTAACCTAACCTAACCTAACCTAACCTAACCTAACCTAACCTAACCTAACCTAACCTAACCTAACCTAACCTAACCTAACCTAACCTAACCTAACCTAACCTAACCTAACCTAACCTAACCTAACCTAACCTAACCTAACCTAACCTAACCTAACCTAACCTAACCTAACCTAACCTAACCTAACCTAACCTAACCTAACCTAACCTAACCTAACCTAACCTAACCTAACCTAACCTAACCTAACCTAACCTAACCTAACCTAACCTAACCTAACCTAACCTAACCTAACCTAACCTAACCTAACCTAACCTAACCTAACCTAACCTAACCTAACCTAACCTAACCTAACCTAACCTAACCTAACCTAACCTAACCTAACCTAACCTAACCTAACCTAACCTAACCTAACCTAACCTAACCTAACCTAACCTAACCTAACCTAACCTAACCTAACCTAACCTAACCTAACCTAACCTAACCTAACCTAACCTAACCTAACCTAACCTAACCTAACCTAACCTAACCTAACCTAACCTAACCTAACCTAACCTAACCTAACCTAACCTAACCTAACCTAACCTAACCTAACCTAACCTAACCTAACCTAACCTAACCTAACCTAACCTAACCTAACCTAACCTAACCTAACCTAACCTAACCTAACCTAACCTAACCTAACCTAACCTAACCTAACCTAACCTAACCTAACCTAACCTAACCTAACCTAACCTAACCTAACCTAACCTAACCTAACCTAACCTAACCTAACCTAACCTAACCTAACCTAACCTAACCTAACCTAACCTAACCTAACCTAACCTAACCTAACCTAACCTAACCTAACCTAACCTAACCTAACCTAACCTAACCTAACCTAACCTAACCTAACCTAACCTAACCTAACCTAACCTAACCTAACCTAACCTAACCTAACCTAACCTAACCTAACCTAACCTAACCTAACCTAACCTAACCTAACCTAACCTAACCTAACCTAACCTAACCTAACCTAACCTAACCTAACCTAACCTAACCTAACCTAACCTAACCTAACCTAACCTAACCTAACCTAACCTAACCTAACCTAACCTAACCTAACCTAACCTAACCTAACCTAACCTAACCTAACCTAACCTAACCTAACCTAACCTAACCTAACCTAACCTAACCTAACCTAACCTAACCTAACCTAACCTAACCTAACCTAACCTAACCTAACCTAACCTAACCTAACCTAACCTAACCTAACCTAACCTAACCTAACCTAACCTAACCTAACCTAACCTAACCTAACCTAACCTAACCTAACCTAACCTAACCTAACCTAACCTAACCTAACCTAACCTAACCTAACCTAACCTAACCTAACCTAACCTAACCTAACCTAACCTAACCTAACCTAACCTAACCTAACCTAACCTAACCTAACCTAACCTAACCTAACCTAACCTAACCTAACCTAACCTAACCTAACCTAACCTAACCTAACCTAACCTAACCTAACCTAACCTAACCTAACCTAACCTAACCTAACCTAACCTAACCTAACCTAACCTAACCTAACCTAACCTAACCTAACCTAACCTAACCTAACCTAACCTAACCTAACCTAACCTAACCTAACCTAACCTAACCTAACCTAACCTAACCTAACCTAACCTAACCTAACCTAACCTAACCTAACCTAACCTAACCTAACCTAACCTAACCTAACCTAACCTAACCTAACCTAACCTAACCTAACCTAACCTAACCTAACCTAACCTAACCTAACCTAACCTAACCTAACCTAACCTAACCTAACCTAACCTAACCTAACCTAACCTAACCTAACCTAACCTAACCTAACCTAACCTAACCTAACCTAACCTAACCTAACCTAACCTAACCTAACCTAACCTAACCTAACCTAACCTAACCTAACCTAACCTAACCTAACCTAACCTAACCTAACCTAACCTAACCTAACCTAACCTAACCTAACCTAACCTAACCTAACCTAACCTAACCTAACCTAACCTAACCTAACCTAACCTAACCTAACCTAACCTAACCTAACCTAACCTAACCTAACCTAACCTAACCTAACCTAACCTAAGCTAACCTAACCTAACCTAACCTAACCTAACCTAACCTAACCTAACCTAACCTAACCTAACCTAACCTAACCTAACCTAACCTAACCTAACCTAACCTAACCTAACCTAACCTAACCTAACCTAACCTAACCTAACCTAACCTAACCTAACCTAACCTAACCTAACCTAACCTAACCTAACCTAACCTAACCTAACCTAACCTAACCTAACCTAACCTAACCTAACCTAACCTAACCTAACCTAACCTAACCTAACCTAACCTAACCTAACCTAACCTAACCTAACCTAACCTAACCTAACCTAACCTAACCTAACCTAACCTAACCTAACCTAACCTAACCTAACCTAACCTAACCTAACCTAACCTAACCTAACCTAACCTAACCTAACCTAACCTAACCTAACCTAACCTAACCTAACCTAACCTAACCTAACCTAACCTAACCTAACCTAACCTAACCTAACCTAACCTAACCTAACCTAACCTAACCTAACCTAACCTAACCTAACCTAACCTAACCTAACCTAACCTAACCTAACCTAACCTAACCTAACCTAACCTAACCTAACCTAACCTAACCTAACCTAACCTAACCTAACCTAACCTAACCTAACCTAACCTAACCTAACCTAACCTAACCTAACCTAACCTAACCTAACCTAACCTAACCTAACCTAACCTAACCTAACCTAACCTAACCTAACCTAACCTAACCTAACCTAACCTAACCTAACCTAACCTAACCTAACCTAACCTAACCTAACCTAACCTAACCTAACCTAACCTAACCTAACCTAACCTAACCTAACCTAACCTAACCTAACCTAACCTAACCTAACCTAACCTAACCTAACCTAACCTAACCTAACCTAACCTAACCTAACCTAACCTAACCTAACCTAACCTAACCTAACCTAACCTAACCTAACCTAACCTAACCTAACCTAACCTAACCTAACCTAACCTAACCTAACCTAACCTAACCTAACCTAACCTAACCTAACCTAGCCTAACCTAACCTAACCTAACCTAACCTAACCTAACCTAACCTAACCTAACCTAACCTAACCTAACCTAACCTAACCTAACCTAACCTAACCTAACCTAACCTAACCTAACCTAACCTAACCTAACCTAACCTAACCTAACCTAACCTAACCTAACCTAACCTAACCTAACCTAACCTAACCTAACCTAACCTAACCTAACCTAACCTAACCTAACCTAACCTAACCTAACCTAACCTAACCTAACCTAACCTAACCTAACCTAACCTAACCTAACCTAACCTAACCTAACCTAACCTAACCTAGCCTAACCTAACCTAACCTAACCTAACCTAGCCTAACCTAACCTAACCTAACCTAACCTAACCTAACCTAACCTAACCTAACCTAACCTAACCTAACCTAACCTAACCTAACCTAACCTAACCTAACCTAACCTAACCTAACCTAACCTAACCTAACCTAACCTAACCTAACCTAACCTAACCTAACCTAACCTAACCTAACCTAACCTAACCTAACCTAACCTAACCTAACCTAACCTAACCTAACCTAACCTAACCTAACCTAACCTAACCTAACCCCCGAAGATAATCCGCTGGCCGACAACTCAGACCACCAGAGGACAAGAGAAGCAGCCGCTCGAGTAAATGACGTAGTCAATGCTGAGACCCATGACCCACCATTTACGATCGAAGAACTATATGCGGCCACGAACAGCTTTAACCCGAAGAAGGCACCGGGAGCAGACGGGCTGACAGCGGATATCTGCAAAAAAGCTATCGACAGTCACCCGGGATTGTTCCTATCACTGGCAAATAAGTGCCTGGAGCTTGGCCACTTCCCGACCACCTGGAAGGAGGCTACGGTTATCATCCTCCGTAAGCCTGCCAAGGAGGACTACACACACACAAAGTCCTACAGACCCATAGGCCTTTTGCCAGTGATGGGAAAAATACTGGAGAAGATGGTGGTGGGTCGAGTGAGGTGGCATCTTCACCCAAGGACTAGCCTCCGACAGTTTGGCTTTATGCCCCAGCGGAGCACTGAGGACTCCCTCTATGTCTTAATGAAACATATTAGACAAAAAATGGAGGAAAAGAGGATCGTTGTCCTTGTATCATTGGACATAGAGGGAGCCTTTGACAGTGCCTGGTGGCCGGCCATAAGGGTCAGACTGGCGGAGGAGGACTGCCCAGTCAACGTCCGAAGGGTGATAGATAGCTACCTCGAGAGCAGGAAAGTCAGAGTGAGGTACGCTGGAGAGGAGTCCGAGAGATGGACCTCCAAGGGATGCGTCCAAGGCTCCATTGGGGGTCCAACTTTCTGGAACCTGCTCCTCGACCCACTACTATCTGGACTGGAGAGAAGGGGATGTTACTGCCAAGCGTTCGCCGACGACGTTGTGCTTGCCTTTGACGGAGAGAAGATGGCCGAGATCCAACGCCAGGCCAATGACACGCTCGCCTATGTGAGGGATTGGGGAATCAGAAATAAGTTGAAGTTCGCTCCACACAAAACAAAGGCTATGGTGTTGACGCGGAAATTAAAGTACGATTCCCCAATCCTCCATATGGGCGGAGTGGACATTGGCCTGGAAAAACAGATAAAGCTTTTAGGGGTCACCATCGATAGCGGACTCACCTTCAAGGCACACCTTACAGAGGTCTGCGGAAAGGCTCTTGCCTTTTATAACCGGCTTTCCAGGGCGGCGAAAATTCAGTGGGGCTTGGGACCAGAGGTGGTAAAATTACTTTACACGGCCGTAGTGGAGCCGATAATTTTATATGCCGCTAGTGTTTGGGCTCCAGCCGCGCGTAAGCTAGGTGTAAAAAAGCAGCTCGCTGCGGTCCAGCGAGGCTTTGCGCAGAAGCTCACGAAGGCCTACAGGACGGTATCACTGAACTCGGCCCTACTGCTCGCGGGGATACTGCCTCTTGACATTCGGGCCAGGGAAAATGCTTCCCTGTACGAAGTCAAGAGGGGATACTCCCTGCGAGTGGTGGGAGACCGGGAGGTGGAACGTCCTGTGGCCTTCGGGAAGCTGAACCACCCAGCGCAAAGAAAGGCAGTGCATTTCAACTGCGTGGTGGACGGTGCAGAGGTAGACCAGATAGTTAATACTGGACTTAGTCTGTTCACAGATGGCAGCAAGATCGAAGGAAAAGTCGGAGCGGCTATTTCCATCTGGGAAAATGCTGCCGAGACAAGAGCCATAAAACTCAAACTGGAATCCTTCTGCACCGTCTACCAGGCAGAGCTGGTGGCCCTCCACAGGGCCGTGGAAGAAGCAGCGAAAAGTGGAAAGGCCCAGTGCAGCATCCTGAGTGACTCGAGGGCAGCGCTGGAGACAGTAGCAAGTGGCGTTTCCCTGCATCCCCTTGCATTCGAGATAAGTAGAAATTTGTATCAGGCACACAAACATAACAAAATTATAAAACTGTTTTGGATAAAAGCTCATGCAGGATTGCAGGGAAACGAACGAGCAGACGAGCTCGCAAAGGATGCTGCACTGAAGCTGAAGACGCGGCCCCATTACGATAGGTGTCCCGTCTCATTCGTCAAGAGACAGATCCGCAAGGAGTCGATTGACGAATGGAACGGGCGCTACGTAGATGGTGAAACCGCGTCTACCACTAAACTCTTCTTCCCCGACGCTGTGGAGGCCCACAGGCTGGTGACGAAGATAGCGATCGATCCGATCACAACGCAGGTGTTCACGGGGCATGGCGGGTTCTCCGAGTACTTGAACCGGTTCAAGTGCAAGGAGAGCCCGGCATGCATCTGTGACCCTGCGGTGAGCGAATCGATCGTACACGCATTGGTGGAATGCCCCGTATACATTTTAGATCGATACAACATAGAGATGGAACTAGAGATAGAGATAAATGTAAATAACTTAAGTAAAATAATTAGTGATAAGAGCAAAAGGGTCAAATTTATAAATTATTGTAGAAAAATAGCATTAAGTATGATAAGACGGAACAAGTAATAATAAGTTAGACTAAAACATATAATCTGAGATTATATAATTTTAGTAACATAGAATAAGATAGTAATAAAATAAATTTAGGACCTAAAATAAATTAAGATAAAACAAGATAAAATGTAAATAGACATAAGATAGAATAAGTTAAATTGTAAAATAGTTAAAAAGAAAATAAAATAAAGAAAACACCCTTGACAAAAGGACTTAGATAGGCAATAAGTAGGACCTCCCTACGAAGGAGATAGGCAATAAGAAGGACCTCCCAAAGAAGGAGTTAGATATAGATAGGCGTAAGTATAACACCATACAGAGGTACAGAATGGCTCTAACACTAGTTAGGGGAAGCAGCGGGCTAAACGCCCATAAAAAAAAAAAAAAAAAAAAAAAAAACCTAACCTAACCTAACCTAACCTAACCTAACCTAACCTAACCTTTTTTTTTTTTTTTTTTTTTTTTGGTATCGGGTTGGAAAATCCTCATGGACATCCTCCGCCCGGGGGAGGCGCGGAGGGGACTGTCAGACTCTTACTGACTAAAAACCAACCCGTGTTCCTCATGTACCCGTGTGTCGGAGGGTCGGGTATCGCCTGAAGCATTCGTCGCAACCCCCCGACGGGTATTGGCCCGCCATAGTCGGGCGGGCCCCGTCACCCACTGCGGCCGTCACCCCGGCCGCAGGACTCCACTACGAGGCGCGCGCGGAACACGACGCCGCCGCCTCAAGGCCTGCTGCTGGTCGGACGGTAAGACGCCCCGAGTCTGCCGTCCACAGGCCGCGCCCTACGGTGGCCGAAAATCTGCCACCCTACGACGCCCAGTGCGTCTGCTGCGGGAGGGGAGAGAGGAGGCAGCCTCTCTCTCCCTTTCCGCCACCTCCTTTGCGAGCATAACGGCCTCGCAGAAGGTGGCGACAGCTCTCCACCCTGACTTGCTTCCGACCATGGTTGAAACAATGGCCGGAAGCGAGAGGTTTCCCGCAGCACCTACGGCCGCGACCAAATCACGGCGCTGCTCAGCCCAAGCTGGGCACTCCGCCAACGTGTGCAACGCCGTATCGTCGCGGCGATCACCACAATGGTGGCACTGGGACGTCGGCTCCCGGCCTAGTCGACACAGGTACTTCCCGAAACATCCATGTCCGGTAAGCACCTGCGTCAGCCGGAAGCTTAGGGCGCCGTGGCTCCTGTTGAGCCACTCCTCTAGAACGGGCCTTACCGCCGCTACAGCGGCGTGCCCCGCCGTGGGTAGCGCTAGGCGCGTCTGCCACTCCGCCACTAGGACCTGGCGGAGTTCTGCCCTGCGTGCCTCTATCTGTCGAGGCACCAGGCGCTCGCCCCTCTCGACCGCCTCCACGCGCCACCAATAGAGCGACGTGAGGAGCTTTGCGTCGAGGTCCCAGGGCGAGGATCCGGCTAGGAGGCTCGCTGCCTCAAAGGAGATCGTACGGTATCCCCTTATGACCCTGACGGCCATCGCGCGTTGCGGCCTTCGCAGCGCGGCGACGTTACGGGCCGTCAGGGAGTCCGCCCACACTGGCGCGGCGTATAGCGCCATCGACCGTACGACCCCCATGTAGAGCTTCCGACAGGAGGAGTTGGGCCCCCCCAGGTTGGGCAGCAAGCGCGAGAGCGCAGAAGCGGCGCCCATTAACCGGGGGGCGAGCCGTGTAAAATGCGGCCCGAAGTTCCACCGACTGTCGAGGACGAGTCCAAGGTACTTCATCGTCGACTCGACAGCGATGGAGACCCCTCCCACTATTATGCTGGACCCCGGAGGCGGCTTCGTCCTCGGCCCGTGAAAACAAAGGGCCTCGGACTTGTGCAATGCCACCTCTAAGCCCAGCCGCCGGATCCTACCCACGACGTGCGCGACACCAGCAGTCGCGCGTATGGCCGCCTGCCGGTACGACTTTCCACGCGCTGTGACTAGCGTATCGTCGGCGTAACAAATGACGCCGACGCCGTGGATAAGCGCACCGCGCAGAGCCCAGTCGTACCCCACGTTCCACAGGAGCGGCCCCAACACCGATCCCTGCGGAACGCCGCACGACGTCTCTCGCCGACACCACTCTTCTCGACCCTGGTACACCACCGATCTTTCCGACAAATAGGCCCCGACAATGCGTTGGAGGTAGCGCGGCACCCCGTGGTACCGGAGTGCCTCCCTAATGACACTCCAGGGCAAGGTGTTGAAGGCGTTGGCGATGTCGAGCGACACCGCCAAGACCACCTCACCCCGGGCGACTGCCTCCTCCGCGAGGACCCTCACGCGCATGATGGCATCCACCGTGGAGCGCCCCTGGCGGAAACCAAATTGGTTGTCCGCCAAATCCGGGCCCACCCTGGTCATGTGCTGGACGAGGCGGCTAGCGATGATTCGCTCGAAAATCTTGCACACCTCGTCCAGCAACACGATGGGCCTGTAAGCAGATGGTGAGTCTGCGGGGCGCCCCTCCTTCTTGAGCAGGACCAGCTTTCCGGTCTTCCACCGGCTTGGAAACTGGCCCCGCTCCAAACATGCGCTCAAGAGCCCCGCTAGTCGGGGCCAGAGAGCCTCCATGGCCAGGACCCATGCACGGCCTGGAATGCCGTCGGGCCCTGGGGCGGTGTTCCTGATGCGGGCCACCGCCACTCTCAAATCTACCCGGGTCACTTCGGGCACGTCGTCGTCAGTGTCGTCTTCCGCGTCGGGCACAATGCGAGGCGGAACCATAGCCGGTGGTGTGTGCTCCGGTCTCGTCGGAAACAACGCACACACCACCTCCTCCAGCAGCTGTGGCTGGAGACTCCGGGACAGTGGGGGAGCCCGTTGGCGCAGCTTGCCCCGCACCATAAGGTAGGGGCGCCCCCACGGCTCTCGGTCCAGAGTCTCCAGCAGCTCCTCGTTGGCCTGGGCCTTTGCCCGGACAATGGCCAGCTGGAGGGCGCTTTTCGCCTCTCTGTAGCGATTGTACAGTTCCGCCTCTTCCTGTTCGGCCGCCGCTGTAAAGGGGCGGCGGCGTCTTCTTCTTCGGCACCTAGCGTACTGGCGTCGCACCTGCACACAAGCGATGCGCAGCTGCGCAATCGATTGCGACCACCAGTACACTTGGCGCCTCGATGGTAACGGCCGGACTCGGGGCATACCAGCATCGCAGATGTGCGACATGCTCTCCCGGAACCACTCCGCCTCCTCGTCGATGTTGGTAGGCCTGTCTGGAGAGTCCAGCCAGGCCTTGACGATCGAGGCATCCAGGAGAGCCTCCCTGTCCAGCCGCTTCAGTGCCCAACGCGGGCCATCTCCAACGCCCACCGGGGCCGCTTGGACCGGCCCAACCGAGGTCTGGGCGGAGACGCTAAATCGAATATACCGATGATCAGACAGCGTCTCCACCCCCTCCAGGACGTGCCAGTCCTGGACGGTGCGCGCGAGAGCGGGGCTAGCGAAAGACAGGTCCACTATCGACCCACCCCGCATCCGCACGCACGTTTGCACAGAACCCCGGTTCAGGAGAAGCAGGCCCTGCTCGACCGCCCACTCCTCCACTAACTCGCCCCGCGCGTCCGTAGCCGGGGAACCCCAAGCCCTAGATTGGGCATTGAAGTCCCCCAGGACGATCACGGGACGAGGACGGCTACGACTGACGACCGTGCCCAACTCCAAAATAATGTCCTCCATGTCGGCGAGAGAAAGGCTGGGGGCGAAATACACCCCCGCGACCATAATGTTTCCCCAAACTGCCGCGACATAGCCCCGCCCTCGGGTGACGGCCTCGAAGGGAAGGGTGTCGGCGGCAGACCTCATGAGCAGTGCCACCGAGCGGTTCGTGTCGCACACCCAGTCATCCCTGGGTGGCACAAAGTACGGCTCGGCGACAACTGCCACATCGATCGACCACTGCGCCATGCTCTGGAGCAAGAGATCCTGAGCCCTGGCGCAGTGGTTTATGTTGGCTTGGAGGAGACGACGTAGGGCCATTATTAAATTTCCATGGCCGTTGCCTCCTCCCCAGCCCTCGGCGGATGTTCTGCCGCAACCGGCGGGTGAACCGGCTGCGAGGAGCTGGTTGCCTTCTTTGTCTTATCCTTTACACTAGCCGGCGGATGAACCGGCTGTCTCCTGGCGTTGTTCTTCTTAGACTTGGGCCTGGCGCAGGCCTTTGACCCGGTCCTATGGTCGGCTGGCTTGCCAGATGCCGCACAGATGACGCAGTGCGGCGTGGCAGTGCAAGTGCCAGCCTTGTGACCGGGCTGACCGCAGCGGAAGCAGAGTTGGCTGCGGTCTACCCCAGCGGTGCACCGTGCCCCCGCATGTCCTTCTTCCAGACAACGGTAGCACCGATAGGGCTTGGGCGCCAGGAGCGTGACCTGCGCCGAGACCCATCCCACCAAAAGCCGTTTACCTGCAACCTTCTTGGCCGCCGCCACGGGACAGCTGACGAAAATTGTCCCGAGACCGGAGACAGCCCGGCGTATAGTGCCCGCCTTGACTTGGTCCGGCGGGCAACCTCCGGCCCCGGAGATGGCAGCGGCGACCTCCTCCTGCGTGACGGAGTCGTCCAGGCCCGAAATGCGCAGATCTGCGCACTTGGTTGGCCTGGACACTCTTACATCCTCCTGGCCTAATGACGCCCTGAGCTTTTCGGCGAGGGCGTCTGCCTTGGGACCGCTAGTTGATCCCGACACCTCTAACAGGCGACCGCCGGTAGCAGTGGTCTTACACTTGATGCCCGTTATGCCGAGATCACCAAGAGAGATCTCGGCTTTCGCCTTTGCCAGTATCTTGGCGTATGTAAGGCCCCGGTCCTCCGCCCCCGGCTGCAGGGTAAGAACCACTGCTGTAGAGCGGGGGGTACTGAGTCTTGCGGTCTGGCGCTTGGCCGCCGCTTGGTCTTTCTGGGCCTGCTTCCTAGCCCGCTGGCGCGCCTTTTTTGAGTGTTTGGCGGCGCCCGCCACCGTCCACTCCGCCTCAGGTCTGACAGTTTGTGCTGGCGGAGCAGCCGGAGCACCTGTCTTTTTCGCCAGTTTTGCGTCTTTTTTCGACTGCCTGTTTGATTTAAGCCCCGCAATTTCCTTTTGCGGGGCGGCAGTTGGGACACTCCTTGTATTCGTGGCAGCAGCCGCTTGTGCCGGTTGGGCGGCACGGGGCGCTGCAGTTTGGGCCGCATACGACGGCGCCGGAGAGCTGCGTTGGTCTGCAGCTAGAGGGGGCCGTAAAATCCTCCCCTCAAGCACTGAGAAGCGTGCGTTGAAGCTCGCCATCTCCTGCCGGATCAGGCGAGTCACCTCCGACTCCTGTGCCGGCAGCTGCGGTTGCGGTTGCGGCGTTGTCGGTGGAAGGCCCACCTCCCGCCTGAGGTGCTCGCGGCGGAAGTTGGCCATCTCCGCCTTGAGCTCCTCGTGCTCCTTGCGGAGCTCCGCCATTTGCGCTGCGAGCCTTACGTTTTGGGCCCGCAGCAGCGCCGTCTCTTCAGTTGTGGTGCGGGTCAGGAGCACCTGAGCACTCTCCAGGATGGAGGTCGTTGCCTCTTTGAGTGCCTTCTGGCTGCAGCCGCTAAGGCCCTTTGATACCTTGCTGACCCTTTTTATTGCCGCAACCGCGTCGGCCACTCTCTGGTTTAGGTCAGAGGCAGGTAAATCCTCTGCCTCGACCTCCATATCCGAGACAGCAGACGACGACTCCGACAGGCGAGTGACTCTCCCTTCCGTCACCCGTTTCGTCAGAGCCGCAATCTGCCGCTCGTCCTCCTCCAGCTTTTCGGCGGCTGCTGCGGCCTTCATAGCAGCCGCAGCCTCACGCCTGGATAGGCCGATACCGGCATATTTGCCAGTAGTTGGAGGCCTACCTCTCCCTCCTTTTTTAGCACCGACTTTAGGGGCCGGCACCGCTGTGTCGCTCAGGGCCGAGTCAGACCCTGACTCTGCGACCTCCCTCGGGCGTTTGCGTAAGCGCTTAGAGTTCACGCTCACACCGCTCACCACACTCATAACGCTAGACGCACTGTCGGAATCCGATAGCACCCCCATACGCTCCACGAGTACCAAAGGTACTTTTGCTCCCACTACGTCATCATTGGTTTTTGGTTGTTTAAAAAGATCCATTTTAAGTCCCACGAGTATGGGGGAAAAGAAGGTCCACCCAGGCAGTGCCCCCTGTACCTGGGTAAGCCTAGCGTAACCCGTCAGAGGGTCGGCTGGTACTCTGACGGGGGTCGCACTAGAGACTGAACTTCCCATCAGCCATGCATCCCCTCGCGGTGCGCCGCCGCTTGGGATTCGGGGTACTTTTTATAGAGGCATCCTCCCTCGTGGTCCGGGCGTTTAAGCCAGGACCCTCGGTCCGGTGGGAATGCGAGACATGACCACAAACTTCACAACCGGATTACGATATGCGACGGTGACCGTGAGAGGGACACTCCCACAGCCAGCCCGGCGGCGGGGTAAGCGCACACCGAGCCCGCCGAGACCTCCAGGACAGAACCGGAGGGTGGCCCAGAGATGGGCCCCACCTAGAATGAACGACAGATGGAGGCGGCCGCCACAAAAGACAACGACCGCCAAACCCCCTGCCCTCCCCGTCGGATATTAGCCGTCGGCCATTGAAGTTGCAAAATCGCAACTTCGATGACCCACGTTGCCCAGGGTGCACCACGTGGAGGTTCCCGACATAGCACCCCAACCTAACCTAACCTAACCTAACCTAACCTAACCTAACCTAACCTAACCTAACCTAACCGGTTTTTCGTTTGAGGGCGCATAGAGGGCGTAGTGTTTTTGATCGTTTCAGTGTAATTTTAGTTAAAATTTGACATTTTTCGAAAATAACATTTTTTGTGAACATACTCTAAAATTCTAGCATCGAATTGTCTTGGATTGTTGCATTTATAAACGCGTCCCGTCGCACCCGATACGTGGACTCCACGCCTGCTGGGATCTGGCGAACAGAAATTGTTTGTTTTGTGATAGTCCATATAATTCGATATTTTGTTTGAAAATCTCACTTAGTTATAATTTTAAATTGACTTTTTGGTCTGGAATTCTAGATTCTTGTACAACCTGTGTCTCGCCGTTCGGTGGCACACAAGGGCAGTTGTGTTCCTATTGTTTTGTTGCAAATAACAGTAATTTTCACTTAAATTCTTATAAAATACCACATTTTTGGCCCCCCTCGAAATTTTTTGCTCCCGGCTGTTCCCGATTGTTGCATCATTACACGCGTCTCGTCGAGCCCGACGCGTGGATACCACGCATGCGGGGTCTAGACGCACCAAATCTGCAAAAATTGCCCCGCCCACCCACCCGATAGCGTCATTTGGTGTATCAACTCTGGAACATTTTAATACAAATTTCTAAAAAATTTTTAAAACTTTTAGTATTTAATCTAGAATAATATTTTTAAGTACTACATTATATTTTATCGTTTTAAAATCACGCTGCGCCATACATTAGCGCCATTAAACCTGACCTACCGACAAAATTGTCTACTGCAAGCAATTTACACTTGCCAGGGTAAAACCTTGTATTATACTGTTGACTTATATGTTTCTCGGCAATTCGGCCCGCAGACATTTATTTTGACCTACACATTACAGACAAATCAATTATATAATATTCAATTGACACAACCACACGCCAAGCTCTTTACACTTGGCGTATAGAATCATACCATTGACAAGCTTCCCCTTTCCCCCAAACATTAGTATCTCCCCTTCCCCAGTTAAAATGTTTGGTTGTGGTTTTCGCACGCCAGCTAAGGAAACTAACAAAATGGTTTCTCGATCGCCGACAGTTACACCACCGGAGTCAAATAGGGCCACCGTGGCTCAGGCCCGCCAAAGTATAGAATCCAAAATTGACCATCAAGAGGACCCTAAGGCGGTCGGACAAATCAAACAGAGGCCTAAAATTATTATTCCAAAAAAGACAATCACAAATCTGGACGCAGCCACAATCGAAAAGTCACCAACTAAACAATCAGCATACACCAGCAGAACGGCGGAGGCCAAGGCCTGCCTAATGAAAACGCGATTACAGATAAATAACAGCCGAAACTTGAAGACGGAAATTAAGACAGAGGTGATAAATGCTACAGAACGACTTTATAATTTAGTAAAGGACGCAGAAGAGGGGAGACTCTATAATGGGAAAGAAGTTCAAAAGAAACTTACAGGTGACCGACGATTCGATGATGATGTGGACGCAGGAGAAAGGACAGAACAAAACAAAAAGGAAGAAGAGGAACATAAGGAGATATTAAAAAAGCTAGAAGAAAATACGAAACTTTTAAAGGAAAACCAGAAGCAAATTGAAAATATTAGTGTACTTTTAAAAAATGACTTTGAGGAAAGGAAAAACCTAAATACTTATGCAAGTGTAGCAGCCGGCCCACAACTGGGTAAACCTTCAAGTGTAGCTACGGCGCTACACTCAATAATGGTAACATCGACGGACGAACAAGAAACAGGCGATGAAGTAGTGGAAAAGATAAGGAAAGTAGTAAACGCGACAGAGGAAGGGTATAGGATAGACAAAATCAGGAAAGCAAAGGAAAGGAAAGTCATAATGGGATTCCAGGATAAAGAAGAGTTATTAAAAGTAAAAGAAAAAATCACAAAGGCAGGGGATAAACTGAATGTGGAAGAGGTAGTAAACAAAGATCCACTCATCATTCTGAAGGACGTGCTGAACTGTCACTCGGACGAGGAAATAATAAAGGCTATAAGGACACAAAATAGACACTTAATGGAAAGGATCGGGAAGGACGAGGACAGGATTGAGATTAAATATAAAAGGAGAACACGGAACCCGCATATGTCGCACATAGTTGCCAAAGTATCACCACAAGTTTGGGGACTCCTCACAAAAGCCGGAGCGGTGCATGTAGACGTCCAGAGAATCAGAGTTGCCGACCAATCACCACTGGTTCAATGCTCTAAATGCTTGGGCTATGGTCACGGCCGGCGCTTTTGTCGAAACACCCTGGACGTCTGCAGTCACTGTGGGGGCACTCACTTAAGAGCAGAGTGCCCAAACTGGTTGGCAGCCGAGCCACCAACGTGTTGCAACTGCCAGAAGGGCAAGCTCGCAGACGTTAAGCACAACGCGTTTAGCCACGATTGCCCAATAAGGCAAAAGTGGGATGCGTTGGCACGATCGACCGTGGCATATTGCTGAGGTGGCCCCCAGCACCCCTAGCCCAGTCAATACTAGTCCTGAGGAAATGTTCTACCAAGTTGCGCAGGCCAACCTCCAAAGGAAGTTGCTTGCAACCCAGGAACTTATGTCGATGGCAAGCAACAAGAGGTTGGCCTTCGCTCTTATCCAGGAGCCTTACATAGGGAGATCTGGCCACATGAAGGACTACGGGACCGCCAGGATCTTTCAGCACACAAAACAGGAAGGACAGGTCAAGGCGGCCATAGCAGTATTCGATGAAGATTTGGACGTCTTGATCTGCTCGGAACTCACCACAACTAATATTGTTGTGGTGAAAATCCGCAATGATGCTTGGGAGGTCGTGGCGGTCTCGTTTTACTTTGAACCAGACCAGCCAATAGACATATACCTTGACCAGCTAAGGGAGATTGTGAGGAGACTCGGGCCGGGGAGGCTGATACTGGGGGGTGATGCCAACGCAAAAAGCATGTGGTGGGGCCACACGATCGATCGAAGAGGACTGATGGTAACTGAAACGCTAGACGAAACCGGACTCCAAGTATTGAACGAAGGTGATGTACCGACGTTTTTTACCGTAAGAGGAGGGAGGACATATTCCAGCCAGGTGGACATCACTACCTGTTCGATCGATCTGTTGGACAAAATTGACGACTGGAAGGTGATGGAGGACCAGACTAGCTCTGACCATAACACCATATTTTTTAAAATAAAAATGAAGAAAGGTCAAGGAACTAATATAAAAAGAACCACACGCATATACAACACTAAGAAAGCAGATTGGACAGAATTCGGATTAAAATTTAAACAACTAATTGATGAAAATAATATAAATAAAACACAATTAGAAAAAATAGAAACTAAAGAAGTACTAGAAAAGCAAATAGAAAAATATATAAAATTAATAATAGAAACTAGTGAAATTATAATACCTAAAAAGAAAAAATATAGTAAATATACAATACCTTGGTGGAACGAAGAGCTTGAAGGTCTGAAGAGAGACATGATGAGGAAGAAGCGTAGGATCCGATGGGCAGCACCTGTAAGAAAAGAAAAAGTTATTAAAGAGTACAAAGAAGCAAAGGAACTATATGAAAAAGAATCAAAATTAGCACAAGTTAAAAGTTGGAAAGAGTTTTGTGGTAGGCAAGACAGGGAGGGTGTGTGGGATGGGATTTATCGCGTAATAGGACGGCTGTCAAAACGACAGGAAGATATACCCCTAACCAGGGACGGAAATGAATTGGATGAAATGAAGTCGACAAAATTCCTTGCCGAGACATTTTACCCAGAGGACCTGGATAGGGAGGACAATGAGGACCACCGGCGCATAAGAGCTCAGGCCGAACATGTGAATGACTGGGTCCATGGTGAGGTGCATGACCCACCATTCACAATGCGCGAGCTTGAGGTTGCGCTGGCGGGATTTAACCCGAAAAAAGCGCCCGGCTCGGATGGCCTGACATCCGATATTTGTTCGCGGGCGATCGCCCAAGACCCGGAGTCTTTCCTATCACTGGTCAACAAGTGCCTTGAACTGGCCTGCTTCCCAAAAATTTGGAAAGAGGCCACGGTCGTTGTGCTTCGGAAGCCGGGAAGAGATGATTACACGGTTCCCAAAGCATACCGACCAATCGGATTGTTGCCAGTGATGGGAAAGATTCTGGAGAAGATGTTGGTGGGCAGACTCAAATGGCACCTCCTCCCCAGGATGAGTAGCCGCCAATACGGATTTATGCCGCAAAGGGGCACCGAGGACTCCCTCTATGTCTTGATGAAACACATAAGGACGAAACTAAAAGAAAAACGCGTCATAATAATGATATCACTAGACATAGAGGGAGCCTTCGATAGCGCCTGGTGGCCTGCTATCAAAGTCCGGTTGGCGGAGGAGAAATGTCCACCAAATATCAGACGGGTGATCGCCAGCTACCTGGAGGATCGGGTTGTTAGGGTCCGATACGCGGGCGCGGAGTATGCCAAGCGGACTGTTAAGGGTTGTGTGCAGGGGTCTATCGGAGGGCCAATCCTGTGGAATCTGCTCCTTGATCCTCTGTTGCAAGGATTAGAGAACCGGGGCGACTATTGTCAAGCGTTCGCTGACGATGTCGTCCTTGTGTTCGACGGGGACTCCACAGGAGAAGCACAAAAACAGGCCAATGCCGCGCTAGCCTATGTGCGGGATTGGGGCATCAGAAACAAACTTAAATTCGCGCCAAATAAAACCAAGGCAATGTTAATAACAAATAAAATAAAGTATGATGCCCCAATCCTACACATGGGTGGCGTTGACATTGGCCTGTCAAAAGAAATAAAAATGCTTGGCCTAACGATAGACGACCGGCTGACCTTTAACAGTCACGTGACGCAGGCATGCGGGAAGGCCATTGGTCTATATAAAAAACTGTCGCGGGCAGCCAAGGTCCGGTGGGGATTGAGCCCAGAAGTGATCCGGACGATATACACGGCGGCGGTTGAGCCCGTAATCCTCTATGCAGCAAGCGCGTGGGCTCCCGCCAGCCAAAAATTGGGCATCAGGAAGCAGCTCGGGGCGGTACAGCGGAGTTTCGCACTCAAGTTGACGAAGGCATACAGGACTGTCTCCCTACACTCGGCCCTGCTGCTTGCGGGAGTGCTCCCCCTCGATATAAGAGTGAGGGAAACCGCACTCTTATATGAAGCGAGGAAGGGGTACTCCCAGCAGGTAGCAGGGGATCGGGAGGTCGAGAGGCCTGTTGCCTTCGTCAGCTTGGAGCATCCGGCGAAACAGAGGAGCGGAAGATTCCAATGTCTGGAGAACGGGGCGGAACTGGGCCAACACGTCGGTGAGGGTCTCAGTATCTTCACCGACGGCAGCAAAATCGGTGGGAAAGTCGGGGCGGCGCTATCTATATGGAATGGCGCTGCCGAGACAAGTACCAAAAAGCTGAAGTTGGAACCGTACTGCTCCGTCTACCAGGCGGAACTTCTTGCCCTCAAAAGTGCTGTACAAGAGGCTGTCCGGAGTGGGCTTCCTGAGTGTAGCATCTTTAGCGATTCCATGTCGGCCCTTCAAAGCATTGGAAAGGGAGATTCCCTCCACCCGCTGGCGTTCGAAATAAATAAAATGTTAACATCAGCTGATGAACGCGCCCAGAAAATTAAATTTTTCTGGGTTAAAGCGCATGCCGGATTGGAGGGGAATGAGAGGGCGGATGGGCTCGCTAAAGATGCTGCGGAGAAATTGAAATGTCGAGCGCACTACGACAAATGTCCGGTTTCATTCGTCAAAAGACAGATCCGTCAGGAGTCAATTGGCGAATGGAGCCGGAGATATGCGGACGGAGAGACAGCTTCGGTAACGAAGCTGTTCTTTCCGGATGCTGTCGTGGCGCACAAGACAGTACGTCGGATCGCTATGGACTCAATCCTCACGCAGGTATTCACGGGGCACGGCGGCTTCTCCGAGTATTTGAATCGCTTCAAATGCAAGGAGAGTCCGGCGTGCCCTTGTGACGCTGACGTGTTGGAAACCGTCCCACACATCCTCGTAGATTGTCCCATGTACCTAAAAGAGAGATTTGAAATTGAACAAAAACTTGATATGAGCATAACAAAAGATAATATACCAGATATAATAAAAGATATTAGTAAATTACATACATTTTTAAAATATTGTAAGCTAATAGCAAAAAAGGCAATAAGTAAAAACAAGACGTAACAACAATATACTAGATATGTATAATACAATGTTATATGATCATAGTATATGTGTATAGAATAGTAAATGTATAAGATGCAAACAGCCAATAATGTATACGTTGGTAAAAAATATAAATGTGAAAAATTAGTTAGTAACTGTAAAGTACAATAGAAATTAGAAAACATAGATATTAAGTGGTAACGGGTAAATATATGTACATATTTTGAGTATTATTAAATTAAAAGATAAAAATAAAAAGCTAGAAAAAGTCCCTTGTCATGGATAGGGGGAGCGAAAAAAAAAAAAACAAAAAAAAAAAAAAAAAAAAAAAAAACCTAACCTAACCTAACCTAACCTAACCTAACCTAACCTAACCTAACCTAACCTAACCTAACCTAACCTAACCTAACCTAACCTAACCTAACCTAACCTAACCTAACCTAACCTAACCTTTTTTTTTTTTTTTTTTTGGTATCGGGTTGGAAAATCCTCATGGACATCCTCCGCCCGGGGGAGGCGCGGAGGGGACTGTCAGACTCTTACTGACTAAAAACCAACCCGTGTTCCTCTTGTACCCGTGTGTCGGAGGGTCGGGTATCGCCGAAGCATTCGTCGCAACCCCCCGACGGGTATTGGCCCGCCATAGTCGGGCGGGCCCCGTCACCCACTGCGGCCGTCACCCCGGCCGCAGGACTCCACTACGAGGCGCGCGCGGAACACGACGCCGCCGCCTCAAGGCCTGCTGCTGGTCGGACGACAAGACGCCCCGAGTCTGTCGTCCGCAGGCCGCGCCCTACGGTGGCCGGAAATCCGCCACCCTACGACGCCCAGTGCGTCTGCTGCGGGAGGGGAGAGAGGAGGCAGCCTCTCTCTCCCTTTCCGCCACCTCCTTTGCGAGCATCACAACCTCGCAGAAGGTGGCGACAGCTCTCCACCCTGACTTGCTCCCGACCATGGTTGAAACAATGGCCGGAAGCGAGAGGTTTCCCGCAGCACCGACGGCCGCGACCAAGTCACGGCGCTGCTCAGCCCAAGCTGGGCACTCCGCCAACGTGTGCAACGCCGTGTCGTCGCGGCGATCACCACAATGGTGGCACTGGGACGTCGGCTCCCGGCCTAGTCGACACAGGTACTTCCCGAAACACCCATGTCCGGTAAGCACCTGCGTCAGCCGGAAGCTTAGGGCGCCGTGGCTCCTGTTGAGCCACTCCTCAAGAACGGGCCTTACCGCCGCTACAGCGGCGTGCCCCGCCGTGGGTAGCGCTAGGCGCGTCTGCCACTCCGCCACTAAGACTTGGCGGAGCTGTGCCCTGCGTGCCTCTACCTCTCGAGGCACGGGGCGCTCGCCCCTCTCGACCGCCTCCACGCGCCACCAATAGAGCGACGTGAGGAGCCTTGCGTCGAGGTCCCAGGGCGAGGATCCGGCTAGGAGGCTCGCTGCCTCAAAGGAGATCGTACGGTATCCCCTTATGACCCTGACGGCCATCGCGCGTTGCGGCCTTCGCAGCGCGGCGACGTTACGGGCCGTCAGGGAGTCCGCCCACACTGGCGCGGCGTATAGCGCCATCGACCGTACGACCCCCATGTAGAGCCTCCGGCAGGAGGAGTTGGGCCCCCCCAGGTTGGGCAGCAGGCGCGAGAGCGCCGAAGCGGCGCCCATCAACCGGGGGGCGAGCCGTGTAAAGTGCGGCCCGAAATTCCACCGACTGTCGAGGACGAGTCCAAGGTACTTCATCGTCGATTCGACAGCGATGGAGACTCCTCCTACGATTATGCTGGACCCCGGAGGCGGCTTCGTCCTCGGCCCATGAAAACATAGGGCCTCAGACTTGTGCAATGCCACCTCTAAGCCCAGCCGCCGGATCCTACCCACGACGTGCGCGACACCAGCAGTCGCGCGTATGGCCGCCTGCCGGTACGACTTTCCACGCGCTGTGACTAGCGTATCGTCGGCGTAACAAATGACGCCGACGCCGTGGATAAGCGCACCGCGCAGAGCCCAGTCGTACCCCACGTTCCACAGGAGCGGCCCCAACACCGATCCCTGCGGAACGCCGCACGACGTCTCTCGCCGACACCACTCCTCTCGACCCGGGTACACCACCGATCTATCCGACAAATAGGCCCCGACAATGCGTTGGAGGTAGCGCGGCACCCCGTGGTACCGGAGTGCCTCCCTGATGATACTCCAGGGCAAGGTGTTGAAAGCGTTGGCGATGTCGAGCGACACCGCCAAGACCACCTCGCCCCGGGCGACTGCCTCCTCCGCGAGGACCCTCACGCGCATGATTGCGTCCACTGTGGAGCGCCCCTGGCGGAAACCAAATTGGTTATCCGCCAAATCTGGGCCCACCCTGGTCATGTGCTGGACGAGGCGACTGGCGATAATTCTCTCAAAGATTTTACACACCTCGTCCAGCAACACGATGGGCCTGTACGCAGATGGTGAGTCTGCGGGGCGCCCCTCCTTCTTGAGCAGGACCAGCTTTCCGGTCTTCCACCGGCTTGGAAACTGGCCCCGCTCCAAACATGCGCTCAAGAGCCCCGCTAGTCGGGGCCAGAGAGCCTCCATGGCCAGGACCCATGCACGGCCTGGAATGCCGTCGGGCCCTGGGGCGGTGTTCCTGATGCGGGCCACCGCCACTCTCAAATCTACCCGGGTCACTTCGGGCACGTCGTCGTCAATGTCGTCTTCCGCGTCGGGCACATTGCGAGGCGGAACCATAGCCGGTGGTGTGTGCTCCGGTCTCGTCGGAAACAACGCACACACCACCTCCTCCAGCAGCTGCGGCTGAAGACTCCGGGACAGTGGGGGAGCCCGTTGGCGCAACTTGCCCCGCACCATAAGGTAGGGGCGCCCCCACGGCTCTCGGTCCAGAGTCTCCAGCAGCTCCTCGTTGGCCTGGGCCTTTGCCCGGACTATGGCCAGCTGGAGGGCGCTCTTCGTCTCTCTATAGCGATCGTATAGTTCCGCCTCTTCCTGTTCGGCCGCCGCTGTAAAGGGGCGGCGGCGCCTTCTTCGGCACCTAGCGTACCGGCGTCGCACCTGCACACAAGCGATGCGCAACTGCGCGATCGACTGCGACCACCAGTACACTTGGCGCCTCGATGGTAACGGCCGGACTCGGGGCATGCCAGCGTCGCAGATGTGCGACATGCTCTCCCGGAACCACTCCGCCTCCTCGTCGATGTTGGAAGGCCTGTCTGGAGAGTCCAGCCAGGCCTTGACGATGGAGGCATCCAGGAGAGCCTCCCTGTCCAGCCGCTTCAGTGCCCAACGCGGGCCGTCTCCAACGCCCACCGGGGCCGCTTGGACCGGCCCAACCGAGGTCTGGGCGGAGACGCTAAATCGAATATACCGATGATCAGACAGCGTCTCCACCCCCTCCAGGACGTGCCAGTCCTGGACGGTGCGCGCGAGAGCGGGGCTAGCGAAAGACAGGTCCACAATAGACCCACCCCGCATCCGCACGCACGTCTGAATGGAACCCCGGTTCAGGAGAAGCAGGCCCTGCTCGACCGCCCACTCCTCCACTAACTCGCCCCGCGCGTCCGTAGCCGGGGAACCCCAAGCCCTAGATTGGGCGTTGAAGTCCCCTAGGACGATCACGGGACGAGGACGGCTACGACTGACGACCGTGCCCAACTCCAATATGATATCCTCCATGTCGGCGAGAGAAAGGCTGGGGGCGAAATACACCCCCGCGACCATAACATTTCCCCAAACTGCCGCGACATAGCCCCTCCCTCGGGTGACGGTCTCGAAGGGAAGGGTGTCGGCGGCAGACCTCATGAGCAGTGCCACCGAGCGGTTAGTGTCGCACACCCAGTCATCCCTGGGTGGCACGAAATATGGCTCGGCGACAACTGCCACATCGATCGACCACTGCGCCATGCTCTGGAGCAAGAGATCCTGAGCCCTGGCGCAGTGGTTTATGTTGGCTTGGAGGAGACGACGTAGGGCCATTATTGAGTGTCCATGGCCGTTGTCTCCTCCCCAGCCCTCGGCGGATGTTCTGCCGCAACCGGCGGGTGAACCGGCTGCGAGGCGCTGGTTGCCTTCTTGGACGCATCCGTGACTCTAGCCGGTGGATGAGCCGGCTGTCTCCTGGTATTCTTCTTCTTGGGCCTGGCGCAGGCCTTTGACCCGGTCCGATGGTCGGCTGGCTTGCCAGATGCCGCACAGATGACGCAGTGCGGCGTGGCAGTGCAGGTGCCAGCCTTGTGACCGGGCTGACCGCAGCGGAAGCACAATTGGCTGCGGTCTACCCCAGCGGTGCACCGTGCCCCCGCATGCCCTTCTTCTAGACATCGGTAGCACCGATAGGGCTTGGGCGCCAGTAGCGTGACCTGCGCCGAGACCCATCCCACCAGAAGCCGTTTACCTGCTATCTTTTTGGCCGCCGCTACGGGACAGCTGAGAAAAATTGTCCCGAGACCGGAGACAGCCCGGCGTATCGTGCCCGCCTTCACTTGATCTGGCGGGCATCCTCCGGCCTTGGAGATGGCAGCGGCGACCTCCTCTTGAGTCACGGAATCGTCCAGGCCCGAAATGCGCAGATCTGCGCACTTGGTTGGCCTGGACACTCTTACATCCTCCGGGCCTAGAGACGCCCGGAGTTTATCGGCGAGGGCGTCTGCCTTGGGACCACTAGTGGTACCCGATACTTCGAGTAGGCGACCGCCGGTGGCAGTACTTTTGCACCGGATCCCCGTTATGCCGAGATCGCTAAGAGAAATCTCGGCTTTCGCCTTTGCGAGGATCCGGGCATATGTGAGGCCCCGCTCCTCCGCCCCCGGCTGCAGTGTGAGGACCACTGCTGTGGAGCGAGGGGTAGTGAGCCTCGCAGTTTGGCGCTTGGCCGCCACTTTTTCCGTCTGGGCCTGCTTTTTGGCCTTCTGGCGCGCCTTTTTAGTTTTTTTGGCGGCGCCCGCAACCGTCCACTCCGCCTCAGGTCTAGTGGCGGGTTCTTGTGTTCCTGGCCTAGCAGATTGTGCTGGCGGAGCAGCCGTGGAACCTGCCTTTTTGGCCAGTTTAGCCTCCTTTTTTGACTGCCTGTTTGATTTTTGCCCCGCAGTTTCCTTTTGCGGGGCGGCAGTTGGAACACTCTTTTTTGTGGCAGCAGCCGCTTGTGCCGGTTGGGCGGCACGGGGCGCTGCGGTTTGGGCCGCATACGTCGGCGCTGGAGTGCTGCGGTGGTCTGCAGCTAGAGCGGGACGCAAAATCCTCCCCTCAAGGACGGAGAAGCGCGCGTTGAAACTCGCCATCTCCTGTCGGATCAGGCGAGTCAACTCCGTTTCTTGTGACGGCAACTGCGGTTGCGCTTGCGTCGTTTCGTGCGGAAGGCCCACCTCCCGCCTGAGGTGCTCGCGGCGGAAGTTGACCATCTCCGCCTTGAGCTCCTCGTGCTCCTTGCGGAGCTCCGCCATTTGCGCTGCGAGCTTTGCGTTCTGGGCCCGCAGCAGCGCCGTCTCTTCTGTGGTGGTGCGGCCCAAAAGCACCTGAGCACTTTCTAGAATGGAGGTCGTGGCCTCCTTCAGCGCCTTCTGGCTGCAGCCGCTAAGGCCTTTGGAGACCTTGCTCACACGTTTAATGGCTGCAACCGCGTCGGCCACCCTCTGGTTTAGGTCGGAGGCAGGTAGCTCCTCTGCCTCGACCTCCATATCAGAGATGGCAGACGACGACTCCGACAGGCGGGTGACTCTCCCTTCCGTCACCCTTTTAGTCAGAGCCGCAATCTGCCGCTCATCTTCCTTCAGTTTGTCGGCGGCCGCTGCGGCCTTCATGGCAGCCGCAGCCTCGCGCCTGGATAGGCCGATACCGGCATATTTGCCAGTAGTGGGAGGCCTACCTCTCCCTCCTTTTTTGGCACCGACTTTAGGGGCCGGCACCGCTGGGTCACTCAGGGCCGAATCCGACCCTGAATCTGCGACCTCCCTCGGGCGTTTGCGTATGCGTTTTGCGCCCACGCTACTTCCGCTCGCCACACTCATTATGCTGGACGCACTGTCGGAATCCGACAGCACGCCCATCCGCTCCACTAGTACCAAAGGCACTTTTTCGCCCACTACGTCATTTTCAATTTTGGTTTTGTATAAAAGATTTTCCATTTTTAGACCCACGAGAATGGGGGAAAAGAAGGTCCACCCAGGCAGTGCCCCCTGTACCTGGGTAAGCCTAGCGTAACCCGTCAAAGGGTCGGCCGGTACTCTGACGGGGGTCGCACTAGAGACTGAACTTCCCATCAGCCATGCATCCCCTCGCGGTGCGCCGCCGCTTGGGATTCGGGGTACTTTTTATAGAGGCATCCTCCCTCGCGGTCCGGGCGTTTAAGCCAGGACCCTCGGTCCGGTGGGAATGCGAGACATGACCACAAACTTCACAACCGGATTACGATATGCGACGGTGACCGTGAGAGGGACACTCCCACAGCCAGCCCGGCGGCGGGGTAAGCGCACACCGAGCCCGCCGAGACCTCCAGGACAGAACCGGAGGGTGGCCCAGAGATGGGCCCCACCTAGAATGAACGACAGATGGAGGCGGCCGCCACAAAAGACAACGACCGCCAAACCCCCTGCCCTCCCCGTCGGATATTTGCCGTCGGCCATTGAAGTTGCAAAATCGCAACTTCGATGACCCACGTTGCCCAGGGTGCACCACGTGGAGGTTCCCGACATAGCACCCCAACCTAACCTAACCTAACCTAACCTAACCTAACCTAACCTAACCTAACCTAACCTAACCTAACCTAACCTAACCTAACCTAACCTAACCTAACCTAACCTAACCTAACCCCCGAAGATAATCCGCTGGCCGACAACTCAGACCACCAGAGGACAAGAGAAGCAGCCGCTCGAGTAAATGACGTAGTCAATGCTGAGACCCATGACCCACCATTTACGATCGAAGAACTATATGCGGCCACGAACAGCTTTAACCCGAAGAAGGCACCGGGAGCAGACGGGCTGACAGCGGATATCTGCAAAAAAGCTATCGACAGTCACCCGGGATTGTTCCTATCACTGGCAAATAAGTGCCTGGAGCTTGGCCACTTCCCGACCACCTGGAAGGAGGCTACGGTTATCATCCTCCGTAAGCCTGCCAAGGAGGACTACACACACACAAAGTCCTACAGACCCATAGGCCTTTTGCCAGTGATGGGAAAAATACTGGAGAAGATGGTGGTGGGTCGAGTGAGGTGGCATCTTCACCCAAGGACTAGCCTCCGACAGTTTGGCTTTATGCCCCAGCGGAGCACTGAGGACTCCCTCTATGTCTTAATGAAACATATTAGACAAAAAATGGAGGAAAAGAGGATCGTTGTCCTTGTATCATTGGACATAGAGGGAGCCTTTGACAGTGCCTGGTGGCCGGCCATAAGGGTCAGACTGGCGGAGGAGGACTGCCCAGTCAACGTCCGAAGGGTGATAGATAGCTACCTCGAGAGCAGGAAAGTCAGAGTGAGGTACGCTGGAGAGGAGTCCGAGAGATGGACCTCCAAGGGATGCGTCCAAGGCTCCATTGGGGGTCCAACTTTCTGGAAGGTATAGTTTTGAAAGTGCGTTTAGTTGCGTAGTGACACCCTCTAGAACCTGAGAAAAATCTAGATTTTTTCGCCCAGGAATTTCGAAGAAAATCGAAAAAACATTTTAAGACCACGTGGTGAAAAAAGGTCAAACTTGTGAAATTTGGAAATTTTCTTGTTAATAAATACTCGCTATAAGAAGTTGAAAAGGACCCCGAAAGAAGAATTTTAATTACACCAAAATTTTAAAAGATATTGACAATTAAAGTTCGTAAATGCTCATACCCTAATTTTGACCTTGAATAACTCATCCAAACGATCTGTGACATACTGTTTTTAATACAAGAACACGTAGCTGAGTTATTCTACTTGCATGGGGAAAAAGAATTTTGAAAAAATCACCAGAAACAGAAAAGATATAGAATAAAAACTAAAATAAGAATTTTGACCAAAATTGCGGAAAATCAAAAAAGTTTGATTTCTCCAAAAATATAACACCTAGAACTTAGGACAAAGTGCAGGAAGCATTTTTTAGACCCCCTTAAACTACTTATCAAGTTTAAGAAAAATCGGGATAAAGATAAAAAAGTAAATTTTTGAAATATCTTCCCACGGGAATATCCCGGAAAGTTATGAACGCGATGTCTGTCTGAAGGCATATCCTGAAAGAAGACGACTCGGCGCATCCAACGACACCAGGAACTCCGGGATCCGACCTCGGGAAGACCACAAAATCAAGAATTGAAAACTATTATAAGGTTAAAACTTTCTATTACTAAATATCTAGATTTAAATTTTGTATTCTGCCTAAAACTGAAACCTACTTTTAAAAACTTTAAGCTTATGTGATAGCCAAGGAAGTCTAGAATACATAACTTAAAACCTAGTCGAAATACATAAAGAAATAAAGAAGTTATTAAGAAAAAACTAAAGCAAAGTCGGAAATAGAATCATTTCCATTAGAACTTGACCTAAATTCGTAAATTTCAATATTCTAATAGAAATAAATTGTAATAAATTGAGCCATAAAAATAGAAATCCACAGCGATTCCCACAGAAAACATTTTGGTACAAAATTGAAAACCCAGAGTTGAAATATCACTTTTGAAAATAAAATTAGTAATAATAGTTGGTAAAAATCTGTCGTAAATTTGTAATTGAATTGTGTGAGACTATCGTAAATCCCACAAGTGGAAAGTTGTGTACACCGCCCTCCAGCGACAAGCCACACCCAACTGGTAAGACCCGCCCACATGGTAGAAACCCCACCCACTTTCCTAAGCTCCACCCACTTTTTTCGTAAGTTGTTCCTTAGGACATCCCCTTGCCCCCCCCCCACCCTTAACGCAAAGTAGTGCCCAATAGCCTTCCCACGAAATCTGCCCCCCCCCCCCCCCGCCCCTACCCCCACCCAAAAATTTTACCTCACCCCCTCTAAGCCTATCTCCGTCCCTATCCAAGTTAGACCCACTGAGTTTGGGTTCATTGGAACCGTCTCGGTGAGGCCTACAATCCTGCCCCGACGGAACCTCCAAAATCCCCAAAAATTTCCCCCTCCACGATCCAAATTTATTAAAAATATTTTAGGTCCCCAATAGCCTCCCCACGAAACCTACCCCCCCCCCCGCCCCTACCCCCACCCAAAAATTTTTACCTCACCCCCTCTAAGCCTATCTCCGTCCCTATCCAAGCTAGACCCACTGAGTTTGGGCTCATTGGAACCGTCTCGGTGAGGCCTACAATCCTGCCCCAACGGAACCTCCAAAATCCCCAAAAATTTCCCCCTCCACGATCCAAATTAACTGAAAATATTTTAGGTCCCCAATAGCCTCCCCACGAAACCTACCCCCCCCCCCCCCCCGCCCCTACCCCCACCCAAAAATTTTACCTCACCCCCTCTAAGCCTATCTCCGTCCCTATCCAAGCTAGACCCACTGAGTTTGGGCTCATTGGAACCGTCTCGGTGAGGCCTACAATCCTGCCCCAACGGAATCTCCAAAATCCCCAAAAATTTCCCCCTCCACGATCCAAATTTACTAAAAATATTTTAGGTCCCCAATAGCCTCCCCACGAAACCTACCCCCCCCCCCCGCCCCTACCCCCACCCAAAAATTTTTACCTCACCCCCTCTAAGCCTATCTCCGTCCCTATCCAAGTTAGACCCACTGAGTTTGGGCTCATTGGAACCGTCTCGGTGAGGCCTACAATCCTGCCCCAACGGAATCTCCAAAATCCCCAAAAATTTCCCCCTCCACGATCCAAATTTACTAAAAATATTTTAGGTCCCCAATAGCCTCCCCACGAAACCTACCCCCCCCCCCCCACCCAAAAATTTTTACCTCACCCCCTCTTAACCTATCTCCGTCCCTATCCAAGCTAGACCCACTGAGTTTGGTATCATTAGAACCGGCTCAGTGAGCTCTACAAATTGGCTCCAGTGAAATCCCTGAATCCCTTCCACTCCCCCCCATAAACTTAATTTAACTGTAATTCCGTCATCTTTTGTAGTAAACACCCGGTGTTTGGTGTCTGGGCAATCGGTTTGACGAGCTGGACAACCACGCGTAGTCAAAACACGACTTTGCACAGAAACCAACACCTCCAAAGTCTTAAAGAACGAGAAAACTTACCAAAATTGCACGTTTGACGTGAGAATACCGCTGCTGGCAGTACAGGGCTCTCTTGTAAATACCTTAGATTTAAGTACATATTGTAAATAAAGTAGAGATATAAGAATAACTGTTGGAACAGGTAACAATATTGACTATCCAAGATATCCTTCTGGATATAGTACTGAATTATTGCAATACTTACCTGAGAAATTCACCAACACGACGCACGAACGACGAGCTGCTTAAATACCGGCACCTGAAAAAGAAAAAGGTATTATTAGAAAAATTATTATTATTTATTAAGACGCTTAGTGACTTTTTACACTCACTATTCTAGGTAAAAACGTAAGAGACTCCTGCAAGCCCTTTACACTTGCAGGATTTAAACAACTGACGCATTCCCCTAATATTATCTCTGGCCCTCCAGCAAAATGTTCGGCTTCCGAACCCCAGCGAAGGAGAGTAGAGAGCAAAGTAAGACCCCAGAAAAGGAACAAAGCCCAACAGAAAGGCCAGGGTCAAAGGTTGCGCAGGCGCGACTGAGCCTGGAGTCCCAGATGGGGAAACCCGAAGGGACTGGCCCAGTGGGGCCTGCGAAACCAAAGCCCAGGGGCCTCCAAGTAGAAGCAAAAGGGCAAACAAAACGAGCAGTCCTGACAGCTTCGCCGCCCGGGAACGCCGGAGGTATGAGCAGAGTAGCTGAGGCAAAAGCCTGCCTCATGAAAATTAAGCTCCAAATAAATAATAGTCGGAATATAAAAACCGAGATAAAAAATGACGTCCTCGAGGCCACGGAGAAGATGTACAGGATAGTAGTGGAAGGTGAAGGGGAAAGAAAAAAGGAACAGAAAAAGGGAGTAGACCTGACCCAAAGCCCAGACGCAACAACAAAAAAGAAGGAATTGGACATAGGGGACTGGACCAAACACGAACAGCTCCTTAAAAAACTGGACGAACATAGTGAGATGCTAGGAAAAAATAAAGAGGAAATGGAAAGACTGAGGGAGGAAATTAAGACACATAGGGAAGACATGAAGGAAGGAAGAACGTATGCAGAGGCACTGACAGGCCCCAAAAAAGTGCAACAAGGGGACACAGAAATGCACTCAATTGTGATAACGGCAGTAGATGAGAAGGCTTCTGGAGAGGAAGTTTTTGAAAAGATTAGGACAACATTGAATGCAAGGGAAGAGGGTATGAAAATCGATAGGATCAGAAAGGGAAAAGACAGAAAGGTAATAGTTGGGTGCAGGTCGAAAGAAGAGATCGGGAGGGTAAAAAATAGAATAAGAATAGCGGGGAAGGGACTTAATATGGAGGAAGTGAAAAATAAGGATCCGATGGTCCTGCTGAGGGACGTGCTTGCCTATAATAAGGATGAGGACATAGTACGAGCACTCGTCGTCCAGAACAAGGACCTGCTGGGAGACGTGTGCGGAGACGGCGCGTGCCTGAAGGTAAAATTCAGGAGAAGGGCGAGGAATCCGCACGCGTCTCACGTAGCAGTCCAAGTTCCGCCAACGGTGTGGAAGCGGCTCACAGAAGCGGGGTCGGTCCACATTGACGTACAAAGGATCAGGGTCGAAGACCAGTCTCCCTTGATTCAGTGCTCCCGCTGCCTGGGCTATGGGCACGGGAAGCGGTTCTGCCAGGAGCAGGTGGACGCGTGCAGTCACTGCGGGGGTGCTCACCACAGGTCGGAATGTGCCGACTGGCTGGCGAGGGCGCCCCCGACGTGCTGCAATTGCGCAAAAGCCAAGCTCGGCGGAGCCGAACACAATGCTTTTAGCCCGGAGTGTCCTGTGAGGAGGAAGTGGGATATCCTGGCGAGATCCGCTGTAGCGTACTGCTAAGGTGGATCCCAGGAACCCAGATCAGACTCCTTCCCCAGCGAGCGCAGGGTCGACATTCGTGGCGCAAGCCAACCTCCAGAGGAAACAGCTAGCCACGCTAGAGTTTCTTCTGGAGGCCAAACAACGAAAGGTCGACTTCGCGCTACTCCAGGAGCCCTACGTGGGGGGTCAAGGTAGAGTGAGGGACCACCGGGGGGTGAGGATCTTCCAGGGAGACATCGGGCAGGGGGCCGCGGTCAAGTCAGCCATTGCAGTGTTCAATGACGACTTGACCGTGACCCAATGCCCGACCCTCACCACAACCAACATCACTGTGGTAAAGATCCTCACCGGGGCCCGCGAAATAGTGGTCGTCTCATTCTACTTTGAACCCGACAAACCCATAGGGCCATACCTGGAGCAACTGGGGAACATAGTTGTAAAACTGGGATCCCGCGGAATCCTCATAGGGGGCGACACCAACGCGAAAAGCGTGTGGTGGGGCAGTGGGGACACTGACTCCAGGGGGGAATCAATGGCAGGGATGCTGGAGGAACACGGGTTGCAGGTGCTCAACGACGGCCTGTCACCAACGTTCGAGACGGTCAGAGGAGGAAGGCTCCTCACTAGTTACATCGACGTGACGGCGTGCACAGAGGACCTCCTCAACCTGGTGGAGGACTGGAGAGTCGATACCACGATGGCGAGCTCAGACCACAATAGCATACTATTTAGAATGAATAAAACAAAAATTAAATATACTAAATTAAATTCTAAAACTACAAGGAAATTTAACACTAGGAAGGCTAATTGGGACCAATTTAATAGAAAACTAGAAGAAATCATAGAGGAACGTAAAATAACAGAGGGAGGGATAAGTAATATTAAAAACAAAATAGGAATAGATAAAATAGTGGAAACATACACAGAAATAATAATAAAAACATGCAATGAAACAATACCAATAAAAAAGAACAAAAATGAAATCAACTTACCATGGTGGTCCAAGGAGCTCGCCAGAATGAAGAAAGAAGTCACCACCAGGAAGAGAAGAATCCGATGTGCCGCGCCGGTCCGAAGAGCCAAGGTCGTCGCTGAGTACCTGCAATCAAAAGAAAAATACGAACTAGAAGCCAAGAAGGCACAGATTGAAAGTTGGAAGGAGTATTGCAAAACCCAAGACAGGGAAAACATCTGGGATGGCATATACAGATGTATAGGAAAAGTGTCCAGAAAACACGAAGACCTGCCATTGAAAAGTGGAGACACGATCCTGAGTGCAAGAGAATCGGCGGAAATGCTGGCAGTAACATTCTACCCAGAAGACAACCCGCAGGAAGACAACTCAGACCACCAGAGACTAAGAGAAGCAGCCGCTCGAGTAAATGACGTAGTCAATGATGAAACCCATGACCCACCATTTACAATCGATGAACTACACGCGGCCACAAACAGCTTCAATCCGAAGAAGGCACCGGGAGCAGATGGACTTACAGCAGACATCTGCAAAAAAGTCATAGATAGCCACCCGGGATTATTCCTATCACTGGCAAATAAGTGCCTAGAACTTGGCCACTTCCCGACCACCTGGAAGCAGGCTACGGTGATCATCCTCCGTAAGCCGGCCAAGGAGGACTATACACAGGTCAAGTCCTACCGACCAATAGGCCTTTTGCCAGTGATGGGAAAGATCCTGGAGAAGATGGTGGTGGGGCGAGTGAGGTGGCATCTTCACCCTAGGACGAGCCCCCGACAGTTTGGCTTCATGCCCCAAAGGAGCACCGAGGACTCCCTCTATGTCCTAATGAAACACGTAAGAGAGAAGATAAAGGAGAAAAAGATCGTTGTGCTCATATCATTGGACATAGAGGGAGCCTTCGATAGCGCCTGGTGGCCGGCAATTAGGGTCAGACTGTCGGAGGAGAAATGTCCAGTTAACATCCGTAGGGTGATAGATAGCTACCTCGAGAGCAGGAAAGTAAAGGTTAGGTACGCGGAGGAGGAAGTGGAGAGATGGACGTCGAAGGGGTGTGTCCAAGGCTCCATTGGGGGACCAACCTTCTGGAACCTGCTCCTCGACCCACTGCTATCTGGACTAGACGGAAGAGGATGTTACTGCCAAGCGTTTGCGGACGACGTGGTGCTCGTATTCGACGGGCACGAAATGGGCAAAATACAGCGCCAGGCCAATGAAACCCTCGCCTATGTGAGGGACTGGGGAATCAGAAATAAGCTAAAATTCGCTCCACAAAAGACGAAAGCCATGGTGTTGACGCGGAAGCTAAAGTATGATTCCCCAATCCTCCACATGGGTGGGGTGGACATTGGCCTGGAGAAGCAAATAAAAATACTGGGCGTGATAATAGATAGTGGACTTACCTTCGGGGCCCATATAAAAGAGGTATGTGGAAAGGCGCTAGCATTCTACAACCGGCTGTCCCGGGCGGCGAGACTGCAGTGGGGCCTAGGGCCAGAGATGATAAGGCTGCTATACACGGCAGTAGTGGAGCCAATTATCTTATATGCAGCCAGCGTCTGGGCTCCAGCTGCAAAAAAGCTCGGGGTTCAAAAGCAGCTCGCCGTGGTGCAAAGGGGCTTCGCACAAAAGCTCACAAAGGCCTACAGGACAGTGTCACTGAACTCGGCCCTACTGCTCGCAGGGATATTGCCCCTAGACATTCGTGCCAGGGAAAATGCTTCCCTGTACGAAGTCAAAAGGGGTTACTCCCTGCGAGTAGTGGGTGACCGAGAGGTGGAGTGTCCTGTGGCCTTTGGGAAGCTTGCTCACCCCGCGCAGAGGAGAGCGGCGCACTACAGGTGCGTGGTGGACGGTGCAGAAGTTAACCAGATCACTAACACCGGACTCAGCCTTTTTACTGATGGCAGTAAGATCCAGGGAAAAGTCGGTGCGGCCATCTCCATTTGGGAGGAGGCCACCGAGAAGAAGGCCATCAAGCTGAAACTGGAAAACTTCTGCACCGTCTACCAAGCGGAGCTGCTGGCCCTCCACAGGGCCGTGGAGGAAGCAGTGAAAAGTGGAAAGGCCCAGTGCAGCATCCTAAGCGACTCGAGGGCGGCGCTAGAAACCGTGGCAAACGGTGTTTCCCTGCATCCCCTGGCGTTCGAGATCAATAATAACTTACATCTTTCAAGCGAACGCGGCAAAATAATTAATCTATTTTGGCTTAAAGCTCACGCAGGATTGCAGGGAAACGAGCGAGCAGACGAGCTTGCGAAGGATGCTGCACTGAAGCTGAAGGCGCGGCCCCACTACGATAGATGTCCCGTTTCATTCGTCAAAAGACAAATCCGTAAGGAGTCTGTTGACGAATGGAGCGGGCGCTACGTGACTGGGGAAACCGCGTCTACCACTAAACTCTTCTTCCCCGACGCTGTGGAGGCCTACAGCCTGGTGAAAAAGTTCGCCATCGACCCGATCACGACGCAGGTGTTCACGGGGCATGGCGGGTTCTCCGAGTACTTGAACCGATTCAAGTGCAAGGAGAGCCCGGCATGCATCTGTGACCCTGCGGTGAGCGAGTCGATAATTCACGCGATAGTGGAATGCCCGGTACACATTTTGGATAGATTCAATATTGAACAAGAACTAGATTTAGACATAAATGTAATTAATATAAGTAGAATAATAAGGGATAAGTATAAGGGACCTAAATTTATAAAATATTGTAAAAAAGTAGCTCAAGTTGTAATAAATAGGAATAAGGTATAAATAAGTTAGTCTAAAATATATAATATAGATTATATTATTTTAGAAACAAAAGAAAATAGATGTAAAATAAATTTAGGTTAAAATAGGTTAAGTAGAAATAAGACAAATGTATACGATATTTTAAATTAAAATAAAGAAAACCCGTAGAACCTTAAAACCAGCTAGGCCATCAGTAGGACCTCCCTACGAAGGAGATAGGACACAGAGAAACTCCCAATGAAGGAGTGCAGCTAGATAGGTGTAAGTATACACAAAGGAGAAATGTACACAAAGTCTCTAGCATTAGTTAGGGGAAGGAGAGGGGCTAAACGCCCCAAAAAAAAAAAAAAAAAAAAAAAAAAAAAAAAAAAACCTAACCTAACCTAACCTAACCTAACCTAACCTAACCTAACCTAACCTAACCTAACCTAACCTAACCTAACCTAACCTAACCTAACCTAACCTAACCTAACCTAACCTAACCTAACCTTACCTAATCTAACCTAACCTAACCTAAACCAAACAAAAACCTAACCTAAACATAAACTTAAACCTAAACCAAAACAAAAACAAAAACAAAAACAAAAACAAAAACAAAAACAAAAACAAAAACAAAAACAAAAACAAAAACAAAAACAAAAACAAAAACAAAAACAAAAACAAAAACAAAAACAAAAACAAAAACAAAAACAAAAACAAAAACAAAAACAAAAACAAAAACAAAAACAAAAACAAAAACAAAAACAAAAACAAAAACAAAAACAAAAACAAAAACAAAAACAAAAACAAAAACAAAAACAAAAACAAAAACAAAAACAAAAACAAAAACAAAAACAAAAACAAAAACAAAAACAAAAACAAAAACAAAAACAAAAACAAAAACAAAAACAAAAACAAAAACAAAAACAAAAACAAAAACAAAAACAAAAAAAAAAAAAAAAAAACAAAAACAAAAACAAAAACAAAAACAAAACATTGTACCACGCACAGTGCGGCATCTATGTACTTTTATTCATGTGTCTCCTAAACTTATAAAGTTAACATTCCACAACTTTTAATGTAAAATTAATATATTATTAGCATTATTTTACAATACATATATGTTTTTTAAGAGCCAAGTTATTTAAATATTGATTTGAATCATTTACTTCCGGTTTAATATAAGAAAAAAAAAAAAAAAAAAAGAACAAGTAATTTCTAATCTCGATTACACATTATAAAGTACTGTACATTTTAAATACATAATCTGATGTATACTATAGTATTTTATTGTTAATCTCGACGGTTCCTACGTATATAAGGACAAGTCAAAAACCGAGGTTTACAGGAGAGCGAAATTTGTGTTCAATTCGCCCTAGAAATAATTCTATGACCAAAAATAAAAAACATCTTTCTACAATCATTTAACTGTTTTAAGAGCTTTATAGTGCCATTTACACATATTTTATTTTTTTACGTTTTCTTAGAAAACTTGATAGATGACTGTTTCTACACCGATAATAAAATAGAAGCATGTAAGTCATGTCTATGATATCTTTTTATACGCAGGAAACAAAAAAACTGTGCCTGATATAGAATTTAAATAAAATGTTTTATGAAAATATAGGATTAATTTACTATTTTTAAACTAATACATTAAATATCCCCAAATCATCACCCATGTATATAATAAGTACTCCAATGGAAACATATCACTTTATACGTGCATTTAGTAATTCGGGGTAGGAATATGTTCTTTTAATGTATACAAAGACATGTCTTTAAATAAAATGATCCGTGTTTTATTAATTAAACAAGGTTTATAAATTCAACATTATTTATTATTAAGCAACAATCTTCTTAACATATAAATAAAAGGCACTTAAATCATGGCGTGGAGGTCTCCACCAGCGCCTCGATGAAGTATCTTGGAGTTGACCTGGGTATCCTCTCCAGATAACTCCCATGTCCATTTTTAAAGCCTAAGACCAAAACTAGTAAAGGCAACAGGCACATTGTCTAGCCTGCTTCTCCACCTCGAAGGTTCCGGCATCCTTTGCCGGAGATTGTACGCGGGAGTCGTGCGACGATCAATGGCCTTTTATAGATTTTTTAAATATTAATTGGAAAAACGATCGTAAGGTTCACCTCAGGGTAAGTTATAACGGCCGCCCATGAACATCTGTAACACCATAGGGAATAGAGATGCGTTACCGAACTTTAAGGCGGGAATACGCTCTTTGAAAATCACCAGATTCTTCTGTAAGGTCGCACGGTCTTATTTGTCCGAAAATGCTGCTGTTGGCAATTGGTTCCCGAGATTTGTAGTATGTGGAAGAAAATGTAGGGAGAAAGGTACCGTGGTAGATATCCAACTTCCAAGCTAGTGAAGATGGTATTTGGAGGTTGCCGCGTTGTACGGTGGCGGAACTCAGCAGCAGAGATAAGTTCGAACTTCAGGGTACTTCCCGTGGTAAATGCAATAAATAACGCAGAACGATGTTACATCTCTACGCAAGCCAAGGATCAAGCCGTTCGAAAAGAACTCGGTCGTCGATGACTCAAGCTGCCCGGCGTTGAAATCGGTCGACAGGGAGAAGTTGGTACCTACTGGGGTGGCCCCGCCTAAAGATGGGTGCAATATTCCTCGTGAGGTCAAACCTGTGCCTTATAAAGTTGCAGACAATGACCCGACGTGAAATATCGTCCAATTCCAACGAATGTCTCGTTGTCGGTTGAATCTCTGCTCATACGGATGACCACGATTCAGGGGAAATTGTATGATCGCTAAAGGGGCGGCCTGCGTTCACGCTGGTTTCTTTTTTTCTTTGGAAAATTGACGCCAAAGTTCTGTCGCCGGTTTAGTCTAACAGGAGGAAGCGTTTCGTCAAGAGGAATTACCAGCCCTTTGAGAGAGAGTGAGGGAGTGATTGGACTATTGTGGCAGTGCGTCCTGTCTTTTACTAGTTGCCAAACAGGCGCCACGGCGCGGCGTATTGGTGGTCAATTTGACACAGGTCCTATCGGGGCACGCCTGCTTCGTTAGATACCTGTGGTGGATAGAAGCGAGCCAGAAAGGAAGAAACTGCCATGTGAGAGCGCGAACTGAAATCGTGACGAACGTGATCGAAAAATTACACTCGCCGCCGCCTACAAAGAAGGGGCGCCGGGTGATAAATGGCTGAACCCTGTTGTGTAGGTGCAAGAAGTTTGCCCCTGCCCGTCGTAAGAAGCGACCTAAAGGCGGAGGCGGTGCGCCCTTACCTATAGCGACTCGGAGATGGGTGCCAGAGCCCATGGCCTCGTCTCTGCCGTGGACGCCTATAATAATTATCTTAAGCCGGCGTCCAAAAACACTTTTAGGTGAGGGCATCCGGGCTCCATACGTAGAAGGACCAGCAATGATTTTGCGCCAGGCATCGACTTGTCTCGTCTCGGGGAACTCCCGTAAATGGCGACAAGTCTGACAAGACCGCGTTCGCACCGAGTGGCGCGCATTTTAAAACACCGTACAAAAAGATATGTATAGATGTCTGTATCTACGACACTTATTTGTTGTATTTATAATACTTGTTCTTTTATACGATTTGTAAAACAAGGTAAATAAATAAAATAAAATAAAAAAGAGTATGTCAGTATGTGCGCATAGATCATCTAAAGCCAATTATACAATAAAAAAAAATGGCATTTTCGACATGTCTTTATATACGTAGGAACCGTCGATCTGTTCATTATTAAAAAAATCGCCTCCAAAAAAAAAACCCATTCACTAACTTCTCCAATTCTTTCAACACCAATAACACACACCAATGACAGCCTACGTGGCGCGGTTGGTTAGATGCCGCCTATGAATCGAGAGGCCGGGGGTTCGATCCCCGCACCGGGACAAATATTTGTGAGAACCACAAGTATTTGTTTCCGGTCTGGGTGTTCGTGAGACCGAAAAGTCTCTCATAGTTCCTGATACCCACGACACAAGACTCGATCTTAGTGTGGGGTCAGGACTATGTATGTGACTGTTGAGTGTATTTTATTATTAATAATTCAAAATCTATACCACATTCGAAAAAATCTTTCGTGTTCATGTTCATGAATAGTCCTCTTGGAATACTGATAAACAGAACATGAACGAATTCTTGAACGTCACTTTTTTTTTGCTGTCCGCTTCACGTGAAATCCCCCGTATGTGACTGTTGGGTGTATTTATTTATTTCGCTACATTGACATAGGCGTGAGATGGAAAATCTATCACTGTTCATTATTTTAAATATCAAATCAAATAAGCATTTGTACCCCTACTTCTGTCATCTCTGCACCATCTCAAGGTAGACTGGAAGAGAATGCCTTTGGCATTAAGTCCGCCTATGTACAATATGTTTGTATGTGAAGTTAAATAAAATAAAAAAAAAAAAAAAATCCTATTATACTATATTTCTTTCAGAAACAAAATTACAATAGTTCTTGTAGTAACGGACTGCCAAGCCACATATTTTGACTAAGGTAAAGACTTTGTGAAGTTAGACCTTGTAAAGTTAGGGCGTAAAGAGTAAGAAGCTTGGCTCTACATAAGATCTGATAACTTTTCGATAGTGCGAGTCATATTATGGTCTCTTCCTGGCAACATTTTACATTAAAATGTTATTGGGGCGATTTCATTTACAATCACCGCAACTGAAAACTGGGTCTTTTTGTTACTGCAACTGGCAAGTTTTATCGAAAAGTAGTAAAATTTTGACAGTTTGCTCTATGCACAGCCCCCAAGTGCGGGGCGTCTGCAACCTCCGACTGAGAGCACTTTCCCCAGGTAATGTTGGAGTACAATATCCTGTGTATTCTGGTCACTATGAAATTCATGAGATATGCAAGAACGCAAACAATGGTGAGGTTAGCGTGGTGTACAATTAAGTTGTCAGCGGGCCAGCGGGCGGGGCGCGTGATGGCTGACGAGCTGCGGCCGCACGGAGACATGCTCGCAAGGCCTCGCTCCACCCCTGCCGTTCTATCTATATAAAGCTTGGAAATTATTTCTGTTTGATTCACGTACCCTTAGTATACTTGTTTTTATTGTTCTGTCTGGAACATGTAACTAACAAATAATTTTTGGGGCCTTTTCAGTTCATCGTGTATTTTGTTGATTTTTATAACGAATATATAACTAATAACTATAAAATATATTTACTATACTTTTCCTTCTTATCTTCTATCTTTTACACTTTAGAGTGCCCTCTGTTTATTATTTTCTTATAATATCTAATTCCAATGGTTTGTCTGTAGGCAATTGCCTCTGAGCGATAAGATCGCCAATTTTACTAAATTTGTTTTGCGATGAATGGCGAGACAGACATGCCATTCGCCGGATATTAGGCGATACGACCGCTCAAAGACAGTAGAAAACCATACAACACCATGAATTACAAAGCAATGCTTGGCATTCCACTGCGCTCGTCATCCTGAGACATAATATGTTAAATCTGATTGTTGACATTTGACAGCCTCCGTGGCGCAGTTGGTTAGACGCCGGCTGTGAAACGAGAGGCCGCGGCTTCGATTCCCGCACCAAGAGAAATTTTTGTGCGGCCCACAAATATTTCTTTCGGGTCTGGGTGTTTGTGAGACCGAAAAGTTTTTCGTAGTTCTAATACCTGTCACACAAGACTTAATGATCATAATGTGGGGTCAGGACTATGTATGACGTGACTGTTGGGTGTATTTATTGAAGTTATACTTCTTTAGGCGCGTTATGAAAAAATGATGAGAGTGAAATTATAAGATGCGCGCGCATCTGTGACGCAAAATTAACAGTATGAAGTTGTCTGCTTAACTGAAGCTACCAACAAAATAGAAATTGAACCTCGATATTAGTCGCGCATGTTGGTACGCTCGTCACCCGATCACTGTTTTCATATTTATAATATTTATCAACATGTTTCTAGTTTATACATTCACAACACGTGTTTTAGTTTCATACAAGTGCGAATTATATATTATGTGCTAATAAATTATATTCAGTAGTGATTTAAATTGAATATTTTGATTGATATTACTAACTATTTGTAAATATTAGTGAAAAAAATTGTGCTTATATACTTTTTCAAGTGCTCCAATATAATTGAGGTTAACTATCCGTATGTATTATTTATTGATATAAATTAAAATACTTTTATTTAATATAATTAACACTAAATATTATTAAATTATTAATGTTAAATACTTATTATTGGTTATTTAATATTTACAAAATAAAGAAATAAATTTAATAAAACATTTAATAAAAAGTTTGTGATAAAAATTAAAATTGAACATCAAATTATAATATTAATATTTAATATTTGCTATTAAATTGAATAAATAATAAATATTTATAAAAATAACTAAATAAATTTAATGAACATTTTTTGATAAAAATGAAAAGAGATTATTAAATTAAGAAATCAATAAAACATTTTAAAATTGACCAACCTTAAATTCAATTTTTGAATTTATCGTATCATATTTTAGTTATCATAAGCCATTGATAACTGAAGTTCCGATTCAGACATTACCGGAAGATACTATGGAAGTGGACATCATTTAATTAAAAATACAATTCGAATAATAAGACAATTTATGTTAGACTTAATGTAAGAAAATAAATATTTATTTATTTAATTTTTCAAATTTAAACTGAACTTTGTTGATTATCCTTTTCCAATCCTTCTATTATTTAATTGTAATTAATTATTTGCATGCAATTAAAAACTATTTTTTAATGATGCCAAAGAAGTATAATTATTTATTATTATTACTTGTTTTTTTATGTGTGCAATAAAGTGTTTATAAATAAATAAATGTATTTTGAAAGGACGACATACTTCTACGTCGCGTTACTGAAAATTGTGATAGTACAAAGGGATTAAGTGTTTTTAATTTTTGCTATGTCGGCGGCTGGATATTCTAATTTCTATCAATACTTATAATATGTAGAATAGAAAGAAGGTATTACGGTCTGTTTAGGCGGGTAGAGACGGGTGAAGTCGGTGTGCGGGTTGTTCTGTGCACAGGCCGTCATTAGCGAACTAATAAGCGCTTTGCCTGTCTTCACAAATGTCAACACAACATTAATATTACATGAGACTGGGTGCAGCGCCGCCGCGCGACCTCCGCGCCATGCTCATATAAGAGCATGCAAAGCGTTCTGTTCGCAAACTGTTGTCAACGAATTTCGCTAATGATGTAAGTACCTAGGGGTTGGCTCCACAGCCTGGCGGGTTCTGGGCCCGTGCTGGGGCGCCGCAGACGTGTGTGGTGCGTGTATGTGCGTGTGTGTGTTTGTGCAGGTCGCCAGCTGGCAGCAGCGTAGCGCCGTTGCTGCGGTGTTTGCGCGTGGTGGGGTTCTGTCGGCTGGATGCGGCGGCGGCGCCGTGGTGTCAGCGCGCTCATCGCCTCTACCACGTGTTCACGTTGCTCGCCATCTCCACCTATATCGTCCAACAACTTGTATACGCTTACCAGGCACGATATAATCTAACTTACATAATATCACATTGGATAATATTATAAATTCTTTAATAAGCAGCTTGGTTTACATGATGCACTGGGGCTGGGAATCCTTCTCTAGTCCAGCATCCTCATTTTATCCGATCTTCTCTTAAGTAGATAAAAGACTATTGGGTTGCATATGTTTAGTGACTTGAATGCAACAGCTTTTGGGCCCAGTGTAGCCTCTTGGCTTAATATTTTCTCAATCTACTTAATCCCTTCTATGTAATTATACCTCCTTTTTAAAACCGCTTTAAAATGTAATAATGTGTAGTCGAGTGTTGAGTCGTTGAGGTAGTAATGTCGGCATGGTCGGTGACGGCGCCGCGCGTGTGCAGGAGCGCGGCGACATGGAGAAGCTGTCGCGCGTGCTGTTCATCATGCTGTGCTATGTGACGTGCGTGGCCAAGCAGCTGGTGTTCCACGTGGACGCGCGCCGCATCGACCAGCTCGTGGCGGGGCTGCACGGTGAGTGTCGGTGTGCCGCTGCACCAACACTATAGGGGAGAAGTGGTATGAAAGAGCCAGTTTACTAAACGGAGCAAAGAAATATACTTTTAATGAAAGAAATGATGATTTTTTTTATCAATCATCACTATTTTCTTTGTTTTGGAGTTTGATTTTCTTCGAACAACCTTTTTTCTTACTTCAGCCAATACGAAAGAGCCAGCTCTTTTATGTCCCATTCACCCGGCTCTTTAAAAACTTATTCTTAAAAAATACATAACCTTAAAAATTACAACAATATCAAAACTTTCGCGGCTCAGTTTTTATGCAGCTGCAAAGCCAAGCATACGCACAAACTCAGTCTACAATTCATGTACCTATTTTTGTTTACAGTAAAATACCAAAAAACAACTTAAATGAAGTAAAATACTTACTTTTCAGTGCCAAAAACTTTAAATCGATACACCGGTGTCGGTTGATATCGGCAAACTGTCAAATGTTTGTGGGTGACGAGAAATCAGTGTCACCACTTAAAAATAAAATCCTCATCCAAATCCGTTCCTAAACTACCGAAATAATAGAAGTGGCTCTTTCAAAACCTGGCTCCTTCATGCCACTTCTCCCCTACTGCGAATTGCATAGTATATCCGGCAGTGTGTGTGTAGAGCCGCTGTTCAACCCGGCGGCGGTGCGTGCGCGGGCGCTGCTGGCGCGCACGGCGGGCAGCGCGCGACGCTTGGCGCTGGTGTACACGGGCTGCGCGGTGGTGACATGTGTGCTGTGGATGCTGTTCCCGGTGGTAGATCGCGCGCGCGGCCACACCGTCGAGTTCTCCTTCTGGTCGCCCTTCGACCCCACCCACAGCGTCAAGTTCTTATGGACAATTCTTTACTATATGCAATTGCAATAAGTGCGATAAAGCACTTAACTAATTATTATTTATAGCGTAACCAATAATAAATAAAAATAATAAATACATACATAGTCCTGACCCCACATTAGATCAATTAAGTCTTGTGTCGTGGGTATCAGAAGCTACGAGAGACTTTTCGGTCTCACAAACACCCAGACCGGAGACAAATACTTATGGGCCTCACAAACATTTGTTCGGTGTGGGGATCGGACCCGCGGTCTTTCGTTTCACAGCCGGCGTCTAACCAACTGCGCCACAGGGGCTGTCAATGTGGAGTGTGTGTCAGTGCGCCTGTACGTGGATAGTTGTGGTATCTTCTAGACTCTATACTTCCTACACTATTGCCCTAGAATCTAGAATCAAGAGCAATAGTAGTAGAAAGCCTTGTGGTGTGGCAGGTTCCTGGCGCTGCTGCTGTACTCGTTTTATATTACCAACCTGGTGGGCGTGGGCAACACCACCATGGACTCCTTCATTGCCACCGTGCTACACCAGTGCAAGACGCAGCTCAGCATCCTCAGGTACAGAATGAATCCTGCAGTGTGCTCGCCCGCGCGGCTCGGCTCACCTCGGTGTGTGTGTGTGTGTAGGATAAACATGGAGACGCTGACGGAGCGCGCGCGGGCGGCATGCGGCACCGACACCTCGCAGTACCACCACGTGTGCTACGAGCTTCTCGTCGAGAGCCTCATCCATTACCAGAAGATCACAGAGTAAGTGCATTCATCGCTCAACATTATGACGGCATCGGTGCGTTTGAAAGCCTGCCGGTCACTTGTCTGCTCTTGTGGTGTGCAGCATGTTTTTGCTGCTGCAAGACATATTCGGCACGGCGCTGCTGGTGCAGTTCGGCGTGGGCGGTTGGATCCTGTGTATGGCCGCCTACAAGATATCCAGCGTGAGTGTTTGCCCGTGCCGCTCTAGCCAGGAGCGTACAGTTTGCTGAGCGTTTTGTCTTGTTTGGCAGGTGGAGGTGATGAGCATCGAGTTCGCGTCCACCACGCTGTTTATCGTGTGCATCCTCATAGAGCTGTTCTTGTACTGCTACTACGGTAACGAGGTGACGGCGGAGGTGAGTGCTGCCATCCTGTTTTTGGATTTCGGGCAATCTCACTTCCCTTTCGTAATGCCATGCCAATTTATGTGAGACAGTAAAATGTCGGTAGAGCGAGGCTGCGGCACTGGCACGGTGTGTTGCTCGCTGTTGCAGAGCGACCGCGTGGTGCAGTCGATGTACGCGATGTCGTGGCTGCGCACGTCGTTGCGCGTGCGGCGCGCGCTGCTGGTGGCCATGGAGCGCGCCCAGCGCCCCCTGCGGCCCGCCGCCGGCCGCGTGGTGCCGCTCACGCTCGACACCTACGTCAAGGTGCGTGCTGCCAACTGCGCCACCTCACCCTCGGTCGCCGCTGCTGCCTGACGGAACTCGCTTCTCACATTAAACCACTGTTCGCAGATTCTCAAGTCGTCATACAGTTTCTACGCGGTTTTACGCCAGACTAAGTGAACCACGCGCCGATGTGCCCCAGCCACAGCACATCAAATAAATCTGTAGAATGATAATGTAACAAGTTTTATTGCTGAAAAACTCATTAATCCCGAGCTCCTTCTCTATTCCTCCTAATTGTTCTAGCTTAAATTACGTAAAAAAAAAATATCTAAAGGTTATCGGAACTTAACGTCTGATCAATCAGACATTAAATTCCTATTGGTACCAGTTCCAGATTTATTGATATCAGTCAAGTCAAGTCTCAAATGTGAAATGCTTAATCATATTTTTAAGGGATTCCTCAATTTTCTTTTATTTATTTATTATATTAGCCCATTCATTTGTCCACATTATAAGAAAGCATAAAATAATTAATCCGCCATGCTTCAAGTCCGCCATATTGGATTAGTAACACCGAGCTGAAATTTCAAAAATTCTTTTTTAGTTGGATTAGGTATCGTCCAATTTAGGAGCTGTGTAAGTTTTGTAAGTGTCCCTATGTCCACGTGTCTGAAACAGTCTAGCGTGATGATATGAGTCATGTAGGTACAAATAAAACAACCGAATTCACAGAGCGGTAGTACAGCACTAATAAATATATTTAATTAAATGGCGATGTATAAATCTACCTAAATATGAGCTACATAAAGTGTGTCTGTGTGCAGTTTGCACCACAGTTTTATAAAAATCGGTTCAATAGTTTTTCAGATAGTTGGTTGAAATGTACAATGATACAAGGCAGGTAAATAGGCACAAAACTTAAAATTAAGAGGTAGAGAATTCGCTGCGCCCGGGCCCTTTTCTACTTTCTACGATGCACCAGGACACACACTCTAGGACGCTGTGAGTTAAAGAATAAAGTTCGTATCATTCACTAGCAAAATGTGTAGATAGTTCTCTTAACAAAAATACATTTAATTGCTACTATAGAAGTTAAAAAATTAATATAAAAATAATAAAAAAAAAAAAATAAACTGACTTAAAAATTGTAATTACAAAGAGGGAAATAAATTATCTTTTTAAATTCTACAATCCCTAAAAATGACAACTTTTGAGGTCGGTACCAGCCTTAATTTTTGGAACAAGCTGCGCCCCCCGGTTTTACCCGCGTAGTTCGTAGCCTGATATTATGTAGCTTATAGTCGTACAGGTGGCACCGAACCAAAAAATAAATCAGTTTTACGTATTGTAGAATTTCAAAAATAATTTTATTTCCCTCTTTTAATTAAAATTTTGAAGTTGGTTTATTTATTATTAATTATTTTTTATTGTTTGTAATAAAGAGCTGAAATATACATTTTCTTAGAAATAACTTAAGTGGTTTCGATTTTTGATACAACATTGCAATTTTTATTTCAACCCAACGCCTTTGGAATAATATAGTCCATGGCAGTCAGGGATGTTATACCTTTGCAACGGTGGAAGAATGATGGTTTCTTAGGATTTTTAAATTTGGTTCATAAGTTCCCGCGATTACGATTTTAAATGATACAATGGTGGCGAAGGATAGCCCATTGTCAAAATTCGTGATAAAGTGACTTTCTATTTTAAAAAGAAGTTTAGTTTACACAAAATGCCGACTTTATTGCACACACACAAAAAATACCAATAAAATGAAACGTAATATATAAAAAGTAGAATTGGCGGTCTTATCACTCAAAGTCAATGGTCTTACAGACAACCATGGGATGGATTTAACTCTCCCTTCCACACTCGCCTTGTATATTTGCTTGGTTATTTTCCTTTCATCCATCCTCTCTACATGACCAAACCATCGTAACATTCCTTTGTCTATTCTAGCAAATAGCAATAATTTATTAACTACAAGTAATAGAATATGTGTGTATATAAATAAAGCATAAATACACATATGAATACACATACGACTTTGTTAAATATATAAGTTTTTATGTTATACTAGCGGCCCGTCCCAGCTTCTCCTGGATGCAAATATTTTTAAATTCCACCTACTCTACACCAGATAGATGTAATTTTTCGTACAAACTCAATATACCTACACAAGATAAATTGTATACCTAAACTCGACGTAGCTATTCTACTGTCCCTTTTTCTTCCCACTATGACCTGTCCTGCATAATCCCGTCCTGTCCCGTTTGTCCAGTTCCTCCCGATACGTCCCGTCCTTTCTCTTCATTATACATCCTGTCCTATTCCATCAAATGAAATCTTTCAACTATCCCAGTTCTATCCCGTTTCTCTTACTCTATTCTATCTCATCTGTCCATTCCCAAATAGTGTGCCTTAGGAATTTTTGATTTTAAAAACTTCAGGGGGACAATGATGTAAAAGTCATAGCGCTCTGGGAACATCGAAGCAGGGAGATCGTTCCAGAGTTTGCAAGTGCAAGTAGAAAAGATCGCTGGAAACGCACCGTACGAGAACGGAATGTCCCCAGGTAATATGGATGACGTCACTTCACTTCGTTGAAGGGCTTAGCGATGGTAAAATGATACGATGGTACCAATGTTCTTATATGGTATTGGTGTAATTGTGTTCTATTGTACGGGCCCGGCAAAAGACCAAACGGCTCACCTGATGGCAAGTGATTATCCTTACCTATGAATCTATCATCCTCAAAGCGGGAGGGAAAATAGTGGGTTCTGGCCCTCGGCAGGCTCTCTTACAGAACAAAACATGACGGCCATGACATCATATTGCGCGAATCTTCTGTTAGAGGCAGCGATAATAATACCCTGTCAAGCTGGCCCATTCTTACCGTAGTTGTTCGGTCCAACCAAACATATAGCGTAAACATAGCAGTCAACAGTTTTGCGTAGCAACTACGCGTATTGTAAAATCATTTTAGTGTGCCATCAACCCGCGTTCGCGACACTCATATCATTATCATTTAGCATTATCAATTATCAATAAATCAAGCTAGGTCAAACTATTTACAGCATTTTATTTCTATCATAAAAGGTGTGTGAGCTAAAACCCATACATCTTTTTGGTCCTTCGAGCCTCCGAATAGGCGGGTCCAAAAACGCGAGTGAGATCATATTACACTGCGATTTCTCTGCATCTGGAACTGCCACGTAAGTCGGATAGCAGTCAGCAGACTTCGGTAAGTCCATCATAATCATATCGTATACAAAATCAAGCAAGCAATCATCATGGAGTCTCTACTATCAAGCCAATATAAAATCATGGGAGAAATGGAGCAACTCCTTACCAACTTTAAAAAAGACGGTGCCGATCGCAAAACACCTCCTTATATCAAAAAGCGACTTAGCATGCTAGAAAGTAATTGGCAAGACTTCCAATGCAATCATATCAGATTATGTGAGTTTGATGACAAGTCTCATGAGTACTTTTCAAAAAATCGCTATAATAAGACAGCAGAATTTTATACTGACACGCGGTCCTATTTACTAAAACATTTGCCCATTGACACAAAAGGGGACGATAAACCTCTCCTTAGACCAGGAACTCCACTAGCCTCGCCTGGAATTATGGGACAAGCATCTCCACAGCCCGACACAATGGTACATCATCCTCCATCATTTTCCGGCTTATCAGGAGCCGGCACTAGCAGAACACAGGGAATAAGCAGCAAGTTAGAAGAGATGTTGAGGAAGCAAAAAAGCAACTTTAAGGCATTTGCTCGAACCATCAATGGTATCAATATTGACTCAGTTTGCGAAAAATGGGAATTTGATGATATTTTATCGTCTTTGAAGAGCCGTTGGTCAGTTATTGATTCATTGCATTGGGAAATCGACAGTGAGCTTTATGAAGATGATTTGGAGTATGAAGAAACGTTCAGCAAATACGAGCGGAAATATAATGACATCAAGAAAGCCATCAACAGCAAAATGTGGTCTCAATGTCATAAGGAAAAATCCACCCCGCAAATGGATATTCCTGTATTTAGCGGAAGTTATCAACAATGGATGTCGTTTAAGGACTTGTTCATTGAGACCATCCATAGTAATCGATCATTATCCAACGCTCAAAAGATGCAGTTTTTGAAAGGCAAATTAAAGGGTGAAGCTGAAAAGTTAATTCAACATTTGCTTATAACATCAGAAAATTATCAAATCAGCTGGGATATACTTAATCATCGTTATAACAACACAAAATTAATTTTCAATTCGCATATCAGCACGTTGTTAAATCTGCCGGTAATTCAGCACCAAACGGCAGAGGCGCTCAAAAGAATTCATGACACCACAAATGAATGTCTCCACGCGATTAAGAACATAGGTGTGGACATAAGTAGTTGGGATCCTATGATCATATATATAATTACACAAAAACTGGATGTTGACACTCATAATGATTATATGGAGTCATTGAAACATCCGCGGGATCTACCAATACTCGCCGAATTTTTGGAATTTTTAGAGAGTAAATTTACATCTTTGGAGTCATCGAAGCGGAAGCCTCAACATCAAAAAGACCCGTTAACCATAAACTTTAGAAAATTTCCTCAATATAAGGCTTATCACAGTACTAATCCCAATTCAATTAATAAAAAATCAATCAACAGAAATATATATCAACTACCACCGAAGGAGCAAAAATGCCCGGTTTGTAGTAAGGATCATGGGATTTATAATTGTAAAACATTCCTACAATATGAACCGTATATGAAAAAGAAAACTATATCCAACCTGTCGCTATGCAAAAATTGTCTCTATGATCATCGTGGTATGGAATGCTACTCAAACAAAAGGTGTCGCACGTGTCAAGCCGATCACAACACGTTATTGCACGACGTTTTTGGGTCACAAAATTTTCCATCGAACGACGCATCGCGCAACGCTTGCGTTAAAGAGCCGAAGCAGCACAAAAACAGCACAAATGTGTTACAAGACCAACACGTGGAAACTTTATTAGCTACCGCTCTGATCAGAGTCCAGGCAGCAGATGGATCGCACCACATAATGCGCGCACTCATCGATCAAGGCTCCCAGACCTCACTAATTAGTGAAAATGCCGCACAAAGATTAGGGCTCCCACGAAAACGTTGCAAAGGCAGCATCTTTGGTATTGGAACTAAGGAGAATACTTGCAAGGGGCTTATCAATATTCATATATCATCTCTATACAGCAACTACAATTTAATCACGGATGTATTTATCATGAAACAGCTAGTCAACAGCCTACCAAACAAATCATTCAGCAATCCACTTTGGCCGCATGTAGAAAACATTCAATTAGCGGATCCAGAATTCTACATACGCAGACCTATTGACGTGTTGCTAGGCGTCGACATATACTCTTCAATCATCTTAGGGGGTATTATTAAAGAAAATGAATCCATGCCCGTGGCACAGCAAACGCGACTCGGATGGATATTATGTGGTAACATTAAATCATATCAATGCAACGTGGTACTGTTAGATCTAGAAGGCATCCAGAAGTTTTGGTCAATCGAGGATATACAGGACAACATCAGTATGTCAGCGGAAGATCAGAAATGTATGGATTTATATAAATCTACCACAACGCGACAAGCTGATGGGCGATACACAGTGCGGCTACCATTACATCCTGATATAGATGACAAACTAGGATTTTCTAAAGGAAAGGCAGTTGCACAATTCTATCAATTAGAAAATAAATTTAAAAAACACGCAGACATTAGAAATGAATACTCATCGTTTATGCAACAGTACATTGAACTAAATCATATGCACGTGGCATCAAATAACAAAACACCTGACTATTATTTACCGCATCACTGCGTTCAACGACCCGACTCATCAACTACGTCACTGCGAGTAGTTTTTAATGCATCAGGAATTACGTCGACTGGATTTAGCTTAAATGATCTTATGTATCGGGGTCCAAACTTGCAGCAGGATCTTTTATCACTTGTTTTAAGATGGAGACAGTATAAGTATGCCCTCACTGCCGATATAGAAAAAATGTATAGGCAAATCAAGATACATAAGGATGACCAACATTATCAGAAAATTGTATGGCGTGAGTCTGAAGATCAAGCCTTACAAGAATATCAATTATCAACAGTCACTTACGGAACAAAATCAGCACCGTTTTTAGCCATGATGACTCTTAAACAACTTGCAAGTGATGAGAGTAGTCGATATCCTATAGCAAGCAAAGTGTTAGAAAATCAGTTCTATATGGATGATCTTCTAAGCGGAAGTCATGACATAAAATCGGCGCAACAATTACAAGCAGATTTATTACAATTGCTCAAATCAGGAGGTTTTAATCTTCGCAAGTGGTCCTCTAATGAAGTCAGCTTATTAACCAATTTTAGTAATTAACAATCATATCAGGAAAACTTCGATTTCAAGCATCAATCATCAACAAAAGCATTGGGTTTAACTTGGAATCCAAAAGAGGACATGTTTACATTCCAATGCAAAATGACAGCACAATCGACGAATAGACCTACTAAAAGGATCCTCTTGTCGGAAATATCGAAAATCTTCGATCCCCTCGGATGGTTAGCACCAGTGATTGTTCAATTAAAACTACTTTTTCAAAATGTCTGGATCAACAATCTAAACTGGGAGGATGTAGTATCAGATGACATCTACAAGAAATGGCTTGTAATAAGAGCAGATATTGAAAATATCAGCAAAATTAAAATACCGAGATGGATTGGTAGCGGTGAGAAAAATAACATCGAGTTACATGGTTTTTGTGACGCGTCCACAAAAGCGTATGCGTGTGTAGTATATGCACGTATCAGTACCAAAAACTCGGTATCAGTGACTCTCTTAGCCTCCAAGACCAAGTTAATACCTATCAGCAAAAATCTACTTTCATCTAATGAAATCAGTTTACCGCGATTAGAATTGACTGGAGCACACTTACTTTCACAATTGATTGTAAAAATCAAGCAGAGTCTCAGCGAACATAATCTACAGACATACGGATGGTGTGACTCAACAGCAGTTCTTGGATGGCTTCAAGGAGAGCCAAACCGTTGGAAACCATTCGTAGCAAATAGGGTTAAGAAAATCACTGCGACTATGCCTTCGGATTGTTGGAGATATATAAAATCACAAGAAAACCCAGCGGATTGCGCTAGTCGTGGTATAACTGTTGAGCAGTTAATAGAACACCCTACCTGGTGGACAGGCCCTGGGTGGCTATCAATACCAGATCACCAATGCCAACAGAAAACCGCAATATACCATACTATTTTAGAAGTAAAGAAAATCAAACAAACAAACGTAGCAACTCTGCAATGTATAACGGACAAAAACATTATTAATGATTTAATTAACAAACACAGCAGTTTTACGCGAGTGTTACGTGTTTTAGCGTGGATATTGCGAGCGGTTTCAAGTAACCGTAGCAATAAATCATATTTATCAGTGGTTGAATTACGGAGAGCGAAAGAAAAAATCATACAGCACATTCAACAATCAGAATTTGGAGACGACATACTTCATCTCCGAAGTCACGGATCAGTCAAGCCAAAAAGTGTCATTTTAAGTTTAAATCCGTATCTGGACGAACACGGTTTATTGAGAGTAGGTGGCAGATTAAAAAACAGCAATGTCCATTATAATATGAAACACCCTCTCATTTTACCACACAGTGGACATTTTGTAGACCTGCTGATTGACCATGCTCATCGGCTTACATTCCACGGTGGAGTTCGCCTCACACTTTCATGGCTAAGACAGCAATACTGGATCATAGGGGGTAATCGAGTTGTAAAAAAGCGATTACGCAATTGTGTGATATGTAGGAGACATAAGCCAACAAGACAAGAGCAGATCATGGGTGACTTGCCTGCATCACGAGTTAACCCGACACGGCCATTTTATCATACCGGCGTCGATTTTACAGGATATGTTGATGTCAAGGCAAGCAAAGGTCGAGGAATCAAGACCACCAAAGGCTATGTAGCTGTATTCGTCTGTATGGTCACAAAGGCCGTACATTTAGAATTGGTCTCCGACTTATCATCATCAACATTTTTAGCAGCTCTCCGAAGATTTGCTGCAAGGAGGGGCACGCCGAGTCACATGTACAGCGACAATGGCACAAATTTCGTTGGAGCAAGCAAAATATTATCAAGAGAATTTGTCAATTTAAAATCTATCATATCCAACGAATTCTTAACTGAAATGAGCCAATTGGAGATACAGTGGCATTTTAATGCTCCTTCTTGGCCTAGTGCCGGAGGGCTTTGGGAAGCTGCTGTCAAGAGCTTAAAACATCATTTGCGCAGGGTACTGGGAGATCAAAAACTCACCTTCGAAGAGTTCACAACCTTATTGTCTCAGTTAGAAGGAACATTAAACTCAAGACCTTTATGTGCATTAACTGAAGATCCCAATGACACGGACTGTCTGACCCCATCTCACTTCTTGTCTAGCGGACCCGTCTTGACGGTCATAGAGACAGAAAGAGACGAAAGGACGAGGTGGCAATTAACACAAAAAATATATCAAGACATATGGAAAAGATGGAGAACTGAATATTTGACACAATTATCAAACAGAGGAAAATGGCAACAACATCAAGCAAATATAAAATTAAATGACATAGTGATCATAAATGACATCAATTTACCACCAGGCAAATGGCCATTAGGTCGTGTCATAGATCTTCATCCTGGACAAGATGGACACGTCAGAGTCGTCACCGTCAAAACAAAAGGCGGAATTCTCAAGAGGCCTATCACGAAACTATCAGTATTACCAATCTCTTCGCAAGATCATAACAATCCGATAAAGCAGGTGAATCGGGAAGAATTAAAACAAGACACAGCAGAAAATGAAATTCCTCATAAAAGAAAAATAACCAGGAAGCATCGAAACATCAACTTTGTATCATTGTTTATCATGACAATGTTTTTAATTATCTCTACTGTCAGCGGTTCCTACAATATATCAACGTTGCCACGTGACAAAGCAATTTATTTTGAAAACTTGTCTGATATGAGGATAATTCAGGATCAATGGAAAGTTGTAGTTTATTATGATATGGAACCCTATTGGCACGGGTCCAAAATAGTCAATAACTACCTTAAACACTTAGAAAAATTATGCGCGAAATTTCAGAGTAAAACACACTGTGACGTAGTTTTACTCCAATTACATCACGGCTATACAGAACTGGAGTATTACGATCGCATGTTAATGAATCAGCAATTTGGAAAACGTTCACGTTCTCGTCGTGGGCTCATCAACGGGGTAGGATACATCGCGAATAGCCGCTTCGGAGTACTAGATGAACGTTTTGCAGATCAGTATCAGCAAGATATATCACTTACTAGAAAAAATGAAAAACATTTATTATCACTCTGGAAAAATCAGACATCCGTAATTGAAGCAGAGAATAACATCTTGAAACGAATTGAAAACACCATGGAAAAGCAACATAAAATGTTTAACCAACATTTGAACACCTTAGAAGCTGCAACAAATACTGTTAAATCGGAAATAGAATCAGTACAAATAATGAATGATTTTATTTTGTCATCGGTTATTGCAAACAACGTATTGATTAATTTAAAAAATATCCAGGATACATTATTGGATACTATCACTAATGTTCAACATTTTAATATTCATATTTTGACTCCCGATCAACTGCGTGACGAGCTTAACATCATTTCAAGTCAGTCACCAAAAGATTTATCTTTGCCGATTGATGACGTCAATACAGAGCTACCTATGTTATACCGAATGCTAAAAATAAAAGCACGCATGACTCAACAGTATTTTATATTTGAAGTGCAGATTCCTTTAGTCAACGGAGAAAGTTATGACCTTTACAAAGTCCTTCCAGTACCTCGGCAAGTAGGAAATTCTCTGGTCACCATAACACCTATTGCAGAATTCTTGGCAATCAACCTCAAGAAAGATGTCTTCATCCCTATCACAGAATCGGAACTACAGCAATGTATGAAGTTTGAAAGTTACCTGTGTGAATTACAAAAACCTACATATCAGCGGGAAACGGATCTTAATCTCTGTATCAGAACTAAAATGGAATGCGAAGTTACTACAATCAGCTGTGAAATCATATGGAAACAACTTCGCAACGTTAACACATTTATGTTTTCATGTTGCGGTCAATGCCCACTGAGGATCATATGCGGGCATCAAGTATCAAGCGAGCAGGTGTCAGGTACTAGCATTCTCGCTATAGGAAACGATTGTGTCATCAAGGGCGAGACCTTCACTGTCACCTCACATAAACAAAGATCAAATGATATAAATATTAAACCAGATATAGTCGCTTTGGAGATAGCACCTGTCAATCATATCATAAATTTAACAATACCAATACCTACAAGCAATACCAGTCTGGAGGAAGATTATCAAAAATCGTTACAAGACATCAGTCATCAAATCGAAAATATGAAATCAGCATCCGGAAACCTAGACGCTGATCAGATTTCGTATCATGACATTCACCAGTACACAGCCATCTACATTTTAGCGGGATTAGTAGCAGCAGGCGCAGTGTTGGCGTGGATACGTTCATGCCGGGCCGCCCGAGCGCCACTTGGCCCGCCACCATCGCCGCAGCAGTGCCAGTGTGTGAGTAATCAGTGTGTGAGTGTAAAAGCAGAGCAAAGTGATAAGTGTGATAGTGTGAGTGCAAAGCTAGGTGATAAGTGTTCTAGTGTCAAAGCTGGGCAAAGTGTTCAGTGCGTGGTTATGTGCAAAGCAAGCCCTAGTGAATACCGGAAAGATAAAGTGAAAGTGTGTAGGGAAACAGGACCCGAGGAAGGGGTGGCCGATAAAGCTACCTCGCCCATATTTAATAAATTAACACCCATATTCTAAGACGTTTTCTCTACTCCACTTGACGTTACTAGAGGAAATCCGTATTCTTAGTAGAAAAAAATCTCCTCCACTCAACGTCACTCAAAAAAATTCCTGTCTCGAGGAAAGGAATCAACTGTCAAACTCAAGGTACGTCGCGACCTACCTTAAGGAAGAAATAAAAGAAATAATCCTACTTTAAAATTGTAATTTAAAAGAGAGAAATAAAGTTTACCTTTTAAAATTCTTAAATACCTAAATATGCCAACAATTTTTTGAGGTGGGTGCATCTACACGATTTACACGTTTTCCCAGTGAATGATACAAACATTACTCTTTATTTCATTTAATAAAAGATTTTTGGTTTGGAAACAGTGTTTATTATTTTAAACGAGTTATTAAAGATTTCCAGCAGTTCCTGTAATACTTGTACGATACTCCGTACGAATATCCCGAACGACGATTCATCCATAAGAATATCCTTCGAAATTTCCGGGTTGGATGGTATGACCCTCCTCCTGTCTGCATGCGTTTTTTTCTCCGACTCACTAAATATTTGTCTTCCAGTCACAATCCCGAAGATTTTGAGTTCAATAATTATATATTATTCTATGTAAACACTCTGACATGACATTTGACTGTCACTTTTCAAGTGATCATAGACTATTTTCAAAGGTTTTTTGTTAAATCTCTACTTTATCTATGCATCAATGACGTAATTAATGACGTTTTTCCTTGACTCAACCTCACTCGAGGAACCTTTAGTAAAGGTATATTTTTAACTAAGCATACCATTTTCGAGGGTCCCTCCAATTCATTTGTAAAGTCACCTCGACTAAGATAAGGTTGAGGAAGATTGGAGGACACGTCTTAGAATACGGGTGTTAGTTTTAGTGACCCCGATAAATGATTGTCGGGTTCTGATGTTTAATTTTAAGTTATTATTGTTTATCACCTTGTTACAAGATTAACATCATTTTCATTAATTACGCGCCTCATCTCACGCCCCGGAGCATGTTCGGTCCAACCAAACATATAGCGTAAACATAGCAGTCAACAGTTTTGCGTAGCAACTACGCGTATTGTAAAATCATTTTAGTGTGCCATCAACCCGCGTTCGCGACACTCATATCATTATCATTTAGCATTATCAATTATCAATAAATCAAGCTAGGTCAAACTATTTACAGCATTTTATTTCTATCATAAAAGGTGTGTGAGCTAAAACCCATACAGTAGTCTAAGGTACAGTATGTCTCTAACACTTGAAAAGTCGGTGGGCACAGCGTTTTGGCTCCCTGTCAATGAATCAGTCAGTCGGGAAACGTAGCATTACACATTAGGCGAATGGTACGTTACAAAGTGGTGAGTGTATCAGCGCACGTGACGTCTGTCGAGGGAACATTTGTGTGTTGGCGTGTAGGACGGACGGCTAAGGCGATTTGCACACTGCCCCGCACCATGCAGCGGGATGCGTGGCGACGGAGCCACGCGCGTTGATGCGGCAGTGCAGATCTGCATCAACATGCAGATTTCTACGCACAAACGCGTGGGGCTGCAGAAACGTATGCAGTGGCCCGGAGGCCTCATTTTATAGCAGCACGCAGCAATGGTGATAGTAAAGTGCAGAGCATTGATTTCTATTAAAAATAGTTATTAATACAGAACTCATTAACGATGCTGCAGTTACCTATATTATCTGTTTGGTTTTTGTACGATCAAATTAGAAGAAATCGTGCCTATAAAAGATATTGGGTATCCCATTTCCTCCAAATCGCTTCCCGACTTTCGATTTTGAATATAAATTGATCAATATACAGATCCATTTCAAAATATTCGTCTATCCTTGACAAAATCCCGCACCGTACTGCAGAACTCGGTGTGCCATGCCTTGCATCTTGCCCCGCACCCACGCGCGGGGGCGCGTCTCTCTGCATGTAGGCGCGTGATCTGCAATACTGCGCGTGAATGCGTTTTCAGTGTGTTGTACTACGCATTTTTCAATATAAAAAGAAATACTTACAAGCAACGTAGGTACACGCACCCCCGGGCTACGCTGCGTGATGCGGGGCAGTGTGCAAACCGTCTAACAGTTAACGAGAAGGAGGGGGTTGCGTGTGCGGTGCTCATGCATATTGTATGCGAGCGCCGACCGGCCGGGGCGTGCCAGCGCCGCCCTACGTTACCCTGCAATTAATCTGTTACCGCCGCCGTAATTGTCACCGCCACATGTAATTATCTCGTTACTGTGCCGCCTCGCCCCGCACTACCCCGCACCGACCCGCACCCGGTACAACGCTAAATAACACGAGACCAATCGCAATCGACGTGATACATGATGTCGACTCAAATGTAAGCTACTGATTTATTCTTAATCCATAGCAGTCTTCCGCAAAAATAAATACGAATAATAATAATTACTAGCTAATTTGTGCGTTGACACGGGCAGCAGACGTGGGTTATTTGCTAGGGTTCCAGGCTCCGTGCTGTGCTCGTGTACGCAGGTGTAGTGTGCAGCAGTAAGTGAGGGTGACGTGTGCGCAGGTCGCTGGCGCGCAGCAGCGTGTCCACGCACGTGCGGCTGCTGCGCTGGTGCGGCTACTGCCGGCTGGGCGGCGGCGTCGGCGGAGGCGCGCGCGAGGGCCTGCACCGCACCTACCGCGCCTTCACGCTGTCGCTTACTGTCACCTACCTGCTGCAGGAGTGCGTTTACGCGTACCAGGTGCGTGCAGTACAGGTGTCCATCACTCTTATCATGCAGAACTTACTCACTATTACAATATAATATGTAGCGCCGGAGTGTATATCGTGTGTGTGTTGTGTGCAGGAGCGCCACGACATGGACAAGGTGGCGCGCGTGATGTTCCTGCTGCTGTGCCACATCACCTCCATCGCCAAACAGCTCGTTTTCTACCTGGACGCGGACCGCGTGGAGCGCATGGTGGCCAGCCTCGACGGTGACACCACTAGTCTATACATTGCTGACACAGCAGCCGTATGTATGTACCTACATTACATTTGGTGTTGCAGCGCCGCTGTTCAACCCGCCAACAGTGGCGGCGCAGGGGCTGCTGGCGGGCGCGGCCACGTGGGCGTCGCGCTTCGTGCGTCTGTACTCGGGCTGCGCGGTGGTCACCTGTACGCTGTGGATAATCTTCCCGGTGATCTACCATTTGCGCTGTCAGCACGTCGAGTTCCCTTTCTGGATCGGTGTGGATTATTCACATCCGCTCTGGTACATTCGCGTATATAGCACAGGGGTAATGGCGTGGCTTAGTGTTGCACCGTCCGTCGAGCACAAGTTGTACTCGTGTTGCAGGTTCGTGGTGGTGCTGCTGTACTCTTACTACGTGACAACGCTGGTCGGCATCGCCAATACTACCATGGACGCGTTCATCGCCACTGTGCTCAACCAGTGCAAGACGCAGCTCACCATCTTACGGTGTGTGGTGAGGGGACGCGCGCGTTGCGGCAACCATATCAGTGTGTACATGTGTGTGAGCGGGTCGAGTCTGTTGCAGTTTGAACTTCGAGAGCATAGCGGAGCGCGCGGCGGCGGGACGCGACTACGACGCCGCGCTAATGGCGCTCCTGGTGCAGTGCCTCACACATTACAAGCACATTGTAAAGTGAGTAACCGCAGAGTTGATAACGCCCGGCCGGTGGCCCGTTGAGACTTAGTGCGGGTGTTTGTTGCAGCACGGCAGCGCTTCTGCAGCACATATTCGGCATAGCGATTCTGATTCAGTTCGCGATTGGTGGCTGGATCCTTTGCATGGCGGCTTACAAAATAGTCAGTGTGAGTGATATTTGAATCAGCAACACGCAGTATTGTGGCCCTACTGTGACGTGAGTCGTTGCGTTCACAGCTGAGCGTGCTGAGCATCGAGTTTGCGTCGATGGTGCTGTTCACGAGCTGCATCCTCACCGAACTGTTCCTGTACTGCTACTACGGCAACGAGGTGACGGTGGAGGTGAGACAGATCGCCGCTGCCGAGCCCGCGCGTGCTCGCGTCATGCTCGGTTAGTTAGTATAGTGTATGTGTTCGCAGAGCAGTCGCGTGGTGGAGTCCATTTATCGGATGGACTGGGTGCAGACGCCGAAGGCATTCAAGTGCTCTCTGCTGATCGTGATGGAGCGCGCCAAGCGGCCGCTGCGGCCCGCCGCCTGCCTCATAATCCCGCTGTCGCTCGACACGTTTGTCAAGGTGTGTGGCCTAGTATGAAAGCGACGATCGCACGTACGTCCTCGGTGCTCGTAGCTTCAGAGGAGCTGTGTCATTAATACGCTTTATATTAGCTTCAGATGTATGTATGTTAGTATGTAACGGAATCTTTGAACATGATTTTGACCCCCTTCAAAACGTCGGATTAACTCGAAATGTGGCATTCTTATTAAGGACCGATGACAATTCAATATTTTAAACAGTTTGACCCGTTACTAGGATAATCAGGATTAGCGATTTTCATCTTCATACAAAATGTTCATAGGTTTCGCAACTGTTAAACATTTAATGTTCACCCCGTCGATACAGTAAACTTTTCCCTCAAATTAAAGAACGTATTTAAATAAAGGTTTCGAATCGACAACATATGTCCACAATATTCGGATAATGGCGTATTTTAGATGATAAATATGTAAAATAATGTCACCATTCAGGCGTCCCGGTGTTGCCATCTAACTTTTGACAGTGGAGAACAATTGGAGAACAATGGGCAACGTCATCAAATTTTTGACAGCGAGCCCAAAATGAGCTCTTGGACACCTGAAGTATTTGAAAAAGGACTGAAATTTAAATTAGTTGTCAAATATTTATGCGTGTGTTCAGAAATTTATTTTGTTTAAACTAAACTTTTTTTAAATTATACTGACTTCGTATAAAGACGTATACACGCACCGCGCTGTATCAGCAAATATGTACAGTCGAAACTGTACATTCCCTATCAGTGATATTGAAGATTGAGCACTTTTATTTACTCTGTTATATAGTCGATGATGATGATGAACGAACTAGAAACTTTCTTAAGGATGATCTCCACATTGCGCTTTCTTCAAGATTCGAACATGGTACCTGTTCTGATTGCAGATAATAAAGTCTTCGTACACGTTCTACGCGGTGTTGCGGCAGACCAAGTAATCCACGCCGCACCGGCGCCGCCCAGCACCCACAAGCAGCTTGCTGGCGCTATGTAGCAGCCGTTCCTCTGCGCTCTTCATCGGCCACATTAAAGTTACCGCACTGCGATTGGTGTTTTATTTATCTCCTAAATTAAGAGAGCACTGATTATACACTATTCACAAGTATTAAAGGATTTTTACAACCTTTTATTCGACTTGCTCTGTATGTATGTTCATGTGGAATTTTGCGACTCAATTTTGAAGCAGATATATTCAAGCGATTGAGCAGAAATGTATACAAGTGTAGTCTGGATGACAATGCATGGCTAGCTGTGTGATGTCATTCTAAATCTAACATGGCGGAACACCCACGATGGCGCACTTGTTATTTTTAATGCCTTCCTACAACATTGGTATCAAACGAAAGGGCTTTCTAAAAATAACTAGAAAAATACATCATAACAAATAATAAATAAGACAAAGTACTTGTCTTACAATATCTCAAAGTGTTGCTTAAGGTAGATTTTATTGAATTTTTACCAGAAAAGCTGTATCTTGAAAATTATCGGGGATAGGATTATATATTTTTTTGTTCCTGTGCCGTCATAGCTTGGTCTATCTCTGGTTACCGGTTTATCGTCTACTTCTGGAACACCCTGTATGTATGTTTGGTTACAGGTATACAAACCCCTTCCTTTATTCCCGTGTCCTTTGAGCTCAGCGTAAAGAAGCAATTGAACAGGTCGGCATGTTGTGTTGAATGTTCGAAGACTATGGTCTATTGCCATTCGGCACTCTATCTGGACGTAATATAATTTACGTCACTCTTAAATTAATAACAATAGTGTGTAGATGAATTACGGTCCAATTCTGACCTCGGGGCGACCCCAAGTACCTACGTAAGAATCGATGTGTTCATGTGTTGTGTGACTCAAATACACACACACACACGCGCGTGCTGACTGGGCGACGAGGTGTCACGGATGACGAGGGTCCAAATTACGCATAAAAAAATTTAAGATACTTTTTCGAATTTCCCTTTGGAGAGACCTTGTTCGGTGCAAACATGAAAACTCAATTAGTGCTGCGTATTATAGCGGTTTCAATATACATAACTATAGTATTATGTATGTTCTTAGCGAAACAAAGGACTTTCTCTATCACTCGGCGCCAGCGCTACTAAGGTATTCTGTTGCAATGTTGAATGGACCATTTGCTAGTTGGTTCGATCAATAGTGTAATAAATAAAACAGATGATTGAAAACTCAATAATTTATTAAATATAATAATTTCAGTCAAAACGTACAATGTAGAGTCCGTTACACAGCACAACACGAGTATATTTACAGTGAGGTTGGGCGCGTTACATCGGTGCGCGATCTGCGCGGTGTGCGGCGGCGCGCGCGCTCCGGCCCGCAGTGTACCTGCACACACGTGACACACGGTGAGCTGGCGGCGCGGCCGCGCGGCGGCAGCTACTGGTGCGGGGCGCCGGCGACATGCGGGTGCGCGCTCGGCACATGCGGAGGGCATGCAGCGCGCGGCTCAACAGGAAGCGAGGAAGCCATGCGAGGGGCGCGGAACCACTAGGGGCACTAGTTTCGGGTGATCTCTACATATTACCGAAACTAAAGGTCCTTCCTATCAATCTCCCACTTAGAAACGGTGGCTTTTTGGAAAAAAAAAACTTATTTATAATTTGGTCATGATAAAATTCGTCGAGGCCGCCGGGGCGCGCCGGCGACGAGCAGGCGAGAGGGTACGATCACCTTAGGGGAGCAGAACAAGTAAAAGAGTCGGGATTAATTAATTATAGCATGTATCGGTAATGAGTGTGGATGTGTGCGTGAGGCGACAGCGTATGGAGCGTGGTCGGTACCTGACAGTGGGCGTAGGCGCGTGGCGTGCGTGGTCCCTGCGCCGCGGCCCGCGCGCCGCCCGCCGCGCGCCACCGCCGCCGCCGCTGTACGACGTGTCGTCCGCGCTCGACTCCACCGCTGGCAGAGTGTCTGTACACACAGACAATCATTATCCGCGGTACAAGTGTACTGGACAGGTGACGTGGGTATGTGGTTGCCGGGCAGCGTGTAATGTGGTGCGTTACCGGATAGGTGCGCGGCAGGCAGCCGGTACAGTTCGGCGGCGCACGCGGCGCACGGCGAGCCGCTCGACTCGGAGTCACTGTCGCGACACCGCCCATACTCTGTCCCGACCGATAAGACGAAACCATAACTACCATTACTTCAAATTAAATAACCAATGAGTAACATGAAATAGTTCGTAGGTAACCGGTGGACTGCGCGAGAAGATTGGGCCTGGGCGGCGGCGCGGCCAGGTCCAGCGGCTCCGCACGGCCGAACGTGCGCAGATGCAGCGCACAGCCGCCGCCGCCGCCCGCTCCCCCCGGGCCGCTCGCGCCCGTACGCTCGCTGCCCTCCGTGTCGGCCACGCCACCCGACATGCTGAACGTCGCGTACGGACTGATCTCGTGCAGCTCCCCTGCACAACACGCCGCCTGTGTTGAAGTCGAGTTGCACGGATATCATCACTCGTTGTGGAAAAGTGGCGGCCGCTTACCGTCCGGCGGCGTGAGCGTCTTGCCGTTCTTCTTGCCCGGCTCGGTGGTGTAGAGCTGCGGGTGCGGGCGGCGCGGCTGGTGCAGCGAGCACGCGCGGCGCCAGCACCACGCCTGCCGCCGCCGCACCAGCGCCGCGCCTGCGCACACACGCCTACATTCGCACCGCGCTGACACACCGCTCTGCGCGGCACGCCGGCGAGGCGCTGTACGTACCGGCAAGCGCGGCGAGCAGCGCGGCCAGCCCGGCGGCCAGCAGCGCGGGCGCGAGCGCGGCGCGCCACGCCGAGCCGCCGCCGGCGCCGCCGGCGCTCGCACCCCCCGCGCCTTCCGGGGCAGCACGTCGCTCCTCCGTGCGCACTTCCACTGGCTCTCCGAGGCGTTCTACGACATATTTATATTAGTATTATGAACCGACTGGCAGCTACATTATGGTAGTCCGATGTAAGCTAAAAATGTGTGTGTATGTGGGTACTTGCCACCGTGATGCGTGTGAGTGGCGGCGCGGTACAGCGCGACGGTGTCGCCGGTTGGCGCACGCGCCGTCACCCGCAGCTCGTACCAGGCGCCGGGTCGCAGCCCCCCCACCTGCAACACAGCTCACTGTACTCCTCGCACGCGCCGCGGCCCCACCCCGCGCTCCCGTCCCGCGCCTGCCAACACTAACCTCGGCGCTCTCTCCATCTGTGGGCACGGGCGCCCAGGCACCGCCCGCCGCGGGCCGAAGCTCAACGAGCCACGCGCTCACGGGGCAGCGCCCGCCCCACGCCAATAGGTTCACGCGCAGCGTCGTGCTGTTCGCCCACACCGCCTCCTTACCCGGCGGCGGCATTGCCTCTACGCATATTACACGCTTTCTTACGTGCCCTTATTCGATTTACACGTGACCAACTGCATAGGATAGAACTGTTAAAAGCGGTACAAAACGTCAAACAAAACGGATAAAACACAGTATATACACAATATTTACAGCATTACAGTCGGCGCGTCTTATCTCAGGTGAAAAACGGCAGATAGGCAGTGAATAAAACGGGAGTATAGAGTGGATAGTGGTGTAACTCACTGTCACCCCGCGTGGCGGCGAGCAGCGGGCGCGAGTGCGGCGAGGCGCCGAGCGCGTTGTGCGCGCGCACCGTGACGCGGTACAGCGCGCCGCACTGCAGCCCCCACAGCCACAGCGATGTGTCGCTAGCGGGCAGCGCGCGCGACCGCTCCCCCGCCGCGCCCTGCCCGGTGCCGCCCGCGCGCTCCCACCGCACGCTGTAGCCTGCGTACACACACCGCCCTCAACACTCGGCACTGACACAATGAGACGCGCCAACACACAAACACGTACTGAGGAGCGGCGCGCCGGTATCCGGCGGCGGGTCCCACGCCAGCAGCAACGCGTGCGCCTCGGCCTGCGCTAGCCGCGGCGCGGGCGCAGCCGGCGGGCGGCGCACGTGCAGCGTCAACACCGCCGCGTCCGACCCACCGCCGTTGCGCACCGAACACGTGTAGTTACCGTCCGAAGACGCTTCCACTTCTGCTAAACACCGAGGAAGTTAATTAATGTTAGATATATGATAATGTCAGATAGACTGAGCGATAACGAGGTGCGGGACTGACTGTGTATGATGAGGTCGCCGGCGTCGCTGAGCGTGTGCGCGCGCGGCAGCGGCGTCCAGCGCCAGCGCAGCGGCGGCGCGCCCACCGCGGCGCAACGCAGCCGAGCGCGCGCGCCCCACGCCGCGTACACCGCGCGGCCGAACGACGAAATGCGCGCTGACACTGCGTAAAAAACTTACACATTCAATTCCTCTAATGTAATATGATGGAATATTGCGCGCGAGCGTGCGATACGTACAGGCAGGTGCGGGCGCGGCGGTGATGGGGCGCGAGGGCGGGCCAGCGCCGGCGCCGGTGGCGGCGCGCACCCAGAACTCATACACGATGCCCTCGCGCAGGCCGCGAACTTCGCGCCACGCTTCGTCGTCCCCGTCTGGCGCCGCCGCGTCTACGCGCTGCGACCACTCGCCGCCCACCCTGCGTACCGACACACGATCACTGTGCCGTCTCGTTCGGCGGGGGACTCGCGAACAGGGTGTGTCGCGCCTTACTTGCCGAGCTCCCGGATGTATAGAGTGTAGTGCGTGAGCCGGCCGGCGCGGTGCGCGGGCGCCAGCCACGTGACGCGCACGGTGTCCGGCGCCGCCGCCACCGCGCGCACCGCCTCCACAGCACCCGGCGCTGTCGGCGTATATGCACTGTTAAACACGGTGCATGATAATGACTAAAACGGTACATAAGTCGCACGCGCCTCACCATCTTCTAGCGTGGAGCAGTAAACGGGCGGGGAGGGCGGTCCGAGGCCGCGGTCGGCGCGCGCGCGCACCCACACCGAGTAGTTGGTGGCGGCGCGCAGGCCCTGCAGCGTCGCTTCACCGCTGAGCCCGGCGCGTGCCACCTGCGCCTCCGCCGCGCCGCTCCACGCTACACACCGTGTCACGTCACCAACTAGACCACCACACAGTCAGGAACAATATGTGTGCAGGCATTTTACTCACTGCTGTAGTAGAGCACGGGCAGCAGGTGCAGGTCGTAGCCGCGCAGTGAGTGCGCCTGCGCGTGCGCGGGCGGCGTCCAGCGCACGCGCACCGAGCGCGCCGACACGCCCTCGCAGCGCACCTGTCGCGGCGGCACTTCCGGCACTGCACCACGACACATTATAATGACTCGCCACTCACACCTTGAAGCTTAAACAAAACGGAGCAAGTGCCAGTCACTCACCTCCGTCGGCGGTGGTGGCGTAGAGTAGCGGCGCGGGCGGGCCGGCGCCGGCGCGGTTGTAGGCGCGCAGGGCGAGCGCGTACCGCGCGGCGGGGCGCAGGCCGCTCAGCGTGAGCTCGGCGGTGCTCCAGCCGGGCGCGGTGGTGCTGCCAGCGCGGCGCGCCTCCTCCTCCGCGTCGTCGTCGTCGAAGCGACTCAGCTCGCGCCACGACAGCACGTAGCCCAGCAGGTCGCCATTCCATGTGTCCTGCGGCGGCGCCTGTCGATCACGATGCATCTCGGCTCGTTTACTCCATTACAGGAACAGACAAGTACAATTTTGTGCAGGGTTATAAACGGACCGCGTAGTGCGTACTCACCGACCAAGTGACGTGCAGTTCTCCGGAGTTGGCGGGACGCACTCTAACGTTCTGCGGCGAGCCGGCGGGCGCTGCGAACAACAACAATCGTCAACTCGAGGTGCCACTCGCCTCAGAAAAGCTATAATATACATAAGAGTGAATAAATGGTATGATGCGCACGTTCGTCGAGTGTGGTGAAGAGCAGCGGCTCGGAGTGCGGCGACTGTCCAACGTGGTTGGCAGCGGCGAGACGCAGCGAGTACGCCACCGCCGGCCGCAGCCCCTCCAGCCGCGCCGCCAGCGCGCGCAGCCCGTCGCCCTCTAATCTGCTCGCACACCGCACGCGTAAGTAATTGTAAGTCGCGAGTTTTCGGGAAGTATCGGCAGGGAGTGACCGGCACCTGTCGTCCAGCGCGGTGTCGAGCGTGAGGTTGTGCGTGGTGTGCGGCGGCTCGGCGCCGGGCAGAGAGTGCAGCGCCGTGCAAAGCGCCGTGTAGCGGTGGCGGGCGCTGGCGGCGCGCCACACCACGCGGGCCCAGCGCGCGCCCACGCCGCCCAGCCGCACCCCGCGCGGCGCCTCAGGCGGCTCTGCGGCATGCGGGCACGGGTTAGCCAGCCACGTGTATACGCGTGTGTGCAATGTGTGTGTGTGTGCGTGTGCGTACCCTCGACGTGCAGGTACAGCAGTAGGTCGGAGCGGCCGAACTGGTTGTGCGCGTGACAGCGGTAGTCGCCGGCGTCGGCTCGCTCGGCGGCGCGCACCTGCAGCGTGGAGCGCACGCCGCCCGCTGTGCGCACCTCCGACACCGTCCACCTGACACGCCACTAATTACCTCACTGATACACCATTATCACACGACCACGTATCAAACACGACCCTCGCAATGGAGTAAGAAAATCGGCGATAGTGAGTAATGAGTTAAGTACCTAACAAACACTGGTTTAGGATCAGTTAATTCTATGACAGTGAATCAGGACGTAAATCACATGTGTTTACAGAGTAACTGCGGGCTCACCGGTAGGAGGCGAGATCGAGGCGCGCGCCGCGGTGCGTCCAGTGCAGCGACAGCGGCGCGTCCCCGCGCGCATGGCACACCAGCGACGCGCTGCGCCCGCGTACGCACGACACGTTGCCGCCGCCGCCCTCGAAGTGCGCCGGCTCTGACGGATCACATACTATTAATGTATTCGCTCCAATACACACGTACAAATAGGTGGTCCCGAGTGGCGCTCACCGTGCACTGTGACGTTGACGTGTTTGAGCAGGGGTGGGCCGACGCCGTTGTCTGCGGCGCAGCGGTACAGGCCCTGGTGCGCGCGCGCCGCCGCGCCCGCAGACAGCGTGCCGTTGTGAGCGCGCAGCGTGCTCTCCGCGGCCGACGCGCCGCTCGCACCCCCGCCCCACTCCGCCGCGCGCACCACCTCCCACTGCTCGGAGCTGTCCGGGCTCACTGCGCCGCCCTCACCTGTCAGTAGTCAACATTCATGTTTCATTGACATGAAGTCATGTTCAAAATGAAGTGGCGCGTTTATTACAGGCGAGTGACTTGCCTATCTTCCTGTACCAAAGCAACGCGGGCGGCGGGTGTCCGCTGGCGGCGCAGTGTAGCAGCAGCGGCGCGCCCACCAGCACGGCGGCGTCCAACGGCTCCGTCACCCACGCCGGCGCCACTGTACCATACAACACATTATCATTGTGGCTCCAGACGACTCTTACGGCTAATCCCGAGCCTGAACGTCAGCTGGTGTGGGCAAGTGACACAGTGGGATCAGTAATCGTTTGCGGATAATGATGTATAATTAATGATGGATTGTGCAGTGGGCGCTCAGGCTGCGAGGGGTGTGTGAGTGTGCGCGGCACCTTTGACGTTGAGTGTGGCGGTGTAGTTGACGGTGGCGGCGTGGTTAGACACGCGGCACGTGTAGTCGCCGCTGTGGCGCGCTGTCAGGTCCGAGAACATCAGCAGCGAAAACTCGTTGAGACTCTTCTCCTCTACCTGCAACAGGAGACGGAGCGAACGCCGTCAGCGAGGGCCGCGTCACCGCCGCCGCCCGGCGCGCGGCACTCACCTGCAGGTTGGAGGGTAGCGGCGCGCCGTCCTTCAGCCACGAGAAGTACATGGGCTTGTCGCCCGACGACACCCCGCAGAGCACTTGCACCGAGCTGCCTTCAGTCAGTTCCGAGGAAAATATGAACGGCGATATTTTTGGAGGATCTAAACCGAAAAGAATTATTTTTATGAAATGTTATAATTAGCCACAGCGAATCATAAGAACGGAGGGTGCGCACGTACTGCGGACTTGTATCTCGATGTCGCGGCGCGCGGCGGGCCCGGCGGGCGCGGCCACGGCGCACGCGTAGTGTCCCGCGTCGGGCGGCAGCGCCGGCGCCAGGCGCAGCTCGGCCCCGCGCGCCGCCACGCGCCCCGCGCCGCCCAGCGCCACGCTCGCGCCGCGCCGCCACCACGAGATCGAGCTGCAACCACGCCGCGGGTGACCACTGGCGGACGTACTCACGCGCAAGCCGACATGTCGCAAGTGTACCTCGCCGTATCTTTATCTAATCAGCTTATAAATAGCACAAAATATTTTTAATTTTATCTAATACAAAGTAAATCTCAATAATGCTGAAAGTGTAGGTGTGTTTGTGTAAGAGGAATGATCCCACAAATGCACCTCTATGGACCTGATCGGATATCCGGCGTAGGGGCAGTATAGCGTGGCGTTGGCGCCGGCCACCACGCGCACCGGGCCCAGCGCGCGGATCGACGGCGGACCTGCAGCACGACCGTATGAGTACTCAGTGGAGGCGGGGCGGGGGGCGTCGGGGAGCGCCGAGGGAGTGAGCGGTGCAGCTCACCGTAGATGTTGAGTCGAGCGGAGTGCGCGGCGCGGCCCAGCTCGTTGTGCGCGCGGCACGTGTAGCGGCCGCCGTCGGCGGGCGACACGGCGCTCATGTTGAGCACCGACACCACGTCGCCGCTCAGCGAGCTCTCCTCGCTGATGGAGTACCTGCGGGCGCGGCGACGGTGAGTAGGTGCGGTGGCGGGTGTGGCGTGGGTGCGTGCGTTGCGGACCTGTGCTGCGCGCGGTACTGGTCGAGCGGCTGGTCGTCGAGCAGCCAGGTGAAGCGCGGCGCGGGCGAGCCGGACGCGGCGCAGCGCAGCGACACGCCGCCGCCCGCGCGCAGCGCCTGCTCGATGAACGTGTAGTGCAGCTCCGGCGCCGAGTCTGTGGACAACGCGAACCGCTCTACTATCATGTAAGTGTATCGTCGATGGTCCTTATCCAAACATTGACGACGATTAATTAATAACAGTGAGTTGCAACTGTCGGCCGTCATAATGATAACCATGTTATTAACCTGTGGTATTTATGTGGAATGAGAAGGGACAGGATGAGATGTAACGGGACAGGACGGGAAAAGCAATACAGTCGACAGCGATCGCCGGTCACAATGAATTTAAATATAAAACCGCTAGTTTCAAATAAAGTTGATCACGCAGACGAAGATTGCGGGCAGAATCTAGTCGTTAATGTTTATTTCTTGCAACCTCATTTATTATAACACTATGTGTAGTTTCATACTCTTTGGTTAATACCTATACGCTCTGGCTGGCGAACGGTACAGGCTGCTAGCGTTTGTAGTTCCCGCGCATTCTGCTCCCGGACGTCACAATATGGGAATCTACACGACTACGTGACGAAATATGTGTGATTATGACGCACTGACGGCGAGTGTGTACGTGTTTCTGTGTACATTTATTCCAACGAATGACTTATATTAGCTTCTCTTCAATGATAAGCCCGCAATGAAGCGGCCTCGAGTCAGCGGTGCGGTGTGGAGAGCGGCGCGGGCCGACCGTCGAGAGGCGCACACAATGGTTTGCAGATTACACATTCAGACAAATCATTCAATAGGCCGTCGTCGACAATATTCGTCGCCGTAGAGTCGTCAACAGCTCTCTCCCCCTCGCCCTGCCTCCGCCTCCCCTGTCAGAGCGCGGTCCATTGTCGACTGTCGTCGTAGTGTGGAGCACAATGCTGAGACCGTATCAACAAATGCCGATTGCTGATTGATTCCGACTAGCTCGACACTACATTGAGATTGATTGAGTTCCGCCCCAGACACCCGCCCGCACCCCCCACCGCTCTCGCGCCGCCGCCCGCCGCCCCAGGGCCTCGCGCTCGGTCGCGAAATCACTTTTTGTCCCCGGTTCGCATCTAATAAACCAGTATCAGTTTATTTTGTTCCGTTTCCCGGATGAATTTGTACTTCACTCGAGTGGATTTTGGGATTTCTTTTGTACGTACAGAGTATTGAAAGCCCTCAAACCGTCGGCGGACGTCTATTAATTTACCATTGCAGATATCGAACGTGTTGTGCGCCGTGGGCTATTGAATTTTTATCCGTTTCCATAACACATAGACAATAGGATCACGTATAGCAATTTTGCGTGAATATTTAGCGTGTGGAGCGTGTCAGTGCGTGCGTACCTCCGAGGCGCAGTTCGGCGGTGGCGTGCGCGGCGTCGGCGGCGCGGCGCGCGAAGCACTGGTAAGCGCCGCGGTGCGCGCGCGCCACGCCGCGCAGCACCAGCTCGGCGCCCGAGCCCGCCGCCGCGCCGTCGTGCAGCCACGACAGCGACGCCGCCGGCTCCGACGCCGAGCAGTTGAAACGCACCGTGCTGCCCGTGTCCGCCACCTGGCACCCCCACAAATATACACATACACACATGCATTCATTTTACACATTTGCAGATGCTGATTTGAATTTACAGAGTTGAAATTAAACTTCAGAGAATGTTCCTAGAAACTTTTTTACCCTATAGCCTATGTGTCAAGAAATACCCCTGTTTTTAATTTATTTAAATCAAGCTATTCGTTTTGAAGTTACGATTATTTTAATTGCCGCATTATTTAAACATTCGTGTTGAACATAATAATGGACACGTAGAGATTAAATAAAACATTTTATTTAATTTGGAACATAAATTGATTCGTCATAATATGAAATAATTTTGCGACGCAATCTTTATATGCGTTATCAGAAGCGCTGCGTGTGCTGAGTTGCAACTGCAAAATGCCGTCACCGTGGCGTCAAAAATTAATATCTCGGAAAGTATAATAATCAAAGTTTTTTTTACAATGATTTTTAGTATCCACACCGTATAAATCTAAATTTGGTAGTATTGTCCAATGTAACTAATATCAATATTAATTGTATTTAAAAAGTCTGTGTGTATGTCTGACCAGCACGGTGGGTGCGACGGTGACGTGCAGCGCGTCGGCGACGTGCAGGCGCGTGTGCGCGGTGGCGTCACCGAACACGTTGTAGGCCTTGCACAGCCACGCGCCCGCGGCGGCCGGGCTCACGGCGCGCAGGCACAGCGCCGCGCCGCCCGCCCACCACCACACGCCAGCCGCACCCCCCGCACCCGCCTCCACCGCCTGCAGCCGCCCGCCCCACTCGCGGTACCACCTGCACCACACCACACCACCCATGATACCAGGCTGCATCACCACATATAACATCAAGCTTTCTAAAAATCACTAATCATACAGAAAATGTTTTTTTATTGCAGTGAACGGCGGGTACCTACCCAGGCAGCCTCTCACATATTTATGAGAGACCTACCACCATGTTTTAGCAAATATACTCGTTGTACACAGAGCGATCAACAGGCCACACAGACGTGAGCATTAGCGGAATCGCAGACGCCACCAGCTACTCCAGAGGGTTCATGAACTCCTTGGTTCATCGATGATACTAGGTCAACCTATGTAGCTCTCATAAAAAAATGGTCAGAGACGATCTCACCTGCGATGACACTGATTTATTTCACCAGCATTTAATTTATTAAAGGATTACTAATGTATGTATGTGCGTAGAACAGAAGGTAAGGTGACTGACGTGTAGTGAGGCGCGGGGTGGTCGGAGGCGACGCAGGGCAGGCACACGTCGGCGCCGGCCGGCACGGACAGCTCGGCGGCGGCGGGCAGCAGGCGCGGCGCGCCCGATGCTCCGCCCGCTGCACACATGCGACCACAACCACAGCACCAGTTAGCACTGACACATGGCAGATGATTATTGTAACTCGACACTTAATCGTAATGGATAGCGGCGGCGAGCGCGCGCCGGTATCGGCCGCGCGCGCGCTGCACACTGCACACTGAGCCGCGGATTAACTGGCGCAGAATCAGAATCAGAATTTTATTGCAGAATGAATGTACCAATAGGTGTTCTTAATCTTGAATTAGTTACAGAAACATTCTACCGGAAGGTACCGGTGTGCAATATTATAACAATAGATTAGTATTAGGTTTTTTACAAAAATGGATTAATTTAATTCTAACTATCTATACAGGGTGAATTTTTCAAATGGGCGTGGATGGCCAAATCCGAAAATATGAGGAATATCGAAAAATGCTGAGAGGAGTTACGAGCCCGATTTTGATGAAAACTAAAACTGCATAATTAGATTTTTGATTCAAATAAATATTAATAACTTTAACAAGGAGGTAGCTTTATCAATGTAAACGAATAAAGCCAGGCATTTGTAATGCAGCGTTAGAAATAACAGCTCCGAAGAATTTTGAGTTATTTTCTGTTGGTTCCATTCCCAACACAAGGGTCCTTGGTGTTAAGGTAAGGGAAGAAAAAAATATGATTTTGCTAAAAATGACCTCTTTACTTTAGTTTGACGTATGTCATTACTTCCCAGAATTTCATTCTTCTGAGCAACATTATCGAATAGTGTAATAATACAGCATGTGTTTTTTTTTCAAAATCATCGAGTTCGATTCCTCGCTAGGGATATTGATTTATCAAAAATCTAAGTATGTAGTTTTAGTTTTCATCAAAATCGAGCTCGTAACTCCTTTGACGATTTTTCGATATTCCTCATAGATTCGGATTTGGCCATCCACGCCCACTTGAAAAACTTACCCTGTATATATAAAATGTCATGTTGGTTTGTGTACGCTTCAAAAACTCGAGAACGGCTGGACCGATTTGACTAATTTTGGTCTTGAATTATTTGTGGAAGTCCAGGGAAGGTTTAAAAGGTGAATTTGGTCCACTAGAAAAAGTTTTTTTACTAAATTTTTGAAGTGTATCTTCTTCATACAAAATTTTCATAGGTTTCGCAACTGTCAAACATTTAATGTTCACCCCGTCGATACAGTAAACTCTTTCCTCAAATTAAAGAACGTATTTAAATAAATTCATTATTCAACACAGTCAATTTGTCGTTTAATGTCATTTGTGACCCAAGTAATATTTTATACTCGAATTATAAAAAAAAAATGTTTACTAATAGCCAATTATTAATTTTATTTTTAAACAGTCCTAGTGTAGAGGTTTCCCTTATATGACTAGGCAATTTATTATACATTTTTATTGCCAGACAAAACATATTGTTGCTAAACAGAGCAGACATACATGTAGGATAGTATAAACGTTTCTTATTTCTTGTAGTCGTACCCAGTATTTGCCCATCTTTTTTTAAAATTATTTGGATTCTTTCTAACAAAAATACAAATTTCTCTTATATATAAGCAGCGTCAGGGAAGTTCTTTATATTTTTGGAAAAGCGGCTTGCATCTCTCCCAAGTGCCACGCCCCAGATACAGCTCGTAAACATGTTTTCTGTACTCGATAAGCCCTGATGAAATCTCCATAGCGGCAATCCATACAATAATACAGAAGACACATAGCCATGATAAGCCATAAAGGCTGCCTTTTGCGATACAGTTTTTTGAAGTTTTCTGAGCGCATATACGAACCTATTTAATTTATTGCATACATACTCTATATGTGGTGTAAATTTAAGTGTCGATCAATTTTTGTTCCCAAATAAAGACAAGACTCGACGTTTTCTACATCCATCCCTTGCACTTGAATGTTTAAGGAGACAGGTTTCATTTTATAGTTTTTAAATTGAATTAATTAAGTTTTCTTTATGTTTATAAACATTTTTTTTGCATTCAGCTAAGTAACAATATTATTAATTGAATTTATTATGTCGGTTTCAAAAGTGCTATTATCCGTATATTTAATAAAGTAGCAGATTTATATTATTATACTACCTACGTGCTGGATATATTGTTTGTATAGGCGCTATAAATATTTTCAGACGATTGTATATGCAAGTGTGTATGCGTGTGTGCGCGTTCGGTACTCACGCGTGAGCGCGAGCAGCGCGGGCGGCGAGCGCTGCGTGTGGCCGGTAAGCGCGTGGCGCGCGAGGCAGCTGTAGGCGCCGGCGTCGGCGGCCGACGCGCCGCGAATCAGCAGGCTGTTGCCCGCCACCATGTAGCGCGACTCTGCACACACCCACGCCCCCATCAAACACACTGCTTGATGGTCCAAACAAACCATATTGAGCGTTTCAACTGTAAAACCCGTAACAGACGACCGAACATGGTGGCCGCACCACCGTGCTCTGCGCATCGAACAGTCCAGTCGTTTTGGACCGTGGAACACGTAACAACATGTCATGTCACCAATAGCAAAAAAAAAGAGTCGAAAAGAAAGAAAAGAATGGGCAAAAATTTATCTAAAAATCAGAAAAGATTATAGCCACGTAAAACTTATAAGACATCTTGATGACTTGAGACTTCCAAATAGATCTGAGTGTAGTTTATGGCATACTGCATCAGCTGGTGGTGGAGCGCGGCGGCGGTGCGTCGGCTGTAGTGTCCAGTGCTATCGACGGCGAGGGCGATGGGGGCAACGAGGGGCTGGAAGGGGGTGGGTTCGCGAGCACACGCTCCGCGCAAATGAGATATTGCTTTAATTAATATTACACCGTCCAAGGTATAAATAAACATCACAATTTCCTCCTCTTAATATTGTTTGGAGTGTGCGTTTAGTTTAATATTATGTTATGGATTAAATTAATCTTTTCAGGTGAGCCGTGTAATGTATTGTTTAATAAAGGATACGATTGTAACATTAAAATATTGTCAAGTTCATTAAGATGAATGTTCCGCAGTCCCTCAAGAGAATGAATCGGCCCTATCGGGTGACCCATAAACAACCGACATTAATTGGCGACTTTGCTGTCGTGTTCCGTTTGGTGAATGATATTGAAAATGAAAATTAAAATATTTTATTAAAACCCATGAAATTTCATACATTATTTAGATTCAGTCACTTTTTTCCACTACCACCTGGTTCACAAGGCTGTTTTCACCAGAGAAGAACGGGCAAGCTAGCGTTGCCCTTTTCAAACCAAGTTTACAATACATTGATTATACAGGAGTTCGAGCGCAGTTGGATTCAGCGCAGTTCATAAATAATTTTGAATAATAATTAATTAATTAATAATAATATTGGTCAAGTGATTTTGTACGGCTGAGTTAGGTAAGTGAAGTCGCCCAGAACGCGGAATCGGTATACACTTTGCTGCAGACTTTCCATCTTCTGACTTTTATCTTTGTTATTGCCTTTCCATTTCAAGTATCCGGGAACGCATAAGAGAACAGCGACGGAGGAGTCGCGCGGAGCTGCATGCCTCGCCGCTTAAAAGCAGTTCACATCGATCTGCCAGAACGTCCATGACAAGTTTTATTAGAAACTTGCACCCTCCTTATTATTGTAAAAAAAGCCTTTTATATAATCTCGAATACCTACCTATAGGAAAATAAGGCATAGGAATAAAACATTATTTATGTCCCCTACAAAGGATACTTTTTGTGTACTCTGTGCCCATAGCAGGAACATTTTGCACTGTCGTATGGTAATCGTAAAAGAATTGTAAAAAAATTGTATGGGAATTTGAACTGCGCCATTTATTTTTGTTTAACCAATTTGAATACGTCATGCTCGCTATAAAGTCTGTGATTGCGGCAGCGTAGGGTCGATCATTTCCCTGTAACATGGTTGAGGAGGCTGATGGCTGGCACATGCGTCATACTCGTGCACGACTGCTACTTGTGTGGACTGGTCTGACTAAATTGCTCACAACGTTAACTTATATTTTTTTATAATATCCAAATCCAACCCTCGCAGGCGCAAAGGTTGGTTATTTGACAGCCAAGGCATAATAGTGCTTATTTTTTATACTTTATGATCGTTATAATATTTTTTTGTACAACTAAGGATGCAAACTACCACAGTACGGCCTGCTTGATGGTAAGCACTTCCAGAATGGACGTCTGCAACACCAGAGGTCTCACTAACTCGTTACCGATCCAGTAACAACCTTTTCACTGCTTCTTTAAAGAGCACCATGCTCTAATTGGAAATTCATTTCATAGCCTAATTGTACGTGAAAGTTCCTCTGGGATCGTAAGCTACGAGATGGTATCATAAATCGTGCGTTCTTTGATTCGAAGATGCATGGAAGAGCTAGTGTTGTTCACTGGTGGCAGGGCCGGGTAAGGGCGTCGCGGGGCGGAGCGACGCGGGGGACGGGGAGGGACGCTGGTAACAAACGCCGCGCGCTAATTTGTCCTCTTATTACGTGAAATATTTCCAAGGAGGTAGAATTAATTAAGAGTGCGACGTAGCGCGTGATATACGGGTGGCGTAACTAATGGCTCCGGAGTCTCGCCGCCGCCACCCGGCCGCTGCTGTCCGGAGAGATTTATCGGTGTCCGGCGCTGACCCTCAATACCACACCGATTTATGTGTGACCGCGCCATCCTTTTATTAAGCCCGATCGCGCCGAGTCGTGCGGATAATATTTGGATCACAAGATATTACTCATTTCACACTCCATCACTTTCCCCATTCGCGACAAATTTCACAAGCGATTTACTTAAACGGAACAGTCATGTCGGGAGGATGAGTCGTCCTCGGTCATAGTATGGCAGGGGCGTGTGACCTGGGCCGGGCGCGTCCACGGCGAGCAGGCGGTCGGCGCGGTACCAGGCGACGGCGCGCACGTGCTGCGCGTGCTGCGTGGCCGAGCAGGTGAGCGCCGCCACGCCGCCCAGCGCCGCGGGCGCCGCCGACACCACCGCCTCCCACGCCATCTCCGCCACTGACACACACACTCCTCGTTATAACGAGCTCGTCACACTGCTCTACTGCGAGCGCACTGCTGCTCACCCGGCTGCAGCGTGACGTCCCGGGAGAGCGCGACGCCGTGCGCGTTGGCGGCGCGGCACCGCAGCGTCACGGTGCCGCCATCCGCGTCAAGATACGAGCTGCTCGGTAACATCTCCAACGTGCCGTTGTTGTACACGCGCCTGCATCGTCAACAGTACACAATATAAACCCTCACGTTCTGCTTATACGTGTATTTCAATAAACGGCTACGGTGTTGCGCACTCCGCTGGCCCGAAATAATCAGCGTGTGTGTGACCTGAGAGGCGGTCTGTCGTCGAGCGGCGCGCCGTCGTCGGTGATCCAGGAGAGCGCGGGCGCGGGGTCACCGCGCGCGGCGCAGCGCAGCCGCACGCCGCGCGAGGCCGCGTACTGCACCTGCGCCGGCGGCTCGGCCACGAACCACGGCACCTGCAGCGCTAGCTCGCACGCGCCACCTGCGCGTACACACACACAACATTAATACATACTCAGTACTCACCTGAGATTATTAAGAGCCACAGCAACGGCGCTTATGACTTGAGACTCGTTAACGTAGCAACTGTTTAGTTACAAATTGCCAAAATTCAAACGATGTTTTTTAGCGACCCGACAAATGATATTCAACTAAGAATACACACATAGCTTCAAAACGTATGTGTCGTGTGCCCTCAACTTGAACACCCGACCTCCGGTTTGTCAGTCCGGCCCTTGCGCAATTAATCTAGTTGCGCTTAGTATGGATTGACTGACTCATAGAAAACCGATGTCTTGTCTAGATGTTAATAATAATAACTCTTTATACGAAACACAATGAAAGATTTAAAAACAAGCCTAGATATTTAGTCACGCTGTTGAACTTAAGTTGGCGATTGAGATTGCCGGAAGCCTATTTTGAATCCGGATAATAAACACCGCACACGCGGTGGCAAACAATCCTGTAACCAATTACGTACTCGTATGAACCAAGTTAAAAATTGTTTTACGTTGCGTAGGATTTAAGCTGCTGGAATATAATGTATTATTGTAATAAAAAATAAATAATTATTTATTTATTATTTATTTCCAATCTAGAATTGTTGTTGTGTTTTACAGTTTTGTTGGCGGACTTCGGAGGTTACATTACATCGTGATGGATGAATATATGAGGCATTTACCGCGCATGTCGTACCGCGGCGCTGTTCCCGACGTCCCGACACAGTGATACGGATGGACCACTAATAGCGGTTCTGTGTACCTAGTTGTAACACAAAGGCCTGCGGTCCCGGCCACTGCCTAGCGAGGGAGCGGCGCCGCGCGGGCTGTATGTATGTATGTATATTGACTATTGTGTGATCTGAGCTATACAAATTTATTTTTCTACAACTTGGTATGTCGCAATCTAACCTTCCAAACTCACACAATTAAACGTTATATAAGAATACGTTCATAAAGCTGACGGGTCGGCGGGCTCACCTCGTCTCCGATTGAAAATAACTTCGTATGTATATTAATTAAAACTTCCCCCAAACAGTTGGAAATGTTTGAGCACAAATTAAATTGCACTGTTCCGTTGTCGTCTCGCGATGTGTTCTGTAAGTAGCGGCCGCGCCGGTGGCGACGTCGAGTCCACACCGGCGCGCGGTGCGCTTTACAGTGTACACACAAAGCGCTGACATTTCATTATAAAAACTCGATAAGTGAGTTTCTTTAAGCGCAAGTCTGCTGTCCCGCCCTCCGCGGAGAGTTAATTGTAAAAGTAAAGCACAACTAATTCCGACAAACAACCAACAAACTTAACCGAATTACTCGTTTGGGAACAACGCTCCAGATGCTTCCGTACCCCGCGCCCCGCCGTCCCGCCGCCCCGCCGCCCCGCCGCGCCGCGTCGCCGCGTCACTCCCGCACTCACCGCTCACCACATACCTCTCGGCCATCTTAGCGATTTTTGAAACGAAGTTCCTTATCGCGCGTTGCGAAAGGGGGCTAGACGGAAAAATCAAAAAATTAAAACAAAAGTTGTAACGACACTTTTTGCTATAGTTGTAAGTCGTGCGGCGTACGCGTGTTTCTCTCTCTCTCTCTCTTTTTTTCTCTCTCTCTCTCATAGAAAGCAAGCCAGTTATTTTCGTATCTTTTTTCTTTTTCGCATTGAACAGTGTGGTGTCGCGGCGATTATTTTTGTCGAGTGTATACAGGTTTTTTGTAAATAATAAATAATAAAAATAATAAATCGAACTTCGTTCCATCCGGGTGTCCCTTGACATCTCTCAAGGTTTTTTATAACAATACACAATATAATAAACAATTATACAATACTAACCCAACGTTGATTCTACTCCGTAAAAAAGCAAACTCGTGAAGTTACTTATGAATTAAATTTTCGGGGTTTATGGCGCGTCTCCCTCGGTCGGCCACGCGTGTACTGCCGAAAGGCGTCGATGCGCTCATGACACCTTATGTAACCAGCAGCAACTAGTTTACTCGGACTCGATTGCAAATTTAGGGATCTTATCGCGAAGGAATAATATCATGTGAGTGAGTGTGTGTAGCGCGGGCTGCCCGCGTCTCCGAGGCTTTCGGCAGCGACGTGGCAGTGCACGCGCGCTGCACGCCGGTTTATATCTCAAACCATTTCAATATGTAAAGTTTGGCAGTTACATTCTGTAGTGGCTTAAGTGTAACGTGTGGTTGCGCGAGTGCGGTGCTGAGTGATGACGGGGCGGGGGGAGGTGGTGAGGCAGCGGGGACCATGCCTTCATAAAAACGAACACAACTTTTATTGTTTAACTTTGGTTGAAGTTTTTATTTATCATAGTACCGGCACTTTGGTGAAATAAACTCATCTGACGTTCGTTCGTAATAATCCAACGTGGAAAAGTTTGTTTTGGGAGCGAAATGTTGTTTGTCGGTAACGCGGAGCAGGGGTTGGCCTGCGGGGAAAGACTCGCTTCAGCGCGCGCTCACAGGCGCCGGCTCTGTTGCGCGAGGCAATAGGCATCTGTTTTACAAACAGCTCACACACACCCTGCGACGGAATGCACGTTATAAGGGTATGTATGTATTTCTTTAAAAAAAAGCTTGGGTCTCCTTAAATTTCTTGCGCTTGCGAATCTTTTGTATTATTTTACTATGTTACTATTATATGATATGATGATGATTATGTTACTATTATATGAAAGGATAATGCCAAAATGAGAGGAGAAGCAGCACTCACGGGGCAGCAGCAGCGCCAGCAGCAGCAGCGCCAGCAGCGTCGCCGCCGAGCGCGCGGGCCGCGCCGATGCGGGCACCATGCCGCCGCGCACGCGTCTGTATTATACAAAACATCACCCATTCATTAGACAATAGACATCGCGTAGACACGGTATAATAATTTGGAGCAGGGGTTACAACTGTCTCAACGATTGTAGAAGATTTTGTTTCTTCCGCCTTGTTACGTTCGTTCCGGGTTAAAGAATAGTCAAGCATTCCCGGAGGCTCGCTGAGGTACAATGCTTGGTGTCATCAAAATACCTGCCACAGTTGATCCTGGCTTACGGGAAATGCAGTGGCAGATGTGAGAGCCAGACGGTCTCCGAAAAGCCTCTCTATACTCATTAATTCATAATATGCCTAATATTTAGCCTTTTTATAATTTTTATAGAAATGTTTAAAAGCTAAAAGTTGTACCGATTGATTATATCACAACAGAATGCACGGCGGCTCCCTGCACTTGTTCTGCGATTGTCACGCGGCGAGCCGTGTGTCGCGGTGGCGGCGGTAGGACGGTCCACTGCATTTGTTCCCGGCGCGGCGGAGGAACCATCCCCGGCGCCGCCGCTCACAACGGGAGCCCAACTCTAGCGTAATCGACGGAAGTCCGCGCCGCCGGCACACATGCCACGCTCGCTGATAACAGCGCACCGGCGCGGCGACGCGATAACAACACTAACTAGAGAACACAGCGCGATGTGCAACACAGAACACTAGTACAGAATTGTCATATCTCTACTGCCATGAATGCACATAGCTACCGTTCATAAACTGCTATGTTTTGAAGCATAATATAATGTCAAAACACTTGTATCATTAGCTATTATGACAAACATTAGAGAGTAGACATACGACAGACGCGTGTTAAAATTAAAACGGCATCCATAATTTATGTGTGACGCAACAGGTGGCGCCACTTGTACGTGGCGGAGGGAGCCGCGCCGCGTACCGCAGTCTACATTCGTGGTATATTAGTAAAGTGAAAATATTTTGTAGGTGTGACGAGTTAAGTGTGAACATTCATCATGTGCATCGCGCTGAGCTCCGCGCCTCGTGTGTCGCCGTGAGAGCGCGGCGCAGCGGCGGCTCGCAATAATCGCTTGCCACATTTTACCTCAGATTAATGATGTTTCATGTAATCTACGCTTTGTGCTTGCCTAAGTATAGTATTATGTTTTATCATATAAATAGCTTGGATACGTGTTTATAGTACAGTTGCAAACTACACAGATTGACAGATGGTAAATGACAATATTATGAACACCTAAAAAGACGGCGACTTTCCACATGTAAACTCATTTTATATTTGATGTGCCTCCGCACAGAGAACCGTTCATTATCATTGCGTCTGGCATACATCCTGTAGAGAACCGTTTACTAGATGGTAAAGTGTGCCACCGCACAAGTTGCCACATTGAACGCGCTTCTTCATCTGCCCGCGCCGCTAGTTCAACACTTCGTGGAGTGAGACGAGTGTTAGTCGCAGGTATGATGTCGCTTGTCGTGACAATGGCGACCGTGGCGTCTAATATTATATATAACAACGCAAGTTTGTATAGTCACGCGGTAATGTGAATGGTTGGTTGATTCTCGTCGGTCCACAGAAATATAGCCAATATTTGGGGTGCACTAGTTGATAACGACATCAGACGCTGATTCCTAGGTTGTTGCTGAATTTAGTTTCTTGCGCCGTTTCTTCTTCACAGCTACAACACGTTCCGAAGCGGTGGTAGCAGAAATTAACGATTCAAAAGATCTTGTAAAAGACTACTTGAATAAAGAATATTTTGACTTTTGACTTTGACTTTTAGCATCACATGTTAATATTATAATTGTCCGCGTGGATATCAATATTCAGTTACCAGTCTTATACATTATATATATTTATACTATATGCTCTCAGACAGTGTGCCGTATAGAGGCTGAAGTAGGTGAATAGATAGAGCTTGTTATTAGGAAGTTCTGTGATCGTATCTTATCGTATCGCTGCTGTAGAACTGCGAGCCGTGTACTGCTGTGAGTAATGCATCTCCGCGCGATTCAATGCAGTGAGTGGATGTAGTCCGTACCGGGCGAGGACCGCAGCTAGTTCCGTAAGCAATAAACGTAGCGTATCTTTGTATCGGTCCGCGCGGAGTGGCCTGGTGTGAAGTTGCGCCGGTGTCTGCGGGGGTGTGCGGGAGTGCGGGGAGGGCACAGGAACGTGTGAGCGGCGGTGGCACAATATTGGCTTCCAATTAAAGTGCACTCGACGCGGGCGCGCGACTGGCGGCGTCTTAATAAGCGAGGAGGGGTGTCGCACCTCGCGCGGCGCCGGCTTCAATCACCAGCTGATCCACGACTCCCGCGTGTCGCTGGGCGCGTGTGTTTTCGCATGCGGTCTGCGCGCCCGGCGCCGCTGCTCAAGGTTGGACACATTACGACCGAGATTGTGGCGTTGGGATATCATAATATTGTACCAAGTGCACGTTAATACCATTTAAACGTAATTACAAGTTTACTCCATGTGTATATGTGCATGCACTCAGTACTCCGTGGTAGACGGCGACGCTGGCAGCCCTGCGCTCGTTGTGGCCAAGTTGGCACATCAATTGTGGAGAGAGCGGCTCTCGAGCCGGCGGTGGGGGGGCGACCCTTGAACCTGGCCCCCGGTTCCCTCCCCCCCCGCCGCCGGATCGCGCCGCACTACACGCAGACACGCGGACAGACACGAGCTGTCCCACCGAGACGATAGCGGCACTCAATCAGTGTTGGTGTATGATAGATAATATAATTAATGTCACTGTATTATAGGTACCGGCTCTGCTTGTTAGCAGGTGATTACAGAGGTCGCCGGTTATGGATTAATGGTTCGACCATATACCTACTACTTGATATGACTTTGGTAACACAATACGCATATTCTAATTTTCGTCAAGTTTTCAATTCTAACTTACTTACTTGAACAAACGCCTTTATCCCCGAAAGGGTAGGCAGAGGCGCCACCAGGACACCCACATTTCGCCTTGTACGTTCCGTCCCACGATGTGATAGAGGGCGAGCCTATCGCCATATCGGGCACAAATTCCTGACTCCGGGCTGATAATGAATAGAAAAATCCAATGCCACTTTGCCCGACCCGGGACTCGAACCCGAGACCTCAGCTTTGTAACCGTACCGTAATACAACTACGCCATCGAGGCAGTCTTCAACTCATACTACTATATATTTAATATTTAATCTGAATCTCGTGACCAACTGGAACCGTGGTCTCGTTGGATGGTCCTTGTAACTTGCAAGACTGTATGTAATGGTGAGGTGGACGTCCCTGTGATGGACATGTTTTAGTTTATGCAACATTAATTCTCAAACACAATCTAAACGAGATGGAATGTTGATATGTAACTAGATCCCACGACACAGGGAATCCTAGTGTGGGGTCTAGTGCTATGTATAAACTTTTGTATCTATTGTGGAACCAAATAAAGTTGTTTTTTATTATTATATGTTGAAATTATTTCGTTAGCATGAAATGCGACTTGCTCGCGTAATTACATAACATTGTGAGGTCGTGCCGCTTCTCCTTAACTTTAAAGCTGTTACGGAGCGTAACGAACAACACGACATTGTCGCTAGTCGTCAAACCGCAAGCCCCACTTTACACACTTAACGAACATAATAAACTTTGTAAATGACTTGTATTTTAAGGAAACACAAAAGTGGAATTATGAAAAAGCACAATTCCAATAAAAATGAATAATATACAAGAGTAAATTACACGAACACGGCGGTATAATTTGATCCCATTAGTCGCGCGCACAGCAGACAGCGAGGCCGTATTTTTAATGAATATTGGCTAAGCGTGGAGTGCACTTCCATTATAGCGTCTAAAGTGCAGCATCATTAAGCTGAAACTTTAGCCGTGTTGGATAACACTAGCGACCGTCTCGTAGCACAATACTGTAGCGCGGGCTACGATAAGCACACACACGACTACGATGCGCTATGCGTAGCAATTGTAGCGAGATAAAATTATCACCTATGGAGCTCGTAGCCCGTAGCAGTATGTAGCGTTTCGTAGCACTTGTAGACAACAATGCAGTCATTTTAAACGTAATATGTTAAGCGCGTTAGACAGCGTGCACGGGCGCTCGGTACATACATTATTTTTATTTTGCTGCAATGTGTAATTGTGAACGATGTTTAACTATCCTTTCACGCAAAAACGTCTGGACCGATTTTGTTGAATTTAGCATAGGGGTAGCTGTCACTCTGGATTAACACGAAGGCTACTTTTATTCTCAAAAGATGCATTTCTCTGTAGGATGAGCAAGGAATATAAATATAAATATTTGCTAATTTTTCACATTCTAAGGAATGGCACGGATTGCGTCCTTGAATAATGGCTGGCCTCCAGGTAGTGAGATGGGACAGAACGGCATGTAAAGGAACGGGACGGGAAAAGCAGTATCGTGGACGGCAATCTCATTGAGTTTCAATGTAAAACGAAATAATATGTTGTTGATTTGGAATGGACTCAAAGAGTATCTGCACCCGGGACGGGCTGCTATATCAGCCCGTATACGTCCCACTGCAGGGCACGGGTCTACTCTACAATGGAGAGAATCGATTGAGAGTGGTTAGGCCGTATAGTCCACCACGCTGGCCTAGTGCGGGTTGGGTGGACGGGCTGCTAGTGAGTAAATAATATGATGTCGCGCTGAAGTGATGAAGTACTTTGACTGAAAGTTGTGGAAGTGTCTCATAACATAATATGTAAATACTTTAGCATTCCACATTTCCTTAGATTAGCCAACATAACTCGCGCAAAACAGTATTAATAAAGATCTTCGCTTCTCTACGTGATGTTTAGAGCTGTAGTAGACTACCGTACTATTGAAAGCAACGTTTGTCTGGAAGAAATTTCATCTATATTTCATTTCACTTCTTTGTTATAGAGAGAAAATCACATTATAAACTCCAATGTTGTTACCCAATTACAGAGCATAACTTGATTTAGTTAAAACTTGGCACGAGCGGCGACTTTCGGCTCGGATCGACGGATAAAACATAAACTCTCAAATCAGCTTTAATTTTGGAGTATATCCTTTGTTTGTGTGTGTGAAGTCGTAAGCGACGTTCGTCAGCGGAGACGCGACTGTGTGACCTCTTATAAGAAGGTAATAACTGGAGTGCAGTGCGCCGGCAACTAAGTTACCTCGACGTCGCCTCGCGTCAAGCCGCGATGTCGCGGTGCCGCGAGCATACAGCGCCGGCCGACGGACACGAGCGTCGGGAGTATGTTGCTGCTCTCTTATTTCCAATGCTAATTTATCAAGGGCTGCGAAGGAAACTTGTCTATCAAGTAGCAGATAAGGATGATAGACTAAGCATTAAGATTGATTAGAGCGAGGCCGAGATACAACAATAGGCGATATGGAGGCGAACAAAAGAGCACTGAATGTAGACACATTAATAGAAGTGCAAGGAGCGGCCGAGCTATTAATAACTTAGCTCTTTTGTGTGCAGTGGGCGCGGAGTGCAGCGCAGACTCGCCGTCATTAAATAACCACTATCAATGCTTCACTGTCGGTGCATCTCTTTGCATTTCTAACTATCACGCCCAGTATGTCCTGAACCGTACCGTTATGTGTCGGGGTACTGGAGGCATTTTTAGGGTGGTTTAATCCGAGTCAAAAATTTTGCCATTGTATTTGATTTTAATTGTACCATAATTGGCCATTGCTGGCCAAGGGATTCTTTCACAACTGAAAGCTCGATTGAGAGGGCTGAGGTTATAGTCCAACACGCTGGCTTAGAGCGAGTTAGCGGACGTCACATAGTATACAAGTCTTGTTAAGATATCATGATAACGATTTCCTAACGATGTTTACATATACCGTTACTTGTCTATTGTTTTTGCTATTACTATAATTATCTATCTATCTATACATATAATAAAAATGTAAATGGTCGATGTCTGTACATGGAAGATATAAAAGAAATTTTAACGCGAGGGGTCTTTACTGTTATAAAGACCAACAGAAGCCAAAAACATTTTTTTTTAATTTTTGTCTGTCTGTCTGTATGTTTGCTTGCGCATCACGCAACTACTGCACCAAATGAGACCAAATGAGTTGCGGTTTTCACAGTTGCATTATTGCAGATCCAACTTGAAAACTGGTATATATTTTATTTACATACAGGTTGTTTCTTTTTGTTTGCTTGCACATAACGCAAAAACTACAAGACGAAATGAGATGTGGTTTTCACAGTTATACACGGTATATCAAAACTAATACTGCGACCGCAAAAGAAGCCAGGTGGTAGTATTAGTGACTTCAGACACAATGCAAGTAAAAATTTCGCAAAAAAACTTTTTTTTTGTAATTTTTTACTTATTTGGGTGATAAATACATAGTTATCCTAAAATAATGGTGTAGGCCTCTTTATTTTTAAACACTCAATTGTACGTAAGGGTTTAAATTATTATTTTCGCAAAAACTAGGTATTTACCTTACCACCCAAACAAGATGATTTTTAAATAATTCTAAAAAAATATTTGTCGCTGTTTTGGTGAAATTTTTATTTGCATCGTGTCTGTAACCACTAATATTACCACCTGGCTTCGTTTTCGGTTGCAGTCTTGATATACCCGGTATAGGTACAAGTCCAACTTAAAAACTGGTATATGTCTTATTTACATACAGAATGTTTCTTTGTACTATGAAAGATAAACGAGAAAAACTAATATGGGGTCTGTATTAACGTTATAAAAACAATGATTTTTAGAATTTTTGTTAACGTTATAAAAACAATGATTTTTAGAATTTTTGCCAGTTTGTCTTTGCGGTTGTGCGCGATGAACTCAAAAACCGCTTAACAGATTTCGATGAAATTTGGTATGGAAGTAAATGACACCCTGGATTAACACTTAGGCTACTTTTATCCCGAAAAATTAAGTGTTCCTGTGGGATGAGGAACGAATTCCGATATATTAGTTACTTTTTATACTCAAAGGGATGGGATGGGACTGGATTACATGCCTTGAGTGAGAATGAGACGGGTTGGGCGGGATATAACGGGACGTGACGGGGCGGGATGAGAAATACCAAATAAAGTTATTCATGCTGACGAAGTTTGCGGGCAGAAGCTAGTCGTAAATAAAAGATAGATTATGAAATTTTAAATTAAATAATTATTTAATTTTAAATTTTAAATCGATATGATGTCGTCGTTCAGTAAAATCTACAGTATTAAAGGTACTTCTCCTTCATGTGGCATTGCTGTGGCACACCCTGTATATTAGTAATGATTTTCATGTTTAGTTAGGGCGGGAGAAAAATCCGTTGATCTGAGTAACGTATAAAGAGATGGAAGCGTTTTAAACTTTTAAAAATAAATGCAAACTTGTTCTTCACAGGTACATACAAAAGTTCACGCTCTTATCCCCGATGGGCTAGACAGAGGCTCTTTTGCGGCTACTGAACATTTTTCGAGCTTATTTCTGTTTGAATATGTGATAAGAGACGAGCTTCCGCTATGCACGGCACAAATCCTATATTCAAGTTCCTATAATACGGGATTTCTCAAAACTAAATATTAAAAAAAAATTGCTAATGAGTTTAATTGTGTTCAATTACAATAATTTTCATTACCTTAGGTTCATGCTTACATACGAAATACTTCAAAACTTTAGTGGAATGCTTAAAATATTTAACCAATATAAACTGAGTAACCAATTTACTTATGTGATGTCATTAAATTTTCTGTACTTGTTAAATTCAAACATTTAACAAAAACTGAATAATAAATTTAATTTCATTCGTTTGGTAAAGTTAATCTGCAAATTTTTTAATATTATAATGATAATATATTATTCATAATTTTGCCACTGCGAGATTTTTCTACAATGAACTATAGACGATATTATTTTGTATCTAGAAAATATACATGTACATTGAAATCAAATAAAAAAATAATTAACATAACTTCGTTTTGAACACAGTGACTGTAAAAACAATTTGCTAAACTGATTTTTATATTCAAATAAACTAAGTATTGACTTTTTTTTATAAAATAACTCAACCTCCGTTCATTAGAAAAAAAATACTTACTGACAATAAACAGCAGTGGAGGCTACAAACACTAATTGTAGCGTTTCAGGATCTTCAGACACAAGTTCTTAACTGATTAACAGGAGACTCCAAACATCCGAAAATTTGTAGAAATAGCATATATTGAAGTCCTCACGAACAAACAAACCACAACACATAGAGCGCACGAGAGACCGCGCGTAAAAGTTGTCGCGAGAGTAGTGAGAGTCGCAGCGGCGGAACAGAGCCGTGCGTCCGGAGCGCCGGCCGCCGTGCGAGTGACGCGCCCGCACCAGCGCGCCGGGACTCCGCCGCGGACAAACGAACAACATACCCATATTACCCTTACTTATTGTTTATTTTTTACAATTGAAAAAATATTTGTTTCCCAATAAAGAAATACAAATCACACCAATAACATTTTCATATAAAATGTTGCCAACACGAGACCATACGACTTGCACTATCATAAAAGTTATCAGATCTCATGTAGAGCCAAGCTTCTTACTCTTCACGTTCTAACTTCACAAACTCTATACCTTAATCTAAATATGTGGCTTAGCCATTTCACTATATTAACATAGGCGTAAAGTGAAAAAATAACCCTGGTTATTATTTTTCTGTTATACAATAGTTCTTGTAGTCACAAAATTACAATTTTTGTTGTACGAGTAGTAACGTGCTCCTAGATATTAGTTTAATAGGAGTTACTTATACGGGGACTTATTTGCCACAATGTTTTCTACATTTGTAGTATTTTATTCGCTCCTGTCGCGCGATTTTTAAATCACTCATAAACTTCCCGACAGTTCAGTATCGTATCTCACGTCGGGGTCTCGGCGATGTCTCCTTCAACACATCGAGTGCAGTGGATTTTTGCTGCTACATTCATGTCACTTTAGAAAGGGGACTGCTTTGCTACATTTTTCAAATATTATTTTAGTCTATGTTTAAGAAAGAATAAAAGAGAGTAAACTCTTTTATGATATTATCCTGAATGATTATGAGTAATCGACCAGACTTATTTACCTTTTGCTTTGTATAAACAATTCTCAGTAATATGACACATTTCGTCTTCATAGTCGAGCAAGTGTAACTCTTAATTTCTTGTTGACTCTATATGTAGTTATTCGAATAGTATACGTTTGAGTCCTCGAGCATTGCTTCGGTCTGCGTGCGAGGCAGGCTGTAGAGGCAGGCGTGGAGGGGCGCCGCCATGTACATTGTTTGGCTGTCACGTGTCCATCTCTCTTTACGTCACACTGACATTGGCCGCTGTACATACACACATATTGCGTAATGCCTATGTGTCCAATAAACATCTATTGAGTGAGTAAGTAACTTGAGTCTGTTTTCAGAGAGTAATACGTAGGAATAAATGAGCGTCATAACATTTTTGTAAACCCTATATTAATTACCAAACCCAAAATTTAATTCGAAATTATATAAATTTTCATAAGAAAAATAATATCAGCAACTGCGAGTAGGCTAGGAGTGGAACTCGATATTTACATAAATAGAATTTAAACAATAAAATTTAAATGAACAGGAAACCACTCTATGCTGTCAATGTTGTTAAACAATGTTGAGCATTGGAGCATATTATATTATTTGATATGATTTATGAATTCGAGATTTTATTAAGCCGACATTGGGTTCTGCAATCAATTACCAGTGAATATCTTTTTGGTAGGTATCACTGCCTCGTTGGCGTAGTTGTATTACGGTACGGTTACAAAGCTGAGGTCTCGGGTTCGACTCCCGGGTTGGGCAAAGTGATATTGGATTTTTCTATTCATTATCAGCCCTGAGTCAGGAATTTGTGCCCGATATGGCGATAGGCTCGCCCCCTATCACATCGTGGGACGGAACATGCGAGGCGAAATGTGGGTGTCCTGGTGGCGCCTCTGCCTACCCCATCTGGGATAAAGGCGTGAGTTTATGTATGTATGTATGTAGAATTTAAACAATAAAATTTAAATAACAGGAAAACACTCTATGCTGACAATGTTGTTAAACAATGTTGAGCATTGGAGCATATTATATTATTTTATATGATTTATGAATTGGAGATTTTATTAGGCCGATATCGGGTTTTGCAATCAAGTACCAGTGAATATCTTTTTTGGTAAGTTTTAATTCTAACATAATATCCAATGTTCATTGAAGGATAAACTACTTCGGTGGCGTAGTTGTACTACGGTACGATTACAAAGCTTGTCTCTCATTGAACCTGAATAAAATCAAGAAACGTTTATAAAATTCTTAGTATTCGCTCACTACAGCCGCTGGATTAAGAGTTTGCGTTTAGAGTTATAATGTATATTTAATTATCAAGTGCTCTTCGGCGGAGGACGCGCACATGCACGCGGCTCGTCCCGGGGACCGCCGAGCTTCTCTTCATTCCGGCTCGCGGCACCGAGCGTCTTTAAAAATGGTCCAGGGAAAAATTAAAAAAGTAAAATGTTTTCGAAACGCGTCGTCGGCGGGTGCAGCGCGTGCGGGGGTGGCAGGAGGGGGGGAGGGGGGCTAGTGGCAGGATTCGCGCAGAGACGAAGTCCCTAGAGCGTGAAGATACCTTGATGAAAAGAAAATGAAACCGAGATGATGTAAAACACACTGCGGAGTGACGGCGACGGGGCGCGCGCCGGCACTCGCAAACCTTGCAGTGGAGTTGCACTCTATTCGCAATTTACCCGATACCAATAAAATTTAAGCTTTTAGAGCTTTTAATGGCATAGTATTAAAAGTTAAAAGTTTGCATAGATGACCATATCTTTACATTTACACTAAGTGCCGGTATTAGGGGTAAAGGAAAATAGCTCCAACAAAGTATTCTCACTTTTTAAAATGTTATATATGTTACTGTAAAAGCTCGAACTGCAGTAAATCCTAAGATATTCCAGTAAAACCTAAGATCTACCAATTCCTAATGATAAATGTCCGAAAAGGTTTGCGATTCGAACTCTTACCACCATTCCGTTGGTAAATCTTAGGATTTACATTAATGGCACGGTAAATGTTGAAAAACAAAACATCCGCCGATCCGCTCGCCTCAGTCGCTTGTTTGACACGTTTGAACTTGCACGATAATTTGATTTCTAATTGTGTTTTTGGTGTTTAAAGTTATTTGTGAATAAAAATGAGTATGAAGCATAGATTTTATGAAATAACGGACGAGCTTGTGGCAAACAAGAAAGATAATTAGGTTAGGTTAGGTTAATGTGTTTTTTCAAAATAATTTAAATAAGTTGGTATGAGTTTGTACTTATTACTATCATATGATACCTTTATAAGGCCGCGTTTCCACTGACGCGGAGCTGGGCGGAGAGGAGCTTAGCGGTGCACAAATTGACCAATGACTATGCTTGAAATATCCGCTACGCTTCAATGGAAACAGTACGAGCGGGGTGTAGCAGAGCTGAGCGGATATTCATACATCGAGGCGGTGCAGTGCGGAGGACAGCGAGCATTGGGGTACAGAGCGGAGGACAGCGGGGCGGTACGGAGCGGTGCGGAGCGGGGCGGTGCGTGACGTTGCAAGCCTTTCTTCACTTGAAATCGATCTCCTGCAATTAGTATCCTTCTTCTGTATATATGGTTTAAGATGACAATGTAATTCATGGAAAAGTTTTCTTGGTACCCTATACGAAGTTTCGAACATTTCGTCATCACACGTCTGAAAAAAAGTTGAAAATTCTCCATGCACAGAATGGTACTTTATATGTTGTCGAATCCAGAATCTATGTTTTCTCTTCGAATCCAAAAAAGTCGCAACAGTCAATGCTACTTCATCTGATTCGTTATCTTCGTCTTCAAGTAGAGAAAGATATAAAATGATTGCTTTTTTCTTTTTAAGCGACAACATGATGTATGGTCTTTCCGAGAGATTGAGTGTAACTAAGTGCAAAAATGCGCGATTCCAAAAGTATGCTCCACTCCGCTCTGCTTCGCTCACTGACCACTCACCGCTCTTCATCGCTCCTCTCCGCCCAGCTCCGCTTCAGTGGAAACACTGACCACTTTTCACCGCTCTTCTCCGCTCCTCTCCGCCCAGCTCCGCGTCAGTGGAAACGCGGCCTAATACAATGTACCTGTTTTGTCTAATAGTTCATTAAAGTAAATAATTAAGAATTACTCATTATTTTATTCCTAAAACCAACATCTACCAGCTGACAGTGGTAAAACCTAGCATATACTGAATTCGAATGGTAAAAGCTCGAAAAAATCGTCGTATTTTCAGAAATACTTACATTTACCAACTCATGTCGGTAAATCCTAAGACTTACACGTAAATCTTAAGATTAACCGTAGTTCGAGCTTTTACAGTAACATATACACATAATGTGTCGTGTTAGTACTTCGATAAATAATTAATTAATTATTTTTTTGCTCATTATAAAGACAATTAATTTGAAGTGTTATCACGGAAAGGTGAAAGTTGTTGAATTCATGAGAGTTTGGAATTTATAGTCTACAATTTTATTATCATCTCATTATTGATTCATACTTTCGATTCTGAAGCGTTCACCAGCCTACGTGTAATGTTCGTGACCCGCATTTGAGACATGCTTCCCTAAATAATTCCTGGAGCATTGTGTCGACTCCACGGCCGCGTCGAGCGCAGAGAGTCCTATGTGCTAGGCGTAGTTAATGTGCTTTGGTAAAAGGGCTGGAGACACTTGTTTTATATGATTTTAACGAGGCTGTGCAGTTGTTTCCCCCGGAGCTCCTCGCAGCTCCCCACGCCCCGCGCTGCACGTCGCTCAAGTAATATGAATACATTTGCATGGGCGAGCGCGCGGCTGAGAGCAAGCAACAGGCGCGCCGGCCGCCGCTGCCATGCCGCGACATTACCCTCCAGTACCTCCTCATAACAAACGTCTTACTGCACAACTTTACACCAGTTAACTAATTACCTACATTGCGTCCACTTCTTTCTGCCATCATAGCACCATCCGAGATCACATCAGGCTTATCACATAAAATGTTGATTTTATATCAGAACTAAAAAAAAAACACATGTAGATCTTTTTATAGCTGTTATTCGTATAAATATTCTATAGCAAATAATGTAACGCTGGTGTTGTTGGTTCGTGTTTTCTTTATGATTAAATTAAGAATGTTGTTTGCTTTGACACGTTTCTTGAAATTTTATAATACCTCTCTTAAAGGAGAGCAGAGTGGCAGGCACAACATAATATTACAATATTTTTATTTTTCGTTTCGTTCGCTCCAGTATAAAACTCGGGAAAATATTTCTCGTTTGAGGTTGTTAATTGTGGGAAGTAGTTATTAGCTAGTTTTAAATGTCTATAGTTTTCCTTCTTAAAGCCCTGAGCACACCGCTTAGAATTCTCTACTTTCGATATTGATCGTGTTTACTAGATCTTTTCATACAATTTTTTAGGCGGTATTGGTGTACATATTTTGTATATCAAGAAAATGACTGAGATGCACAATTGTACATACAGTGCAGTCCGGCTAGAATCTCCACTGACTTGAAATCATCATTTCTAGTCGGTCACCGGTCGACGCTATTATATTAGTCGTTTCGATACCTGATATACAGAGGCTGAACTTTGAACGCGTCCCGATGATAACCTACGTATTATTATCGCGTTTTTGGAGTTCTGTATACCAATTTTGTTTGTACAAAGTCAGAACACATACTAAATAGCATGTAGAATTGATGGCCGCTTGGACCGAAAGGTTCTGCAGTGGAGGCCAGGTAAAGGCAAGCGAAGTGTCGGACTCCCACCCACAAGGTGGACAGATGACCCGGTAAAGGTTGCAGGAAGTCCAACATGTGGGATGAATACAGGGGAGGGATATGTTTAGCAGTGGACTGCCTTGGCTTAACAAAGAGATTAAGAGAGGGAGAGAGAGAGAGAAGGTTTGAAAGTATAATGCAACACTACATGAAAGGTTTTTTGGAATTCATAACCCTACTTCCTAAAAGGGAAGTAGGGTTATAAAGTCCAAATAATCGTCCGTTTTCCGTACCTAAAAAGGTACGGAGTGGGGATATAATGTCTTATTGTTAGATCCTAGTGTATAGGATAGTGTTTTTATATAATAGAGTGCGGTGAGCGGAATCAATGGGAGTCTTTTGTGTGTGGCGCGGAGGCGGAGTGGTGGCGACGCGGCGTCGAGCTAGTCCGTCACAACAATGTCTGCTGGAACGTAACGCAACAATGCCACCCCAAACTTCATTCCTTGGCAGCACAAAAGAAAAGTAATCAACAAGTACGGCTGTGGCGTGGCTGGAGCGAGGTGCAGGGCGCGGGGGGAGGGGCATCTCCACCGGCACCACACGACGCGTCCAAACGAATATACATTTGACGGCGCGCTTAATTGTGATGAACAGACGCGCCGCTAAATGAAATCACATCGTCGCGCCGCCGCGGCTTGTGATCTGCACACAACACGCGGACGTCTTGCTTTCACGCGCCGCGCGCACAATACATTATATTCACGCATAGAAGCTCACGCCTGTATACTCGAAGAGATGAGATGAGAACTGCCAATAAGGCACTAGTGGCACCATGGGTGGCTAGGTATGCACAAATATATTTTCGTCTTAAGATGATATAAAACTCGTGCCCTTCGCCAAGCCGCGCGAAAAAATTCTGATTTTCCAGTAGATTGTCCGATCTTGAAATGGATCACAACGCATCATGTTGTATATCCTATACGTGCTGACAATAGACAATAAGGCGACGACATCACTTCACTACTGTGAATATGTATTGGTGTGTACTGTGTAGTATATGCCCAGCGATCTCCCGCGCCGCCAATATCAATATCAGGTATTTGAATGCATGTATTAATCGCAGACGATTTGAGCACAGTTTAGCGTGATTCAGAGGAAATGAAAACTTTTAATCGGACTGCTCAGTGAACGGATGAACGCGTTGCCGGCGCGGGGCGGCGGGGGTGCGGGTTGTGGGACAGGGGGGGGGGGGGGGGGAGAACCAATGATTATTGTAATATTTTCTTAATTGCTTTCCATTGTTACTGATACCGCTGTTTTGTAGTTTTGTTAATATTACTGCTTCATGCTCTCAATATTAATAAACATGTAACATACATACATAAACTCACGCCTTTATCCCCGAAGGCAAAGGCGCCACTAAGACACCCACATTTCGCCTTGCATATTCCGTCCCACTATGTGACAGGGGGCGAGCCTATCGCCATATCGGGCATAAATTCCTGACTCCGGGCTGGTAATGAATAGAAAAATCCAATATCACTTTGCCCGACCCGGGACTCGAACCCGAGACCTCAGCTTTGTAACCGTACCGTAATACAACTACGCCACCGAGGCAGCATATTAATAAACACCAACAATTTACCCGTACATAATGTTTAGAGTGTTATGTTACGTTTGCAAATTGGGTCCCTAATTATAAGCATACTTAAGTAAGCCATGTATTTAATAATCACACGAAATAAAAATTTACGTTTTTTTTAATTAACAAATTTAAAAAGTGTAATTTATGTAAACGTAATGTACGTGAATGAATGTCCCTCGTAAATACCTAGAGCTTAGCTAAATATTATGTTCTTTGTACTCATTGCCACCATCATCACCGATGAGGCTAGAAGGAATACCGATCGCTTTGTCAATCTTCTAAGTACGAGTAAACTCTTAAGTCTTAAGTACTAAGTAGTGTCAAGTACAGGACACATAATATCGTAAGCCGAGACTGTAGGCGTCGTAGAGCTTCGTAGAGCTGTAGCGCTACGTGGCGCGTTTTTATTCGCGCTCTCTACTTTACTTAATTCACTGGAATACTTAGAGATGTCCGGACGAGGCTAATTTATAAAACAAGTTATTACTGATTGAGCGCATGCAGGGGAGGTGCGGTGCTACGGGCGGCGCAGGACGGGCGGGACGGGGTTCACTCTCACGCGCCTCCGTAAATTCTATAGAGGCGCTGTACAAGCATCCTTATTCGTAATGAAACACTCACCGGGCTATTGGGGTCGGCTCAGTAGCCGCCCTCCGGCCTCGCGCTCTGTATGGGAGGACTCAGTGAGGCAACTTCAACCCATACGAGCATGATATTCACAATCATTTCAAAAAATAAAACAAGCGTATCTGGTATGTATTTCATTAGGTAATTACCTTTCATACACACTTGGTGGTCTAGGCGCGTATTTACACGAGCACGGGTAATTTCTATGGCTTTCGACTGTTATCGAGTTACTCGGATCTACCCTCCGCTAACAGACACAGGCTTATAAGCTGATGTATGCGTACGTATCGTATGGATCTTTGCTTGAACAAATTACATATGTAGAATTATTGCTTGAAACAACACCTCCGCCTATAAGTTCAGTAGTGCGGATGTCGGCGTGTAGTGTAGTGTGCTCGGAGTCGGTACTGCGGCGCTCTGTCGGAGGTCGGCGGGTAATATTATTTGTCCGTCACTCCGCGCTGGAGTGGCGCATTCAATCTGGCTGAAAAGTTTTACCTGTTGTATGAGGTGTACTCGGCGGGAGCAGCAGCGTGCACACGAGCGACGTGCCGCCGCGAGCTGCGCGTCGCGTTGTATTTGCTAATGGATGGAATGATAGCAAAAAATACGAGAGCTCATTACCCGACTACATCCCGCTCTGACGATACTCCCACCAGATGTGACACTGCACTCATCATTATGAGGCAGGTGTACTATAATATATATAAAGATGTTCTTTAAGTATAAGCTTGTAGTAATTATTACTCATAACTCATGTTAAAGCTATTTTATAGGTATCTTGAATCTTAAATTGATAAGTGGTGTTGAAATAAAAATATATATGCGAGGTTTAAGTAACACTTGATTGAAATGCACTAGGTAGTTTCGCAGTCAAATTTCCCATTGGATACATCCGGTTGAGAAAACCCGTTGAAAGGCCGGAAATGCTTTCAAATTAAAGTAATCAAGTGAATTCTAGCAATCTACACGTATACCACCCAAGCATAAACTACTATTAAGTTTCACGACAGCTAGTCTGAGTCTATGTGAAACTAGTTCCAATACAAATCCCCAGCTATTTGTCTGGTCTGTTTGGCGTTAGTCTATGACAAACGAAGTGCAGCGTATTAAGCGAAATTAGCGCGCGCGGAACGTTCCGGCGAGAAGACGGCTCGCCGTTATTGTCCCGGAAAATGCGTCTTGTTGTATAAAACGAGTTTAATTAGAGCTCTCGTGTCTTTGTGCCGCAGCGCTGCGAGCGCTCCGAGCGCTGCGAACGCTGACGCCGACACCCGGGCCGGCGCTCGCAGCGCTCGGAGCGCTCGGCTGATTGTTCCTGCAGTGACACGGGCGGCGCTTTGTGCTGGCGGCGCCGCAGACACGTGTGTGCACCAGAAGCGCTGTTAATCGTTCAAATGGATATTCACTTTAGATTAATGCTCTTTGTTGCAAACAACGCGTGTTCTAATGCCGCTCATATTATTCATGCATTTTAATTTAAACACTTTGCATTTTACTTTGTGTTTTCTATTGCGGCATTGTATTATTAGTCATAGTGTATAATTCTAACATAACATACGAAAACATGATGTTGCCAGAGAACAGAACTATCTGTTTGTTATACGGACGCCGGCTTACATTCATGTTTGAATGTTCATAATATCCGTAATAGGTGTTTTAATTGGTTTGAAATCATCTAAAATACATTACCTAGTCATATTTGGTGCGGAAAATTGATCTAAATATAATAATAACCAGCCTTGTTAAAACTACTTTCTGATGCGACCGAGTCTGCGTGTACCGGAGCTTGGAAACTAAAGTTTGCGCCAAAATATATTAGGAGTAATTTTTGATGGATGATGAATAATTTATATTGAGACCCACAAGTTGTCTGTGAAGTTATAAAGCCCTCGAAATAGATGAGCTTAAAAGTTGACGCGGAGTTGGGCATCGAACGCGGCGCCTGTTGGCAGTCGGCGACCCATCACTACAACAGTACCAGTTATTCTTAACGACATGCTAATACAATGCCATTGAACAAACATTTACAAAGCAAAAAGATCGGGAAAAAATACGAAAAATAGTTTTATTTCAAAAAGGTTTACTGTTCGATTTTTTTCCTTACTCACCGGACTGTTTTTTTCAATTTGCGATCGAAAGGTTGAAATGTCTTATAGACTGGTAGAAGCGGCAGCATGTGCCTATGTGTTTGTGCGCTTGTGTGCGAGCCACTTCGCCTGTATGGGGCAAACACTCGGCGGCGGATCTTTCAGAGGCACCGCTAATTAATTAACGGTGCGCCAGGTTTAATATATTAGATGATGCTTCGGCTAATTATAGGCTAAAATTAATTATTATTTTTACCTAATTTTCTTATAGGAGCTTGCGGGTGTAATGTTCCGCAGGTAATGGTAAAAGTATTTTGCTATCGAAACGATGTTTTTGTTCAGTACCCTTAGATGTGCACACAAAATAGCAGTTATTAAGCAATTTGAAGAGTCGATATCAGTTGATGCAGTAAATGAGGCATGTATGGACCGTAGCACTTGACGCTCCAGTCTCTGCCTACCCCAATGGGCATGGGTGTAAGCTTATGTAACTAGGCACTGCATCGTCTTACTTTTTAAAATGTTCCTTTAACATTTTATATTTTTCAGAAATGTATTATTAAGAACGGCACCTTTGTGTGTGAATGTGCATCGTATAAATAATAGCAGTAAATATTGTCGGTACATTAAAGGATTCCCACAGCGCCGCTGCTCGCTCGTCGCGGGGCGGGAGCGAGCTGAGTAGATTCACGTGAACTCTGTATAAGAGCCTCGTGCCTGAAAACTAAGAGATGATACGAGTAGTACTAATAATGGTTGTAGCCACAACTTTAACTGCAACAAATAACATCGTAGATAAAATATTGGTCCAAAAAAAATATGAATCACAGCACCATGTTTCAGTAGATTGATATAACAATAAGCTTCTTATCATTTTATCAGCTTCTTATCATCATAAATAATAATAATAATAAATACACCCAACAGTCACATACATAGTCCTGACCTAAGATCGAGTCTTGTGTCGTGGGTATCAGAAACTACGAGAGACATTTCGGTCTCACAAACACCCAGACCCGAAACCAATACCTGTGGATCACACAAACATTTGTTTCGTTGCGGGGATCGAACCCGCGGCCTCTTGTTTTTCAGCCGGCGTCTAACCAACTGCGCCACGGTGATTGTCAAATATATATCATTTATGGCTTCTTTGTTCAGTTTTGTAATGTAATATACACAAATAATGTAGTATGCCTACTCATACAGTATGAGTATACCGACCTTATGAACCAATGATACTCCCTTGATACAAAAGTAAACACGAAAAGACTTAAATGAATGCATATTACATTCAGACGTCTGTTTAATATTCGTCAAAGCGCGTTTATTAATATTTTCAGTTCGCAACCTCGGATTGTTTTTCCGAATTTCCATACTAATCTTAATTCTTAATAATGAAAAATGTGGACATAGCGTTTTTAGGAAGGCAACAGGCCATTTACCTAATTAGTAATTTAAATATAAATTAATATTATTTGTAAAATCCACTGGCAGTACCGGTGAACAAAGTCAATATTTATGTTTTTCTTGTGAGTTCAACATGTTTTAGAATAATTTGTAGAAGCATGGTGTTCGCGCGCATTTAAAAGGACTAAATAGTATTTACCTTGATATATTAATTTTATAAGGTGCATTTTGAATTGGGTGATTATTTCTTCTTTTAACGGAAAACGTGCAGCTTAAATATTACCAAGAAAGTGTTATAACATATAGTTTTAATTTTAATTGGCTTCGAAGGCCTTGCTTACACTTTATCATTTGCCGCAGAACCCGTGGTATTGTGTGGCGTGTACTGTGTATGTCCTACCCCGCATGTACTACGCTCGGCGCCCGGCTCGGCTGCTCCGCGCTACATCAATATGGCAGTGTTGCGGACGTGCAACATGCCGCCGACACACACCGCTCGCCTGCACAGTGCGCTCAGCGCTACACGCTGCAGCGACGACGCTAATACGTCATGGGACATTCAATACTGGGATAATCACTTACTCGGATAGTCAGTTACAAACATTATGTAAATCGTTTTAAACATTTAGGTGCACGATTATTAAAATGCAAGCGTTTTTTTAAAAAAGTTTATTACGTTATTTAAAAATATATTATTAATTAATATTTCTTAAATTATATGTCGGGGCGGTTTAATATAAAGTTGAAATGTATCACTAAAATATTGTTAAAACAATTATAAATAAGCCCTAAGCAATCTACGGGTAGTTGTAGAAGTAATATTGTTACAGTAGACCCGGTTGTGGTTCTATTTCCATACCCACAGTTAGAGTAGTGGTGGGAGCACGACAGTTTGCAATATAAACCGCCTCGGAACTGAGGACGAGGCATTCAACATTCAGTATTCGCCAGAGAAACACTGGTATCCGCGCGTTGCCTTTAAAAAGTACCAAGTTGTTGAAGTTATTCGGATAAGTCGTTTATCCGTTAATTGAAACGTCTCGTGATAACAATAATTAATAATTAATAAATAATTAATAATAAACGAATATACACCAGTGTCGTTATCACTGGTCTGGTTCAATATAATTAACACATGGTTTTATTTCCTCGTCATATATATAGATATAAAACAAGAATTAAGCGCAATAAATAATGCGAGAAAACGGTAGGTGTTGCGACAAAAAGAAAGATTTATTGCGTATCAAGGATGATGTTTGCTGGAGCGTGGTAAGTCCGCCGGCGCTCGCGTGTCTCGGCAGCGGAAACGTTGAGTTTTATCCACACGACGAGGAAATATATTGTGCATCTTTTTGCGTCTGTTGTGGTATCACGGACGTTGATAGTGACGCGTCGCCCGCGCAAGCCCGCGCCACGCAGGACGTATTGACAAGCTGTACCATGTAATGAACAGTTCCACATATGGGTATAATTCTCCGCAGTAGTTGGTAGGTTAATATTGTCAAGACTGTTACCTTGATAAATTAAGTAATTAGCGGAATCAATATAAAATGGTTTTGAAAAAGACTCCCAAAATTGATGCTTAATGTATCTTCTTGCGTTTCTCAACCATCCAGCAATGGTGGGAATGCTTAAATGCATCAATCCGTTAATATTTAAGACAAATATATTATCAACACTATCAGTCATAATAATGCGACAAATTCATAAAACTGCATTACGCAATACTTTTTTAGTGATGCAATAGATCTAATCTGAATGCTCTTTATGGCAGTGCTGAAAAATATTTCTATTGCGAGCCCGAATGAGTTACGTGAGTGGCGCGGGAAGTGTGTCGGCGTGTGTGACGTAACTGAATACATGCTTAATGCAGATCGCGGGAGATGTTCAATTCTTTCTGGATATTGATGAGATGTGGGGCCGAGTGTGCGCGGAATGACAACGCGCGACGGATGTGGTGTGGCGCGAGTCGAATGCACAAGCACAGCCCGCGGCGGCGCTCGCTCGTACGTGCCTTCATGCTGCATCGCTTGGCGGGGCGGCGCGGTGCGAGTCGGTGCAGCGCTCACGTGCCGGGGATTCGTCAAGTGTATCGGCAGCACTCACACGACTCCACTGGATTGAAAACGCTGGCACGTGCAGGCACTCGCCAACCACACTCGGATTGCACCAGCATTCAACTACTTATCTGACTGAAGCAGGAAATGCAATCGTATTATTTATATATTGGTGCCAAGTATCTCTCCGTTTGACACATTTATGTCGGCTGACTTGAAGCTTTCAAAATGTGACACACTTACGCATGGATGTACACATGGTATGTCGTATGTATGATTGATATGACTTAAAAAACAAACGAAACAAAATAAAAAAAAATACTAGGGTTAACTAATTATCCTACTCGGCGAGGTATATAAAAGAAAAGAATACTACAGTACGATATCGAAGCGGAAAATACAACAAGACGCGGCGGAATCTGCATAACATCGGCATCCTAATGTTATGCAAACACAGGCGATGTCTGTTTCTTTGCAAACGCTTTATGATAATTCCAGCAGACCGCCGGGCAGGTCGGAGAATCAATACAGATATGAACAATAAGTAATATAATAACAAGGGACTGGTACCTCGAAGTGATATGGAAGAGAATTTGAAGCGAAATTCAGTCTTAAAGTAGTATAAAATGTCAGCGCCGCGGTAGATAAAAACAGCTTGTAACATGCACTGTAGTGGAACGAAGATTACATGGAGTTCGCGGACGACAAGCGATGGACAATATAACTATCGTATTTGTAGTTACACAACTGTGATACTAAATATTGAAGCGCTCGAGAAGAATAATGATAGTTGCGTATTCCGCCCGTTCCTCGACGTTCACAACTCGAAGCACGTGCGAGTCTCAGTGTTTGTCGGTGTTCATGAGTGCCATTAACTACATACTGCCAGTGTCGTTTGCTCATTCACCTGGTGTACGGTGTATTTTTGTACCGGGTATCGTAGTAGTTTGATCTAGTTGTTTGTAAATGTGATACGTATTGACTGGGGATGGAAATGTTGTCCAACAAGGTCATAAGCACGCCACTTACCAATCTTGTCGCGGGAAATAACTAGGCGAACGACGACATCGGTCGAGAAATAATAATAAATATGGCAAACTTTGTAAGAAAAATCATAAATATTCATTTCTGTAAGTTGACCGAATCCAGGCCCACTGAGTTTGACTCGCTTGTTCTACTCAGAACTGGGTCGCGCCAAGTATTATCCAGTGGTAAAGTAAAGCCCAATGAGTTTGTTTCGCCGGGTCTTCTCAGGCAAAGCAGCGTTGGATCCGGTGGTAACATTAAACGGCTACCCGTCGTTTTAATAATACTCATGGTCCACTTAGACATTAATTAACATAAAATAATAATAAATATGTTACTATAAGATTACCAAAAAAACAAGTAAATTTAATATAAACAATATTTAAACAAATGTTTTGTAAATTGAGATTAAGCACTGTGAGTATTGACTTATCACAAGAGCTATTTAATTGCCTAAATGACTAATAAACCAATTTCATTTTATTTCATCATTGAGGTTAAACGAACGTACTAATATACAAACATACGAGTATTATTCTAAACCGCATGCGTTTGATAGAGATTTGTCGGTTGTAGAATATTATAATACTTAACAGTATACACATAATATCTGCACGCTACAATGCATCTATCACAATTGTGGTATCCGTTGCAAACAGAAGCTTAAGCAATGACGACGATATCTCCTATGTGTGTGTGTATGTGAAACAATTATATCGGAGCTCAGCGCACGTGTGTGTGTGTGTGTGGGAGTCGGGAGCGATATCCGCCGCCAGAAATACAATTAAAACTGTACAAACACTGCACGATCGCCGTGGTTAGTCTTAATGTTTTCGCAATAAAAGTTTTAATATATCGACATTTGTTTCAATAACAGTGACTCGCAGAAAGAGTTCTACTTTTTACTGGTTCTTAGATTTTCTTCTAGCGTATGGAAACTGAACTATGACTGTGAGATTAAATATACAGGATGGCTAATCAGATTTACGTTGTTTTACAGTCAGTCGGATGAAATAACTTGCTAGGGATCATCTTACAGTAATGAGTTAGCATTGTGTTAGCATCTTGCACATCGTGTGGTGAAGCTTCATAAAATATAGGCGTGTGACTGTATATTGATATAATAGAACATCCCTAAAATGTTTTTCTAGATAGTATCTGAAAAGTACATTCATACATACATAAACTCACGCCTTTTTTCCAGTAAGGGTAGGCAGAGGTGCTTACAGGACACCCACATTTCGCCTTGTATGTTCCGTCCGATGATGTGATAGGGGGCGAGCTTATCGCCATATCGGGCACAAATTCCTGACTCCGAGCTGATAATGAATAGAAGAATCCAATATCACTTTGCCCGACCCGCGATTCGGACATGAAACCTTAGCTTTGTAGTCGCACCGTAGTACAACTACGCCACCGAGGCAGTGAAGTAAACAATACATTATACAAGAAATTACATTATTATATTAATACACGAAGAAACGCCATTGCTTTGTGTAAGAATGTAATTTTCTCGGAATAAGGGCACAAAAGGTGCAGATCGTAAACACAAGGCGAGAATCCCCGGCAAATGAGCGGGACTCATCAGTTCGTTCTCTTTGTTAACAAGTGGGGGCGAGCCCGGTCGCGTCGCCTCTAATACGATTCTCAGCGAGTTCCGCGGGATCCCATTACCGACCCGACGGCGACGCGTCACCGCTACGCTCGCGCCGCTACCTACTCGTGACACTGTCCAGTGTCCACTGGTAACAATGCCGAAATAATTTGATAAAATGAAACAGCATCGGCGCCGTACAGCTTTTGTATCTCCGGGCTAATCTGCCAGAGATAGAGAAGCTTGTGGGATTGATTCTGTATCAGTTGGGGATGTTCCGGGCTTAAGAAATTTATTAGTCTCATAAAGACGAAAACAAAAATAAGTCACATGTTATGGAGTCATTTATTTACTTTGTGATGAACAAAAGGATGTTTGTGTTTTTATATCACTCACATGATGTACGAATTGCATAGTATTAATGTTCCGTGTTATATTATATTATATTTAATAAAACGAATTTACCTACACAAGTTTTTCTTATCATGTTATTTATCTCTTTGTTAACTTTGTCCATAAACCACAACATGATTTAGTTTCTGTGTAGCCGCTTTACGTGAGGTTTACGTATTAACACAAGCAATTTGCCTAAAATTAGTATTTTCCCGCAATAGTTCAAGACAACCGGGTAGCGAGTCGGAAATCATAAAGCGATATTTGTATGACGTCACAGAAGCGTCGCGCCGCCCGCGAATGCGTGACAAGTTCTTTGTAACTCGCCGTATATTGTGTATAATCCGGCGAGTATGCGAGCTTTGCGGTCAAACGACACAGCTTAAAAGCTCGGAGGGAGCATTGCATTTAAAAGTTCTAATCTGAGAAAGTACTTTGTTTCGCGGTCGCAGATATTGTTACAGTTCTGTTGTAGTGAAGGAACAAGGTTTGTGTGCTAGAACTTCGATAATAGTTTGATATTTGTTTATGTTGTATAAGCCGATAATTGCCGAATGCTGAGTGGGGGCCTTCGCTATATTCAAGGGTTCGGTTCTGCGCCACAGCCCACCATGCTGGCCGACTGCACGTTAGTGGACTTCACATTCCGAGGAAAGTCTTCGTTTGATGATACGTGAAAAGAATACAGATCTATGTAACATATATAAAATTATCCTATCCCGGACTTTACAAAACCCTTTGAGAAAGTTTTTGCGGCTAATATATTTATAATATTTGGAAATCTATCGACGCGCGCAATTGTTCTATGTAGGTATCAAATGTGATGAACTTGATTCATAGATATAATTGAAACTTCGAGGATGAAGTTACCAATAGAATTACCATGCGATGTTTGTGTTTAATTAATTAGTATCCACTGTGTAAGAGAAACTTCCTTCTGGTGGATAAAGAAGAATCAGGTTGTAGTCTATGATATTGTTGACAATTCAATATGGCACCACTGTGTACACTTATAGAAACATAACATTTGAATACAGTACAGTCAAAGACTTCTAATCGGTCGCACGCTAGTTTGCCGGTCCGTCTACTGCAAGTGGTCCTCAAACTTTTTCTGCACTAATTTTATTTTCTAACTCAAACATGGTCCAGTGTGGCAGGTGTGGTGATGAAGTGTGTGAAGCTAATGCCGTGTTATGTAGTGGTTGCAAACATCATTTTGACTACGCCTGCTCAGGTGTCACTGAGAGTGGGTATCGCCGGCTCGGTGCCGAACGTCAGGCTGCCTGGAAATGCCCCAACTGTAAAACACCTAAATCCGTGACTATCGACCAGGTGATGCAGGAATTAAACAGCATCAAGCTAACTCTTGCACCATTGGTGGACCTCGTCGCTGACATCAAAGACATCAAAAAGGAAATCGCCGACATGAAGTCTACATTAGGAACCTACGCCGAGAAACTTCGAATGGTAGACGAACGACTACTTAAAGTTGAAAACACTCAAGATGACGTAACTCTACTAAAAGATCAAGTTTCTAAACTAGAAGAAGACCTAAATGAAAATAATCAGTGGATGCGTCTGAACAATGTTGAGATCAAAGGTGTCCCTATGAAAGAAAATGAAAATCTAATTGACATAGTCTCTAAAATTGGATCAAAAATAATGTACCCTATTGTCAAGCAAAACATCAACTTTGTTACCAGGGTTCCTTCACGAGTTAACCAAGTGAAACCTATCATTGTATCCTTTTCAAACCGCTATGTCAAGGAAGACTTCATTGCTGCTGGGCGGTCATTTAAATCTTTATGCTCGTCAGATATCGATCTCGGAAACAAAAGTCGTATTTATGTAAATGACCACTTAACTACGCAGAATAAGACACTGCTCACTAAATTAAAAAAACAAGCAAAGGAGTGCGGTTTTGAATTTGTCTGGGTAAAAAACTGCAAAATTTTTGCTCGAAAAAATTCCGAATCAAAGGTGATAGCTATAAAAAACGAGAAAGACTTAGCCAAAATATGTTAAATTCGTTAAAAATCAATTATTTTCTGTTATTTGTACTATCATTACTTTATAACGACTTTAATAATAATTTCATTGTAAAAAGTTTGAGAAACGCTATCGGGTCATTAACACTTCTTTGTATGCAACATTGTATTGCGAGTGCTTCTATCTCTATTATTTTTACGACTACCCGATCTTACTCGATACTCACTGTATTAATTGTGACGAGTTTATTAAATAATACTTATTCATTTTCTATTTACTACCAATTGAACTTTACTATAGTTCTAGACAAAATGTATCTTTGCCAGACTTATTTAACTAACAATGTGATGTTTAAGTTTGTGGACAGGAACATGTATTTTGTGACCTGGATTATAATTGTATTAGTTACACACTACTTTTTTATCTACGTTGATTGTTGTTTTTGTTTCATGAATGGCTAATATATATTATCAGAACTGCAGAGGACTCCGGACAAAGACAGATATTTTTTTTCGTAATTTGTGTATGTCAAATTATGATGTTATTTCTCTCACAGAAACATGGCTGTTAGATGGTATAACGGATAGTGAGATATTCGACCAAAGGTATTTGGTTTATCGTCGTGATAGAAATTATGTGCTTACACAGCAGTCTAGAGGTGGTGGGGTTCTGATTGCGATCCGCCGCGACATAGCAAGTACTCCCAACTTTGAATGTAATTCATCGGCCGAAGATTTGTGGGTAACCCTTACATTGCATAATTCCCACAATAAGAAATCAATGAAGCTGCATATTTGTACTATATATTTGTGCAATCAAAATAAAGGTAACTCTTTTTTGGTTCAGCTCAACAACTTTCTATCTAATTTAAAAAATATGACCGGACATTTTCAACAAGATGATTTTCTTATTCTGGGGGATTTCAATATGAGTAATATTAATTGGATTCAATCCAGTTTAGGTCTACAACCTTCTAATGTTAACAGCTTGCCCGCGAATAATTTGGTTGATGCGATGTATGACTGCAATCTAAATCAGTTTAACTACCACACTAATGCATTCGGTGGAATATTAGACCTAGTTTTATGCACCAATACAGTGTCTGTATCAGTGTGTCGTGATTCTCTGGTGCCTGAAGACCCTTTCCACAAATCTCTAATTATAAAACCATGCTTCATTGAACTGGGTGCATTAGATATTCCTAAGCGAACAGTTTACTTGTACCGACATGCCGATTACGATCAAATTTGTAGTCATCTTTCCTCAACTGATTGGTCGTTTTTACAAAGTTCTCAGTCAATTGAAGATGCTATTCAAGGGTTTTATGACATTATTTTCCGGTTACGTGATAGTTATATCCCAATCCGTACTTCACCTAGGAATAGATATCCTCCTTGGTACAAATCATATCTCATTAAAATAATAAAAGAAAAATCTAAATATTTAAAAAAATACAAAATATACGGTAATATTTCTAATGAACTAAACTTTAGGTTGTTACGTGATAGGGCTAAGAAAGCAGAGGAAAAATGTTACAAAGACTACATGTGTACTGTCGAAATGTCTATCTCTCGTAACCCAAAGCTTTTTTGGTCATACATAAAAAACAAGAGAGGTACTAGCTCCTATCCGTCAACAATGACTTATCGATCTACCACATGTAATACGAGCGAAGGCATAAGTCAGCTATTCTCTTCCTATTTTAGTTCGACTTTTCTATCCAGTGGCGCATCACAATACAACCATAGCATTACAACTGATCCTATTTGTGATTTATCAACTATCGAAATTCGTGCTGAAAGAGTTCTTAAGTTACTACGATGCCTCGACCTTAATAAATCAGCAGGCGCTGACACTCTCCCATCGTTATTCTTAGTTAAATGTGCTAGTGAGTTGTCAACTCCTATTTCTATTCTTTTTAAACGCTCCCTGAGCGAGGGTATCATGCCAAAAATATGGAAATCCGCATTTGTGACACCGATCCACAAAAAAGGCCCAAAGCATGATGTTACGAACTATAGACCTATCTCCAAACTTTGCCATGTAGCCAAAATTTTTGAACGCATAATATTTGATCAAGTGTACGACTGTTTCAAAAATACATTTATTCCCCAGCAACATGGTTTTATTAAATATAGATCAACCACTACCAATTTGGCCGTTTTTAATGAATACCTCACTATCAATATGGATCGTGGCAATCAAATAGATTCTATTTACACAGACTATAGTAAAGCTTTCGATAGGATTGACCACCATATTTTACTTAAAAAAATCTCGACATTAGGCATACAAGGTGATCTCTTGAAATGGCTAACATCCTATCTTTTAAATAGAACGCAAGCTGTAGTCTTGAACGGTCATACTTCAGACTGGGTTGATATTCCTTCGGGAGTCCCTCAGGGCTCACTGTTAGGTCCTTTATTATTTGTATTGTTTGTTAATGATATCTGGTCCTGTTTTCTAAATTCTAATTTCTTGTTATTTGCTGACGATATGAAAATTTATCGTGTCGTCAACAATATTGCTGATGCATTACTTCTACAAGAAGATTTAAATAGACTTGATTTATATTGCAGTGATAATAAATTAAATTTAAACGTATCCAAATGCTTTGCTATTAATTTTACAAGGAAACGTAACGTCATTACCTTTCCATACAGGTTAAAGAGGTCTAATATAAATTTTACTAATGTGGTTAGAGATCTTGGTGTTCTGCATGATTCCAAATTATTATTTGACCAGCACGTTGAACAAGTTATTGATAAAGCTTATAAAGCACTCGGTTTCGTCATTCGTGCTTCAAAGCCATTCAAAAATATGAAGACAATAAAAATTCTGTATTGCTCGTATGTTCGCAGTCATCTTGAATACGCGTGCCAAATTTGGAATCCATTCTATCATATATATAGTAATAATATTGAAAAAATTCAAAAACGTTTTATTAGATATTTAGGCTTTAAGTTCAAACTACCATATTTGCCTTATGACGAACAATGTAATAAGATTCATCTTCTACCCCTCCATCTTCGTAGAAATATAGCCGATATTTGTTTTCTTTCGAAGATAGCTCAAAATAAAATAGATTGTCCGGATCTTCTTTGCAACATCAAGCTCAACATTCCCACCAGGAAACTAAGGTCCAGCAATTTACTACATGTTCCACGGTGCCACAGTAATTTTCGTTGTAATAGTTATTTGCCAAGAGCTATGCGTTTGTTTAATAAACTCAATCACAATTTTCAAATAGATCTATTTTATAGTAGTACTCGTAAAATTAGTCATATCCTGACTAATGAGCCTAAACAGCTGTTGTAAGTTCAGTCGGTGTTTTAAGTTTTAATTTATATAGTTAATTTCTAAATTCTAATGTTTTCATTCTGTATGTGGTAGCTTTTAATTGGCATCTAGATATTTAAGATATTGTTAAAATGTAAAATTAGCTGTAAGCTTCCCAAATATAATAAAATAAAATAAAATAAAAATAATATAAAAAGTCAAATACGACGGGCCCTTGAAATCGCACAGTAAGAAGTGACGAGGAATCAACAGGAAAGTGGCAAGGAAGGAGTCGGGATTAAACTGCTCTTATCATGTTCAACCACTTAACATATTAATATTCCCTGTCTATTTGTTCGTAGTCCCGCCGTTTCAATAAGTTCAAAGCGTCAATAAAATAACGAAACTACTTGAGATCACTCGAGTTAATTAATTAAGTGATGCTCGGAGGCTCAGTTTTATCGCCTTCTCCGTCGGAAATCGATATGTAAATGTTGCTTTTTTACGGCGCATTACTATAGAGAAGTTCAAATCAATTCCAATTACGCAGTAGAAATCCTGGAATCTTTATAAATAATCGCAGCACCTACTATTGGAAACAGCACAGTAATAAGCTGAGTAGATTATTATTCGTAACCTATTTTTTTGTATGAATTTCGTCGGTGCCGGTGAGCTTGTCGATTATAAGAGAACAGATGTTATTTGTTGATAAGGCGACGACACATCTCGCAAGACGTCACATAATAACGCTGCCCGTCTGTCCGAAGACACAATATCCGTCGTGGGAGGATCACTCTCCCCCTCCCTCGCTCCTGGCGTGGGCGCCGTGACCGCCACAAACAAAAATATTATAACGTAACCTAATACCATACGTAATGTGGTACAGTTGAGTACACACGTAATGTCCACCTAATGGAGTTTCACCCTCAACATAATAACTGTACTCGATTGCACCCGTATTGCTAGGATTAAAGGGTATAAAATTTCGGTAAATATACAACTAATCGATTTACATACGATGTAGTTAAAACCATTACAATTTATTATCACAACACCGTATGAAAAGCATCACTGAAACCATTTTTGCTGGCGCAAGGATATTCTTATTTGCCCAGATAGCGACCGTCATATAATTATAATAGTGGAAAAGTCATCAAAGTGACCCGCAAGTGTGGCATGTCTTAGGTTTAGCGCGTTTATATCCTGATTCGAGAAGCCTCTCTTTATTGAATACTTTGTTGGCTGTTCTACCAAGAAGGATAATGCACTCACTTTGTGTAAGAAACTGCATGATAGGTTTAAAAATATATGTCCAGTCTCTCCTATATTATATATGACCTATAGAGTAGTCATGATATGTGAGACAAGATCAAAATAAACAAGAAATACACAAGATATTTTATGTGAAATACCGAAAAAAGACTTAACTTGATTTACAGGCGGCGCGTAGTGTGGCGGCGCGCAGCTGTCCCTTCTCTCCGCGCCGGAGCCTTTTGATTCGCTCGTCAAATTTATGTTCATTTCTCGCTCGCTTCTTTCAGACTTCTACTTTGATCAGCTTTTATTGAAATTTATGTCATTTGCGGTTGAAATGTGGAAATATATCGTACCGCGGTCTCGATTACATCACTGCTCGTTTTATTTGACAGATATAACACTAAAATAATATTTACCTTCCCTTATAATAAAACTAAATTTTGTTTCGTTTCACCTAAGTGCGATTACTACTCACCTAAGTCAACTAAAATAAAAAATCCGTTCAGTATTTTTTGCTACAGAGAGTAACATAATATGTACATAGAAACATTCTAACAGACTTTCAGATTTATCAAATTAGTAGGATTACAGACATATTGTAATGTATAAGGAATAATAAATTCTTAAACAAAATGGTGAATCAGTTTGAGTTTTCAGATCATGGCCATCAAGTAAGATTACTTAGAAAGGAAAATTTGCTAGACTTGTTTGTACTTCCAAAGGTTATCTTTGAAACGGGCCGCGCTTTACTTCAAAGTAATCTCTTTGAAGCAGAAATTTAGTTTGTAACAAAATGGTACGAAGCGTTCTTACAACGTACACAAAATAAAAATATTTAAATGAAGGACGCGGAGAATGCGACGAGTAACAGATATTAGACAGAGCAGAAAAACATGTCGCGAGACAACATCGCGGCCCACACAATCCACTGTCACGGGATTAATTGTGCGGAGTCTGTGCACCCCCGCGCCCCGCGCCCCGCACCCCGCACCCCGCGCCGCTGCCCGCTCCAGGAGATTTAATGAGTCCCTTCCCTCATTTTGTTGTTTTTTTCATTATTATATCTAAAATTTTAATTAAACTTTGCACTTATAAATACCTCTGATTTATATCCACAGAATGGGTGCGGTTAATTTAACCGGAGAAATGAATCGATTATGTCCAAGAATATTAATATACAGTCGTTTTATACATTTAATATAGAAACCGCGCATTATTTATCACTCGACTCTACACAGTACGCGCCTGTAATACTCGTAGGCTTAGGAGTTTAGGGTTCTCTTATTTAAGCCCGCTACAAAACCTGTGCGAATGCGAGCTGGACCTAAGCTGGCCGTATTAAGGCTATAGAAACGAGAATTTTAAGAGTTTCAATTTATTTTTCTAGTGAAAAAGGTGCAGCCGGAGGGGATGAAGCAAATTAGAAACAAAGTTCAATAGAAAATGCACGAGAAACTGAAAATACCGCTTCGAGTATAACGCAGATGAATACTCGCACGCCGGGGGAAGTGCCGACGGAAATGCATTTAAAAGCAATCGCTTGAATGCACCACACTCGTGTAATCACTGTGATGGCGTTCGTCTCACATTTTTATTTACATTTATGTAGAGCTCCATTCACTGCGCTTGAATGGTGGCCGGCGCGATGACAACAACCTGCTACTCGTTTACGACAACATCTCGCTCAGATTATTGTACTCGCATGTGGCATGAAACCGCTCACAGCTTGATCTGCGCATGGTGATCGTAAATGATACTCGACCTTTTATTTAATTTATAATTGTTTGTCACAACAAATAATTGTTGTAATGGTAGGTTTGTTTCTCATGTTGACACTTATTGCTGCCAAATACAAGTAGGCTTAATACAGTGTGCAGCTGAGTCAGGGCGGAGAGGTTTTGTTGCCGCCCAGAGTATTCGCCAGTCACGTTCCAGTAATTACGTTTTATGCAAATTCCGTAAATCACTCCAAGTCTCCGCCGACGTTCAGTTCATCAGGTCACTCGCGCAATTAACAAACTCCACTGTTACTTTGTGGAGGCTCCTGTGTTATATCTTCTTTATTTTTGCCATTTACAGTACCCTGATATTGGCCTGGTTTATTGGACTAATTGGCGAAATCCTTTGTAGCATAAATATACGAAGATTTGTCATAATAATGCGACGTCTACGGATTGAGCTAGGAAACTTTCAAGTACAAGTAGATTGAATATACGTTCTGTGTCTCCAAATACTTTAGGTATAAGTTGAATAACAGCTGGTGATATATATACATATATTGCGTATTAAAATTAACATAAGTGAAGCTTTGCGTGACATTGGCAAACTCTAGACCTCGCACCTCGGAATTCTTTTTCCCAAATATATAGCACCAAGTGTCTGTATACAAAGTTGATACGACCGATGGGCATTTTTTTAAACTGCATATACTAGGTACCATTTCCAAGTTCTGAACTAAAAATCAATTAAATAGGAGCAGTAGTTTAGTCATAAATGATTTTGTAAGTTTTTGCGCCATTTGAACACGATGTAGCTTTTCTAACAGCTGATTACGTCTAACGCACAGGTCAAACACCCTAAAACGATAGATCCTACTAAAATCTACGCGCTGTTGCCGCTCTTACACAAATCACATAAATAAGTACAACTAAATTACTTAAAAAGTTGGCGATGCAAATACGGAAGCAATAAATACACACCTGCACTTTCATTACGAGAGAGACAAATCACAGCAAAACATCCCGCGCGTAAAAGAAATAGAAATAGGTCAGTGTGTTGCTATTGCATCTTAACAAATAAAAATTGTTTGCTAAAGAAATTGTTATTTTAGTGCGCCGTCGCTATCCTTTCGGAACGGATGTAACACGGAAGCTCCTGCGCCGCCGTGCCGCGCCGCTTTGATCTTGTCGATCTCGCGCCGACAATTTTGATTTTGTATTGTTATTGTGATAGGACACGTAATTAAATTGTGTATGTGTTTGTAATGAAACTGTTTAACAATGCCTCGTGTAACTTACACCGCGTCAGAATACACTGGTTGGTTTTAATTTACGGCGAATGCCATAGAAACACAGCTTTAGCTCTGCGTACATACCGCGAAAGGTATGGTGACAGCCACAATTGCCCCAGGAACGCCCGCACAATAACATTGGCAGTACAAAGAATCGAGACAACAAAAGTATAGTGCGGCAACAGGAGGGAGTGCCAGCGCGGCAAATACCCGCTGCTTGGGAAGAACGAATTTTAGACCTAAAACTACCTTCAAATCTACGTAACTACGCGCGGTGCGCCGGCGTCCCGCCACGACACGACGATAACACACGCCCCGCGCGACGTTGCCAGTTCAGTTCATCAATAGTCAATGAAATTTATTTACAAAGGATGGTTGCGTTTTACTCTTATTTGTAGGCTATTTAGTTTGCTTGAAACAAACAAAATCTCATTTTTGGTATTATTAATTTTTGTGCCGTGTCGAATTAATACTAAGGACGTATAGTATACGTAGTGTAATTTAATGCCCATCTGTCGTATCAACGCGGTATAAACCGCTTGACACGGCGAGAATTCGGTTAATAAAGGTGGTGTTTGCAGGCCTGGTCTGTAGCAGGCGTAATGCGGCGCGCGCGGCGGGGACGCGATTATCCGCCGGCGGCCGGTGACCGCCAACAAAGGGCAGCTTCACAAGTCTTCTTAACGACTTCCTATCTCTCCTGGCCGCGGAGCCAGCTCACCGTCATTCGCCAGCCGATGCGCATCCCGCGTACAGAGATAACAGTACGGCACTCAGAACATTTGATCGTTGATATATTTCCTCTTTTTCTACCTGTCGCACACTTATGATATATGAGGACAGCCTCTTTCTGGGGATATCGTTGTCAGAGTTTAGATTTAATCTTGTTATTTGTTGTTTCATATACCTCAGATTTAACGAATTTCACTCTAGAGTGTCACTTAGCAGTTGATATGATGTACCAGTAAAAATAAAAAAAATACCACTATTTTACACATGGATTATTTATGAACTGTTAAGTCACGTACAAATACTCTTACTGTTGGGTATACATTACTTACTAGACATGAATACTGCGAATGTATTAATAGTAGTATTAATTCATAAATCGCTGCGGGTATAAATGCAACGTCCCGCGCTGCCCGCGTACACAGCCGGCGTCGGACGCTCCCGAACAGTTGTAGTGGGACAGATTTTATTGCTCTATTGCTATACATTTTTATCGGGCCGCGCAACAGCCGGCGCGCTAATAAAATTATATACCTTCTAGTCTCTAGCACGTTTAGACTAAGCTATAAAAGAACATCTAAATTTCATTTTAAGTTCAATAGATTTCTGATGCTGCAGTAAACGTTTGAGTTTGTTGAAACTGACAACTTTGCTGAAAGAAAGAAACTCAAAGTAAACCAGGTTTCTAAGACACAGTAATATCGTCACCGTCAAATAACAAAATTTACTGGTGGTAGGTCTCTCATATGTGAGACGCCGCCTGGGTAGGTACCACTGCAATGTCTATTTCTCCCGCCAAACAGCAGTGTAAATGCGCTGTTGTGTTCCGGTCTGAAGGACATTGTAGCCAGAGTAACTACTGGACATATTGAGACTTAACATCTTATGTCTCAGGATGGCGAGCGAAGTGGAATGCCAAGCATTGCCTTGTAATTCATGGTGTTGTTTGGTTTTGCTACTGTCCATGAGCGGTCGTATCGCTTACCATCAGGCGAATGCCATGCCCGTCTCGCCATTCATTGCAATAAAAGAAAAAAAAAATACAAGTCGTAGAGCTGTACTGGTTAGTAAGCCTGACGATATACAAATTACATTTAAGTTTCGAGAATGTGTTTGATTTTTTAACTTATACTAGGATAATTTTTAAGGATAACCTTGTCCTAGAAGTAGGAATAAGCTGTAGTTGGCTCACTGTTCTCCGTACTGAGCGCGGCAGGGAAATGAGAAAAGTTGCCGTGCGCAAGGTGCTACCGGGCGTTTACGCTTATTTATTGAACGACCTCTGAGCCCATTTTGAATTTTGCCGGCGCCGTAATGGCACCGATGTGTTTTGGCCCTGATAAAACTTTTTCAATATTTACTTTTTTGTAAGACCTTGTTATTTGATTGTGTGATTTTTTATCATTAACCCCACACAGACACACACACACACGCATGCGTTCACGCGGTGTCGGCAACACCGCAGTTTATTTTCACCGTTAACAATAACATTACCTAAATGGAATCATGTGTTATACCCGACTACGTTTATAAAGTTAAATATAATATTATTGAAATTTTTGTAAACTGGGTCATGAATACTAGAAAAAGAAAACTATTCGATACAGAGAATGTGAACAGTTTTAATTAAAATGAGTTTGGTTCGCATTTTTCCTCCGGCGCGCGAACAAATTGGCTGCATTTGAAATGGCGGACTCATCGGCGCGGAATATGAACGTACAATAGCGATGCTCGCAGTTGATTCGCAACGCTACTAACAACACAAAGAGCGGTTCAATAAAGCCATATCATGTTAATTGTGGGAGACGTGCGGGGAAATTGGCCAAATATTGTTATGAGATTGTAAAAATTAATTGATCATAATCAAATTATAAACATACTAGTACATAGTTACAATACACATTGATGTTAAACAGTTTTTACAACAATATAAATAATACATGGAAGTAATTAAAAGAAAATTGTATGCAGCCGTTCCTCGGCACCGTAGTAGTGGAGTGTTGCTACACGTATCCTTGACCGCTATGGTACGTACATACGTAGCTGCGGTGCTGGACGTCGCTACGGTGCTACGTTACTACGTGGCTACGTTGCTACGGCGCTACGAGGCGCTCCATACGGCGCGTGGGTTTTGTTTTCAAACTGTACGTTCTTCTAGAACGATGTTATTCCTTTGCATTTTTAAAATGCTCTGCACCGCAGTGTTGTGGCCGCGTTTTATTTTCAAAGTTTTATGCTAAGTGTAAAATCTGATATTCTTGGAAATACACAATAATGGTTTGGTGTATATTTCCTTGCTCTATATTCAAAGAGCTTCTTATAGCCGTTGGGAATAAACAGTGTAAGGAAATTCCACATCAGTATAACATGCCATATATTTAAGTTTTGCATAGTATTTAAAAACAAAAAGAAAATTTATACAATAGTCAGGTCTATTGACTTCGTAACAAAATTTTATATTATTATTACTTTATAAAATATTATTGCCTAATTCATTTTTCATAAAAAAAATCATTGTTTTATATAAATAAACATAGAGCTGAAACAAAACTACTACTTGTGGCAGGATATTTGTATCCGCCCGAATACCAAACATTGTACTAAAAACCAAATCCCCTCGCTGATCCACGCTACTGCGCCGTATCCAAGAACAGTTCGCATCTGAGTTCGAGCGCTTCATTATAATTTCTTCAAAAAGAAGGACACTCAACAGGTATCTAATAAAATTCCATACAAAAAATAATCCAATATAAAAAGAAATCCTTACTGGCGTCGAGTGGATCGCTCAGAGCGGTGAATGTGTATAACATTTACGTGGGTAATGAGTTTATGTTAAAAGTGTGCTCATATCGGGTACGCGCGGGGCGCCGCCGGCTGATCACTAATCTCATCGCAGGACGCTGTTCCGCGCGAGTGCCCGCACACTACCCCCTCCCTCTCACCCCCGCACCCCTGCACGACGAGCACCTCAGTGTCGTATTACCGACGCGACGTCTTACACACTTAATGTATAATACTTTAACCCCCTCGCCCCCACTTACCTGTCTGCCTACCTCCTTACGTATTAACGAATATGAGGATAAAAGCATGTGCTAAATGTTTTTGTTGTGAACGCGCGGCGCCCGTGCATGTCGGCTCTCCGTGTTTGCTGAAGTAGCGCAGGATTCAAAGCTCTTAGCTTATTATAAAAGGATCCATTAGAGAAAATAGGATTTTCATTCGTAGCCTTTAAGAGACTTCACTTTAGCTAATTTATAAAATATTAATATCCATTTTACTATGATTATTTACTTTTCTATTAATTAAGAGCAGGACGCGTATTACTGTAATTTATTTTTGGGCTATGTAAATACATATAATAACTAACAATAACATCAGTAAAAATCATCCTATGAATGTGATAGTTCTCGTATTTAAACAAAATAAGAATTGTTATCTCTCTCTCTCTCTGGTCGGTCCCTCATGTCTGAGGATCGTAGTCAGCATCAGGGTTGCATCTGGAGCGTGTGATCTGCCTCCACCGATTTCTGTCCAGCGCGTCTCTCATTGCTGTGTAGAATTTTAAGAATTGTTATGAGCTCCCCAAAATCGCCAAAATTATTTTCCTGTGAATCAAGCACTTTAAGCCCACTGTATCAACACACGTACTATATCAGAGCTCGTGAGCAAACTGACTCGCCGGCATTGCTTTCCATTAAGTCGTCCATTGGAATTCTTTATGCGTATTTAATTTCTAAGACGGTTGTTTTCCTCTCATTAAAGAACTCTTACAGTCCGAGAGCGAACCGTTAAAAATTCTAATCACACTCGCGCAAAGCCTCGCCTCGCCTTTACTTAGTTTCTGTTTTTAAATTCTATGGAGCGGCAGATTAGATAGAGCGCGATTCAATAAAGTGGGGAATTAACTGATTCCTTCAGTTTGTATAGTATAAGTTTATTTAAAGGTTTTTCTAAGGTCTATGTGCGAAGGTAAAGAATGAGGAATAAATAATTTTGATAAATATTTTTTTGCACTTACGTACTAAATTAGGCGTCACACAAATCTTTGCCAAGAGCAAACTATAGGATATACGTTGCTCTAAAATAAATTTCGTATTACCTATAATGTTAATATATAATTTAAGTATGGCATTCCGATATACGAGCGCTGAGGCGACTCCATGTCGTGATCCTCGCCTTGTAATGGAAATGACAGTACTTAATTTCCGGCAGCACGCTTTATTAAGAAAATGTATAAAAGAAACTAAATGTATTCATTCTTTCATTTGGTTCTTTATTACTGTTTACGTTGTAGCTGTATGTGCTGGTACTAAACTATCAGCCTAGTAATATTATACTTTTCGAAATATGTGCCAGCGATGACGATAAAAAATAAAATAAAATAAAAGTGAGCTTATTATCAAAAGATGGTCTATAAAAATAATTCAGAATTTAAACAGAGTAAGGTAAAATATTTACCAGCATTGTACTGCCTAGTTTATACTAATTAAAACGTTGGTCTTATCTTAAAACAAAATAAGAACGATTTCAGGGCTCGTTGTAAAGTATTGTTGAAATGTCTACGTAACTGCAAGTGTAGTTGTGTACTTGTATATAAGGAACACAGTCGGTTTCACTCTTGATACGTAATCCGCCCCGTATCAAACTTAAGCGGAGAGTTTAGCGAATAATCGTGTTATGCGCACCGGCGGGTTCCTCGCTCACACAGCGGGAACATTTGCAGAGGTCGATGCTTGTTGAACCCGCCGGTGCCGGACACCTCGTTACACTCATGTGGACGCTCCGACCCGCTTGCATTTTTAATAATATGACCACAGTTTGCATAGAGACAAACGCGAGTAAGGGAATAGAATAGGAATAGCATATAAAGGCTATTGGCATACATAATTGGGCAGTTGTTTCAGTTTAGTCGTGGAGTGTATGCGAGTCGGAAGGCGCAGCGCTCTAGTAGGACACCAGTAACGAGCTGGAGTTCGCTCGGAACATTTCAAATATATTTCCTTGGAGTGCAGCTTCTACCGTACCTTGCAGATATAATTGCTTTATTATGATGGCTGCCAATCATTTCCGCGTTGCAATTTCTTTTTATGTAATTAAATGTTATAAAAGTATGTGGTGGTTGTTGTTAAATGGACTAGACGCGCCTGCCACGTTCACGGTGGTCGCGGGTTCAAAGCCCAGGGCACACCTCTACTTTTCGGAATCGTGTGTATATTGATAGTCAATCGACACACACTATAACGGTGAAGGAGAAGATCGTGAGGAAACCTGCAAACCATAGCGATTTGTCATGATTTCTATGGTATGTAAGGTCCGCTAACACACACTAGGCCAGCGTGGTAAACTATATGGCCTAAGCTCTCGCAACCGTAGAGGAGGCCCGAGCCCTGCAGTAGGACGTACATATATGGGTTGATTCAGTACGGTACACTTCCTTGGTAATATTTTTTTATATGTTTCGAACTTTGCTGATATTTTTTTGTTATATGTAAAAAGAGTTTAGATACACTTCGTTTCTTTTGTAGCTGTACACATAGGCTGTCGATCGTCACTTGATTCTAAGACTAGTTAATCTAGTGTGTTAGTTTTTCGAGTCCAAATAATTTCTTACTCAGTTGGTAACAATTTATTACTTTTCCGTTACAACGTTATGATAAATCTCTGTTTCGAGTCAAAATTGATTATATATATCGTTTCCAATTTACTAGAATTCCGACTAGTTATTTAGTTATATTGGAAACGGAGTCCACTTTGAAGATATCTTGCCCAATTGAGTGGGTAGTGCGATGAGCGCGATACATTGCCAGTGACGTAACGTGAAGCGGACACAAAGACCACCCCCCGCCTCCATCCCCGCGCCCCTGCGCCGCCCCCCCCGAGTGTGCCCCGACCTATAGTCCCGTGAGCGATCGCACAATGCACACTCTATTAAGAGAATTGTCTCTTACTATATCACTAATCTATTGTTCATTATCATTGGGGGAGATCGCATCGCAGACCTTTGTCTACTCAATATTGCTATGTCCGGGATAATCATGTCTACTTGTGTAGGAAATATAGTATATCCTCTCTGTTACATATTCAATAACCGACAACTCGTATAGTAATAAAGTAATAGTTTGCTGAAGTTCATGTCTGGTATTTCTTAGTTTAAAGGTTTTTCTGTTTCCACACAAAGTATTATATAAAATTGTGCCGGAGCTATTCGAACTCTAGAAATGTATGATTTCTCAAATACTAATATCTTTTAAGAACCACTATCATTGTATTAAGCAACTTTGGCCGTGAGACAGTTTAAAATAAATTCCATTAATATAATTATTGCAAAAAGGAATGTGAACTTGTCATGTATCTAATTTCAACATATTAAATTGTATTCGGTGCGGTGTTTACATACGTGCACAAACCAGAGTCTTTCACGTCCGACGTGGAATCGATACGCAAATATTTGCGTCGCCTGAGATCGAATACGTGACCTCCGCGTTAGCGCTCCGAGCGTCCCGAGCTCCTCGCGTCTCCGCCGCGCAACATGCTCCGGGTGCCTCACGATTGGTTGCTTCATTTCAAAGAGACACCGAATTTCAGATCCGTTTCTGCATGAGATGATCGAGGGACGGTGGAGACAAGCGGTGAGGCAGGGGGGGGGCGTACATCCCGTTTTTACCTGTTCAGGGAGGCTCGGCGTTTCGCCACGCACTACAACAACATTATTGTTATTGTACCCTGTAATGGAGTCGCTTTAGCTGTGTTATTTGTAACATTCTACCCACGTATGTATGTATACCTAAAAAAGTTAGAATATATACGTATTTACACTGGTATTACGTCGTTGGTACAGATCATTAGAGGATGTTGATTACATCTGGCATTGTAGCCGCCCTCTAATCGATAAACTTTGTGGAACTTTGTCAGTTATCTGTGAGGATCAAAATCAAAGAGAAAACTTCAAATGTTGCTGAGAGTTGCGCTCGGATAAGTTTCGCTATTATGACGTCATTAGCTATTGTTACAAAGGAAAAGGTTAACTTAAGCTTAAAGTTATTTCGTCCTCTCTGGAAATATTACAATAACATTTTACTGCTCGTCGCTGTTCTAATGTAGAGAATTCTTTCTAAACAAGATCCTGTCTTAATATTGTTTCAAAGAACCAAATCTTATGCTTATGACTGGGACAATATAAGAAAAACTGTAAGTTGAATTGAGTTATCATTACTCTGTGCTGTAGATACTTTGATTTATATTTCAAATTATGCTTGATCGCGTCGATTGTCGAATACTCGAGACTGAACCGTATAGGTATTAGGTAGCTTCAAAGCTATGGCATCAGGGGGCCCCAACAAACATAACTCATCAATCTAATTCCCTTAATAGTCATATAGAATATGTTATTAACACAAATCCGAACAACCAGTTTTTTTAGGTCTAAAAGTTCATAAAACAGCTCTCTTGGTCTGGGAATCATCATATCTACGATTTCACAGTTTCAGGTTTGTACTAGTTATCGCTACATCTACAGTGGAAAATACAGAATCCCACTGGGTTCAGGTCGCTGTACAAATTTTGTGGAGGGTTTATTTTTAACCTTAATTAACATTTTTAAAGAACTTTTAGTATTGGGATGCGAGTATCATCCCACAACGCACAAAGTGAAAGAGGCAAGCTGTGCGCATCTCTCGAGGCGCCGTAAATACAACATTCCGCAGCAGCTCGTCCTCCGCGCGCCTCGCGTCGCAATATTCAAACTTTTCAGTTTACGTGTCCTCGTTTTTTACGACAATGTCGAAGCGGGCATCCTGATGTTTCATTTTTGTATCCCATGAGATACGCCGCCGAGATTGTCAAACTTTATATTAAAATTTAATTAACTGAGCCCAATCCGGGTTGTAATTTCGGCGGGGCGCAGGTCAGCCAGGAGGGCCAGCGCGGGGTGTGTGCGGGGTGCGCGGGGCGGCGGTGAGGGGCGCGCGGCCCGTGAAATTGCCGCCCTAATCAACATTCCAGCGCGGCGTAAAGGGCACGCACCGTGACGTACAATCAGACACAAGGTCGAGCACGTGGCCTAATCACCGGCCGGCTGATTGAGCTCGTCTCCCCGCAGCCACCTGCCCGACTCAAACACGCGCCGCACATCACACCGCAATCAAATGATACGGGAAACATCCATCTAGAGACTTACTTCGTAAGGATGTGCTGAAGGTGATACCAAATAAAAAACAAAATAAATGCTCATACCCAAACTATTAGAGGTAAAAAGCGTTGCAAGCAGCGTTTCGCTATTTATTACTGCCACCCATGTACACGGTGCAAGTAGCGCGGGAGCAGCGCGGTACGACACAGTCCGCCGCGCCGCGCCGCTCCACCGCTCGACCATAAATCACCCTGTATTTCCACCGTCTCAAATATTTCACTCATAGCTTCCGCACGATACGAGGATTTCAAGTTTCCGAGCTGGACACATGAGCTCTATTGAAAATTCTGAATTGCTCTCTTGGGCTAGTGAATGATTTCGCTCGCTCCCCGCGCTCGCCTTCGCTACGTTTTGAGCATTGAACGCGCAATGAGTTCGAGCGAGGCAGCGAGGACACATCGGCGGTATTGAGCGCGCACGGCGCTGGCCGGCGCTGGCTGCTCGGTGAGCGACGTGTCACATGGGTGATATTGGCCGCGCGCGGTCCGCATCTCAGATACGTGGGTATTGGACGGTCTCGTATCCGCTTTTACGGTCGAGTGAGCGGCGACGCGCTCGGGTGGCCATATCGCGCAGTGGGCCGGATTGTCCGCGTTTTATGTGCTTGTAACGGGCAGGGACGGCCGTCATGTTTGATAATTCTCATAAACCGTGGCAGGCCGGGCGCTTCATGTAGTTGTCGTGACTTTACGGGGCGCGGTGACGCGTGCTTTACGATCGTCTCGTGCTCGCGTATCACACTAGTTGTATTTAATTTCGGTTGATTCTCCGTCGTAAAGTTAGATTAAACTCTCACAGTGACTGAACAGTATTAAGCCACAGTAACTAATTAAAACCGATGTAACAAGAAATACTCTATAGTAGTGGATTCTCTATTTATAGCTACACCAGGGACCTATAGATATAACATATAATTCCCAGATAACTAAATGTCATAGATTTTGGAAGTTGTAGAAGCATGATGTTGTCAGCCATGACTCGGTATGAATGGGCAGGCTCACCCGGGGCGGTACCACTGTCTCACGGGAAATTAACGTGAAGCGACAGCTTTGCTGTCGCGTTTCGCTCGGTGAGTGAGATTGCCAGATTCTCAATACCCCTGTCTTTTTCCATTCTTTTTCCTTCCTGCTCTCCTCCCAATTTGATAGGCTGGCAACACATCTGTGATCCAAGCATTGTGGATGTTCATGGGCGGCAGTTATCAGTTACTATCAGGTGATCTGTTCGCTTGTTTGCCGGACCTACGCAAATGAAAAAAGGTTAACTTTGAAAAGAGTAAGAAATGAGGGTGGTAAAGGTAACTCACCGGCTGTGAGTACCTAGCACTGTCGTCATCAATAATGGCGCGAAATTATACGCTTTCAAATGAATATAATTTTCTTCAAACGACAATGTAAAGGTTTTATGAATTGCATGCCACTTCTAACGGGTCTCCGTGGAAATATCTTAACCAACCCTATGATTGGTTTAAGATATTACAAGAAATATCAATTCTTTCTTTCTGCTTAGGTGCTATCCCGGTCGGTGCCAGGGTCCGCCTTCCGGCTGAGTCTCCTCCATTTCACCCGGTCTTCGGCATCCTCAATAGTAAGGCTATGACTCTCATATCTTCCTTGACGGCACCAAGCGATCGCTTCTTCCGTCTACCCCTTGGTCGAGGTCCTGGAATGTTGAGGCTCAGACACACATTGCCGACGTACTCCTGCGACTTTCTCAGGATATGACCATACCATCTCAAGCGACATTCTTGGAGTTTATCTGACACATCGCAGACACCAAGGTTGCCGCGGATGTGCTCTTTACGGATTCTATCTAAACGTATAACATTGCACATCCACCGCAAAAATACACATCCACATTATAAGAAATATCAATATAGGGACAAATAAATAAAAATGGGATTCCCGGTGTGCGTGGGCACTCCGCGTCTCCGACGGCGCGTGTAAACACCAACACGGCGCGAAGTGGTCCTTATTACCTGCGTCGTAAGGAGCATTGTGTGTTACCACAAGCATCGCTCCCATCCTCACTAGTTCTACTATAATAGACAGAAATGTTTCATATTTGGCTTCATAGATTTCGATTTGTGGTATTTGTTCCTCAAATTGAGGTTTATTGAAGTTATTCAGGTGGATTAATTATTGGCATGACAATGTTTTTGCACATAATATATTGAAACTCAAGTTACATAAAATGGTGATAAAAAAGCATGTTACCCGTTCTCATATTTTAATGCAAAGTTATTTGCACTTAAAAGATAAAACAAGTATATGTAGGACAGCGGAGGAAAGGAATTGCCTAATTAGTATATTTTCCGAGAATTGCATGGAAGAATATGCATCAAGCAGATGTACGCTGGTGAGATGATAATTGTATATCACTTATAATTAATTTTTTTAGCACGAGCACTTCATACAGTCGAGAGATCGATTAAGAGAGGTAAGTTCATAGACCACCGCTTTGACCTATTGCGGTTTGCTTCCAAACTATAGCTATGAGCAAAACCTTTGTGATTTAAAGACAGCTATAAAAGCCAAACAGTCCGTTGACAAGTGAGCAGCGAGTGTAGACAGGCCCGCGTGTCGCTCGTGTGACGTGCGCGACGCACGCGGCGCACCATGCCTTTGTGTCGCCCGCGCCGCCGCTGTCACACGCACGCCCGCACACGGCCGGGGACATGGACAGCCTAATAGCTTCCTTATTCATCTACCTAGATTGCTTATTAGGGCTTTATAATGACGTGTGCATCATGCATGTGTAAACCCACTGTAGGTACCTGAAAACACGTTATTATTTGATATTTTTTGAAATAACTTTTTACCCATCCTTTAGCAGTTGTGGCAAATTTAATGTGTCTGATAAAATTAACAGGGAAGCACTGACAATTTTATATGTACTTTCTACAAATTTAATATGTAATTTAAAGTTATGGTTTTAATAAGACCGTAAAATTATTGAGTTGTATGAGTTACGATTTTTAAAGAGATCTTTCAGCATATCCAGCGATGCAGTTCCCGGGAATGAGACGGCGACGTCGCTCGTGTATCGCGGGCGCCTGAGACGCTCCAAAACGTAAAAATGTAGCATAAAGTATGTCTCCCGCACGAAATAACAGCCAGCGAAAATAATAATATATTCTTGGCGTCAGATTTATTGCGAGCGGTCTCGCCTAAATTTGAAGGCTTCCTGGTTAAATTGGAGTCGTATTTTGTGGGTTTGAAACGGATGACCGCTGCCGCGCGTATCTCAAGGCTCCGCAATGCGAACAGGTTAAATCAGGGATGCTGGTTATTTTCGGCTGAATATCGCTCGATTTGTGAACGAATTACAAATATTGAATTTCCCCAATAGAAAGGCGAGCAATTCTTTTTCATTTATGCATTGTTTGAATTGGCGCGTGGCCAGTATATACTCAACATTTTAGAGTGACCCGGCTTCACAATCGCTTCCATTTGATTGACGATTGAAAATATTGTTCAAGTGTTATAAAACTATTTTAAATATTTACGTACTCGTACTCCCATACAGCTCACGTACAATGTGGATATGATGCATTTAGTGTTTTACTTAATCACTTAATCATTTTAATTTGCATCAACAATCATAAAATTAATACTACACTACACCTAAATTGGGACTATTTCAATATTTATCTGATCTAATTTAAGCGGCGTAAGTCGCTTTGTCTCCTCCCAATCCGTCCGTTTGTCCGCCTATAAAACCGCGCCCGCTTCAGCTCCTGCGTCCGGGTGTGTGCCCGCTGTCCGCTCTCTCTCGCGCCAGCCCCGCTCGAATGCGGCGCACAATTAATATTTCTATTTTTAGAGCTTAAGACCGGCTCATTTTAAAGCATCTTATTGAGCATAATTTTATGAAGACGCTTATTTCAATCTCCTTCATGATATGAAAATATTTTGTACTTTAACAAGAAAATATGTTTTAATACCTTGTACCAATTTAGCTTTATTGTATGTAATTTTCATAGTCGTAATTGAAATTCTCCACTGCAAGTATCTCAATTTTATAAAAGAGGCTATAAACGACGAACACATTTCGTAGCGAAAGGGATTAACCATAAAGTAAAATTAGAATTGTAGACTACGGTACCACTTTGAATGATTTCAGGGAGAAATGCTTTCTGTCGTCATCCCTAGTAACGCACGTTCTTTCTCAGGTATGATGAATATTTATGGTCGATTCAGATGAGCCGCCTATTTGTTTGCTGTTCTGTCGCTATAAAAACAATCCGCTTCTCTGTAATTTCAAGCTGAAAATACCTGTTCCGTTTATTTTATATTTACCCGTTGAAAAATTTAATTACACAGTCGGGTCGTGCACACAAAAAGTGTCACATGACATATACTTCACAGAATATCGCAACATTGGCTTGCATAATAGCTTGCATGCGATCGAATTACATGCATTTGTAAATATGAAGCCCCGGCCCGCTGTCGGATACACATTTAAATAAAAATTCAGCGGTGTGGGGGGGGGAGAGGCGGAAGGAAGGGGGAGTGTTGTATCGCACGAGTTATTGCAGCATGAATAAATATATTCACGAGTGAAATGCTACTGGTTATTAAATATCAAGCTTTATGCTATCGACGCGCGACTGACGCGATAATGTGCCCGTTAATTAAATATGTATTTATATTTATTCATTATTAAAATCCATTTTAAGCGGAATATTGCGGCGAGTCATGAGTAGTGACAGCTCGCTATCTATATGGAAAGTATTATGTAGCCGCGCCGGCGGTCATTCAATTAAAGTATTCCAGATTTACGGATTGGAATATTCATTTTTAAATTAAGCCCGATGAACTCTTGAATAGCGTCCTTCTCGGTCAACGGCCTGGGGAATCGTAGGCAGGTTGCCGAGAATGGAGGATGGAAAGTAATTGGGCGAAGACGAAGGTAGCGCATAAGAGACCTCGGAGTGTGTCACTCACCTACTCGACTGTTGTCAGTGGTGTCCTGGTCAGGCAGATCCATTGACGCCTCATCATGATTACAGTTGAAAACTACTATTTGAATTATATACATGATAAATTAAACCGAATTAATGCGGTGTGTAAAATTTGGTGGGGTTAATTAACTTTTCGCGCCGCCTTACTTATTCACTGTATAAAGTGTAGTATCCACAGCGTTTACTATGCTGTGGTCGTCTCGTCGGCTTTGGCCTGCCTTCAATTGAGCAAGGACGAGCCTTTACAGCCAGCCCTAGACAAATGTACTAAACCATTTTGCCTTAGAAATTAGATTTGTTGGTTAAACTAAAATCCCAGTTTGGACATGCCACTTCGTTTGAGTTTTAGGTATGTAACATCTTAATATGTGAGTTGCTCGACACTGGTATGTGTGATTGGTGTAGCGATGGGTTCGCCTGCTACCACATTTGGAACGATAATACTCTCGGTAATGGCTAGTGTCAACCCTGCCTATCTCTTCGGAGATTAATCGCAAGCTTATTTATGCTTGCACGATAAAGTAAAATCCCTGCAGAAAATAAATACTCCATGTTGGAATAAAAGTTCTTTAGCTATTGATTCAGCTCTGCAAAATAAAAGCAGCAGCAGGAAGCTAGATAGGCATCGCAGTGAACACTCTGTCTTCTGTTTACATGGAACCTATAAAAAAAGTAATATAAAAAGCGCTCGCCGTCACCGGGAGCGGCTTTATTGAAAAGTTCGCTGATAGAGACTGAACAGAAAGACTTTTTGTTTCTCTCCGCGGCCGCTAGATGTTATTTTCAATCGATATTCTATTCAGTAACTCTATTTTTAATACATGTACTTCATTATATAATGTACCCGGGTAACAGCAGCGCAGTCTAGGCAAAGAAACCACCAACGCGAGACTTTCATTTCTCGTCGTTCGACAGAATTTTGACAGCTTGCCCAAAACTAGGTTGAATCAATAAAACGACACAATTGCCTTGCTCAGTACAGACTATTTCATGCCTTTGTGTGAGGAACTATCCCAGCGAATAAGAATATTCTACTGCAAATTCTCTCCTGTACCTACATATTACAGTGTACAACAAGCGTGTACGTGCGTACACGTGTAGTGTGCGTGTCCTGTCGGCACAATCTCCCCATTGTAGTGGTGTAATCAGCGCACGATGACGGATACCTGCGATGACGTCACACAATCACTGCACGCCGTAAGCCGCTCACACAATTCCCGCAGTACAAAGCGCTTGCACGCCTAGCACCGGCCCTGTGTGTGGAATATTCGCAAGGTACGAGTGTCTAATCAAGCTATCAGCCTTACTAAGATGGGGACTGAGATTTTACGTATTTCATTTCTTAGATTTATAATATTCTTGGTATAAAAATGATCAAACAAACTTATTGGTATTGGAAATTCTATCACAATTATATTATAAGCACCTTCATTTGACGCGATGTGTAAGTCCAGGAAATAGGGGCACGACTACAATTTATTTTCAATATAAATCGCTATAATGAAGCTGCGAAATTTAATAAGTTGTTGTAGAGTATATAACTAAAACCTTTTCAATATTCAGATTGCTTGCAGCGACAGTTCCCTATGATTGTAATAGGCGCTCACCAAAGTGATAAACAGCTGAGTGATTTGACGAGTAAATGACCTTGTGATGTCGGCGATCGTATGCCGTATCCCTGTACCGAATTACGAATAGTCGAACTTTCTATGGTTGGTGAGTATCGTGTATACGGATATCGATGTTAATATCGCGGGTAATAGGTATAACATCACGACTTTTTATTAAATCCTGTAAGTCCAGGTTATTTTTGGATATCTGAAACCAAGCTGCGTATCACGTGTTGATTTGTTTTTGAGATAGAATGCGATGGACGGCAACGTGGGAGCGTGGCACGTGCTCGCTCGAGGCTCGTTCATCCTGAAAACACTTCTTTTTTCAGCATCAGTGACGTCACATGGTGTTGACAATAAAGGGGCCCGATGCCTTTAGTGCTGCCTACTTTACCCGTACAATATGGACAGGTCAAGTAAAAATGAGCTTTATTTCGGTATAAATAAAGCCTAGGTGATATAAAAGCGTTTGTTCAGCTCTAATAAACCCAACATCATTCATTTACACAGTAAACCGTTGTAAACCGACCTCTTTGAGTTTAAATGAAAATTTGTAAAGTGTACAACAAAGGCGGCGCGCGGCGTAAAACGAGATGCTTTATAAACAGACCCTGAGCTTTGGGCGATAGACTCGCGACACTCGGAGACCGGCACATGCTCTGAACTAGCGATTAATCTATAGTTAATCTATATTTAAGAAAACAAAATTATGAGTTAATTTTAAGTTATCAACAGAACTCTGCGGGTTATGGCTGAAAAATTCTCGAGTGGATGCCACGTACTGGCAAGAAAAATATGTCGAACGTCCACCGCGAAGGTTGGAGGATCTGATAAAAGTTGCAGTAAATTACTGAATGCAAGTTACTAGAAGCAGGTCTGGAATCCTTTGCGCGCGTGTTAAATAGTGCCAGATACCTGCATCCAACAGCGGAGTTCATGAAACTGGAAATAACGATGTTCTGTAAACTTAGTTACTACTTAATATATCCAAAGCATATCGGCATCGTCACTGCACTTCTGAGTTTAAACAAAAGCTCGAATATATTTTTAAAATATTTTAACGGAATCTTGCGGAATGAAAACAATGATATGAATGAAATGTATATCGCTAAATTACCGCAGGAAGTACATTTTATCAATGTGTTTTACTGCTGCCGGCTGCCCGCTCCTTCCATGATATATCTCATGCGAGCTGTTTATCCGTCATACGCTGGGACTATTATCCAGGTCAAATAATACTTTTTGGCAGAGTTCCACGGTAATCGACGCAGCAGTTCCACTGTGACACTGCGATAAATATGAGCTCAAGCATATGGACGCGTCTTATTTATTGTTTACATAATATTTCAGGCGCGGTAAGAGCCGGTTCTGCGCACGACCTGGCCCAATTGGCGCTGCTGTTTACAGGAAAATTGTATTATAGATCTGCTAAATGGCATTCAAGTTGTTCTATATCTGTTAAGCCTTTTGTATCATTTTTGATATGCGGTACGAAGTTATACAAAATTGGATTCCTTAGCCGTTCCGGTAGCATTCCTGCGCAGCCGAAAAATACTCACTTCGCCTACTTTCTTCCTGAATTACGAGAGCTGGGACCATATTTAGGTATTTTTTATTGACCTTGCAGTCTTGGCTTCTCAATGTCTTGACTACGGCTGAGATCGCTTAAAAACAATTAGTACCTGCATCACAAACGTTAGGAATACGTTAAAAGTATGCGCTGTTTTGAAATAGACTAGTAATGACTAGTAACAGCACTTCTCGCCGTATATTTTACCATTAATTAACATGTGAAATTCTAGCAAGGAATGTTACGTTAACAAAGAACTCTTTTCCTATCTAGCTGTAGGCAAAATTCTGTGAAGTGGTCTACGGCGATAAATTCACCAGGTATTTGGGGCAATAGGAATCGCATAGTAGGAAATTGTACCTGGCTGAACACTGAGGCCGCTCAAACAGAATGTTCTCTCAGAGTCATATTCATCATCAGTGAAGTAAAATTAAGGAATAATCCGAGTAATATTTATCTTTATTGAGCTAAGCAAATGCCCCTGGGACTGCACCTTCCTCGCTAGGTGTGCAGAGGGATGAGCGTACATAGTATAATTAAACTATGCAAACAAATGAATCTCGTTTTATTTCCTCACTCCACGTGCATATTTTTATAGCAGGTGGAATTTAAAAAATAAATACGATTTTTTTAATGGGAAATTCGCGCAAATAGTTAGTGTCCAATCTCTTGTTATATTACCCTGGATTACTAAGGCTAGATGTATTTACCGTGCTCTTGATGTGATATCAACATGTAGATTGTAGGTGTGTCGGTCGATTCGATCGGTGTACCTACAGACGTTCTAATGTCGCTGGATATATTTACCTAAATTGCATCCGGCATCGGGGTCAGGCGTGTGTGCCGCGTACACTACATTCCAGCCAATCGATTGCTATCACAACACTCGATGCCATCCGGTTGAAAGTTTACTCGGAATATAAAACCCGATCGGGGCGAATTGAACTGAGCGCAAGGGTTCCGAACATAATAAATATGTCCTTTTTTGACAGTTCCGAGGCGCTTTGGGCGAGAAACGGGTTGTGAATGGTTTGACCGCCATGTCGAGGTAAATGTTACTGATCCATAAATATTTGTCAGGTCTGGAAGTCCTGGGACCGGACTGAGCCTCGAAATATGTGATCCTTACGATAAAACAACGGTATTTTAGTGTGAGGTTGGAACGGTATATTGTATGACTGTATGTGTATTATTTAATGTTTTTGTACATATTTTAACTGAACAAAGCAACCACTTTACGTGAGTTTTGTTGAAACTGATAGCACTCCAATAATAATAATCGTCGTGTTACCATACATAGCATTCAATACTGGACATAGTCGCCTCTCGAAATAGTTGCTGGGTTCTCTGATCCACCACCATGTAGCTGTTCGGCACCAATCATTAGTCTATTCAGGCTGATGTCGACCGTCACAATCCAATTGACCTGGCATATTTTACACGGCACTTTAAACTGGTAACATTTTATTCTGCCAATATTACTACTACGGAAAATGACTTTATTGTGTATATGATATGTATAAATACACAGTAGAGAAAACGTCTGTCAATTAGAGACGAGAGTTCCTCGCGAGAGCCTGCCTAATTGCGTCTTCATTATATTAATTATTGTAATTTATATATTCGCGTATATTTTACGGAAACATTACACGCTCTCTACAAGGTTGTACTTTTCGTAGCGAGTAATAACTTTTGTCATCGAAGGAAAACGCCGTGAAGAAACCTATTATACCTGGGAGAACTACACTAAAAATTTTACGTAAATAATTGAACAATATGCCAGGTATGATGGACTAAAGCTTAATTATTTTTATTCGTAGAGGAAATCCCTGTTTAAAAATGAGATGTAAACTAATAATATTATATCAGGTTAAATACAACGCCTGCTGATTGAGAAGGCTTAGAGCATAATCCATAGTCTAATAGGATGTAGATATATGGGTTGCCGGTTGATATTATATGATGTACTATGTAGAGAACATAGACAGATATTTTTGAAATATTATCATACTGACGCAACAGAAATAGCTGTGATAACAGGGAGGGTCCCATTTCCGGACGATAGTGCGAAACCCGGCAGATATAAAGGTAAAACATAGCGACCTCAGTGCCCCTAGCCGGAACATTTTGAAGTATCGTATAGTAATTCTCGTATAGTAAAGTGAACGTTTCCCGCTGTGAAATTTTAGTTCCAAATACGCTCACAATGGCGCTGTTTAAATTCCCATACAAAATTTTACTATTACTATTCTATTACGATACTGCAAAATGTTCCGGCTAGGGGCACTGGCGAGACAACGCAGCCAGAGGAAATAAATGAGCGGATTACGTCACAGTTTAGGTAAACAGTCATTCAGTGGCACACGGGACGTGCGGGGACGGAAGGGGAAGTGGGAGGGGGGGGGGAGGTTAGGTAGGACACACAAGTTGGCGGGGCTTTTTAAACTTGATGTCAGATTTTCTGCTTACTTCATTTCACGTGGAGTTTCACCGTGGTCGAGTTGCGGTTGTCGAACAGAAGCTATTGTGTGACTCGTGAGTGTGGCTACAACTTTATTTTTTTACGAGTATTTTTTTTTTAAATGTTATCAGATTCCGGGTATTTTAATAAAATCCTGGAAACTACGAGCCGACGATTTCAACTGAAACAGTTTTACATAACTCAAGTAATACAATATTGAATATAATATATATTTGTTCTACGAACAATATATTTGCACGTTTTGTTTTATTTGCATTAAAAATGTTACAGATACTTTGTAAACTACAATTCAAAGAACGTACATTTTTAAAGCCCTTTTTTGTTTTAAAATTGCAAAATAATATATTTAATTTTGATTCCGAAATCCAAGTAATGGTTTGTTTTAATCAATAAATTCTTTTATATGTAAGTAACAGTATACAAATACTTATGATGCGGATATTGCGCGAGTGCGGAGTGCTTCGTGACTGCGACGCGGGCGCCTGAGCCGCGCACCCTGTATGCGCGAGACACTACATTCAATCTAGCCGCCACTGTGCACTATCGACACACGATTACTAGCTGCAGCCGGGCGCACGACACAGGAGTAAGCGTAAGATTGTGTTTACAGATTTTAATAAATATTTTAGATTCTATCAAAATTTGATAAGTTTTAAAATTTAATTAAGGCTTTAACGTAGAGTCCATCTAGTGTCCAAATTGTTTCTTCTTCTCTAGAAATATCGTCGAAAAATTGTAGTATTCAATCTTCATTACTACTACTATGCAATAAAACATACTACACTACACCGAACGGAGCCATTCCCGGAGACTCATTGAGCATCAATGCTCGGTATCATTAGAATGCGTGCCACTGTTGACCCTGCTTTACAGTGGTGGGTTTGAGGGCGCTACAGTCTCGCATAAAGAACGTGCGTGCAGAAATAAAGGTAATAATCAGTCCGTTGTCTCTCATGACTGGCGCCGCGCACTTCGGAGATAGAGGTTATTCCCGGCGGGTTGGCAAACACGATAAGTAATTTTGAAACTGCTCCGTAAACATATTGCATAATGCGATCAATACCGGATTGGATGAAGCCGTCCGTGCCTAGAATCCTGTTAGCCTATTGATTTGACACGTCGTGTGCCGCCGCCACGCCCGCGCCCGCCTCCGCTCTCGCTGCCGCCTGTGTCTCGCCGCAAGTGCATGCACGTACACATTATGTGCCTTCCTTTGTGCAGCGAAGGTGCTCTGTCCGCGTACACTCAGATTATTGTCGAGTTTATCACAACACCTCCATATTCTAACGTGATTTTATTGCTGGTATTTTATGTGTAAACTACGCGTTTACTTTAAGCAAACGTGTGATAAAACTTTAGCAAGATTTTAGTGTGTTATCAAAAGATGTAATGGTGGAGTTTTCGATGTTTATCAAATAAATTTACTATCGGTATTGGATTTTCGAAAGATAGAGTTCTTATAAGTTTTCTTAAAATATAAACATATTACGAAACCGTTCAATGTGACTACGATACGAACAACCTACCACCAGCTTTATCCTCCCCGAGAATCTCAGTCATCGTAAGAAATGCAAACAGCAAAGCTCTTACCTACTTACCTTGTTTTTTTTTGTATAATAGTGTAGGTACATCACTCCAGTCGAGCCCACCCGAGGATATGCCAACGAGCTGCAGCAACGCTCTACTACTTTCAGAGTTGCCGATTTACCACTTACTACTTAGGACACAAAGGCATTTAAGGTGTAAATGTGGGTAATTTTAGTATAGAAAAGGTTATACAATTATAACAATGGATTAAACTACAAGAGCCCTCATCGTTAATGTTTAAAGTTTTGCCTAAAATGACATATCCAATTCCGTTTAAACCGCCATCAGCGTCGGTGCAGGCGAGCGCTCCTCGGGGCCCGCGCGGCCATCACGCACAAATTTCTAGGAGCACAAGGAACATTGCTGTTCGTATTGGATCCTCCGCAGCCGAGCGCGTGGTGCGAGCGAGATGTAATGCTCTCCCCGCGGACGAGGCGCTCGGTAATTGGTCATCATGTTTGTGTTATTGGTGCCCGAGGGTGGATCGCACAAAGTCGAATGAAACTAATATATCGTTTAACATAAATATAATGGTAATTGGCTTATAAACACGTGATAACAGAACGATAAATCATTAATTACGTATATAATATAAATGAGATTATCGACACTTTATTTCAAATTGAAATTGGTTAAATATTCAACAGCGTGTTAAGTTTATGAGTTACAACAGCGTATGACGATAAATTCATCGCCCCGTTGACTTTGGTACACTCGCTTTGTGCATAAGCTGTTAAATTTTCTTTGTGTGTTTGACTGCAAAGCTGTCAGTGCATATGTTGAAATCCTAAAGGGCTACACTGTGGTTACTTTGGATTGCTATAGGATTGGGTCGGCTCGTTCGAAATGGTACTACTGTCTCTCAGAATAGTGACGTAAGCTGAGCTATCCTGTTCCGTTTCATTCAGTGAGTGAGATTCTGTGTAGACAAAACCTGATAGTGGGATATGCGTATAATCCTGGACAGAGTCCATCACTGGGTGATTGATAACGCCAGACCTGATGGCAGTATTATGCTGATATGTCCATAAACAATGTTAGCAACGTGAATTTGAACCAATAGTCATTTTATTACTGCAATATTTATACATGGACAAAAACAATTATTACGGAGCACATAAATGCCTGATAGCAAATAATATGTTTTCATTTCGATTAAGGATTACATTACAAAAATAAACTCCAACAAGTAACTTAACGCCCCTTATAGAAATCACAGCGTTTGAATAAGTAGAAATTAAATGTTCCCTGTGGGAGGCTCGCGGCGTGTGCAGGGGCGATTAATTTACATTCATTTCTCGCGGTTGAGGAGCTGTCAACACTGTGGGGAGAGGCGGTTTTGTTCCTGGGGGGATCCCGCGAGGTTTAAAACACACTGTCAAAATTACCTCGGATAATGAAAACGGGTATCGTTGTGATGATGATAATTAAGATAACCTACAAGGGTTTTATTACACCTTCGAAAAACTCACACTTTCTATGCAAATAAAATTGTAATTTCAAGTGTATTCGTACATTACGGAAACTTTACCATTGGGTTTTATCTCTAGGGATATTACAATAGGTAATTAATTAGACTGCTGTTATTGCCTTGAATACAGAGCTTATCATTGTCTATTGTCACGCTGGCATTGCACTTACAATCACTTATATTGGTGGTGTGAAAACTAATAAGAACAAAATGTATATATTTCTTCTTTTATAAATTCACTATAAAAGATCTATAAAATGTTTATATGAATCGAATACCTCGTTTTGTTGTATAAATGGAATTTTATTTGTATTTGTTGTGTGAGCGGCCGCGACAGAAAGCCCGCTGCGAGAGGTCCGACACACTAATCCTGTACTTAAGACGGATTGCGCGGACTACAGTACCATCGACATCACTGAACTACTTTCGAATGTAGTGCAGAAAAATACCTCCTTGATTAGTCTGATTTCATAAATCTTTATGAATATAAATAAGGTTTCGTTTGTCTTATATGGATCCTTAAATTTATTAGATAACAATAAAACTTGAGGCTGTTATTATGGGTACCTTATACTTGTACCAGATGGAGAGAATGCAAAACGTTGGCGAAGTTTGTATAGAGAAATCGTATTCCTTTGGCGGATTAAGTCGAGACTCCGTATAAGTATTCCCTTCAATACAGTTGCACGAGTATTACTTGCATTTGGGCGCGGCGCGGCCGGGTTCAGCGCAAATGTAAGCAGTTAGGTTCTATTTATTTGCAGCGAATGGATATTGGATGTACAAGGCATAGAAAGCGCGTTACGCGTTCCAATTTTGGATTCAATTGTGATAAAACCGTTTGCGAAGTAAGATATCGTTAATTTGCAAAAACTACAAAACCGATGCAAAACACGTCTGGTGCGCAAACATTTGCCATTCATATTTGCAATTTATTGAGCTTTGGATCCATACAGCAAACTGCTCCGAGTAATAAATCAATAGATTGGTTTGTTTGAGAGCAAACAACAGCGATCCGCTAAATTACTGAACAAGTGGCGGCTGAGCACTCATCTTGCGCCGGCGGGGGAAATGTGCTTAGACAATATTTGCTCAACACTATTAAGTACGCCTTCGGAATACCTATCTAAGAAATAGTAATCCAATAATATTTTCCTTATCGTCCAAAAGTCATCCTCAAATCAGTTTGCTTTTTTGTGTTCTATATTTTCAAGAATTTTGCCATTGATTTCTTCTATGTTGTGACCGTGTTTCCAAAATGTTTACATGCATAAGTAGTCAAATCTAAATTTGTAGGCTATATAATTACATACACGTATGTGAGTATAACTCTTTTAATCTTTAAGTGCAAAGAGTGTGTCTACGACAAAGTATTGTCGTTATCGTTCTTATGAACAGATGTCTCAAGGCGTGTGTTTTACTAAAATACTCAATAAGCAACACTCATCACATAACACCATTGAAGGCACAGCAGCCAACTGCTTGCTTGCATGTCAGTTTTTTTTTTTTTTTTTTTTTTTTAAACTGGCACGGCATAGTGACTGCATTGCACCTGATGGTAAGTGCTAATGCCGTCCAGATAGAGTATCGAATGGTATCAGACGGTAGTCTCATACCATTCGACACAATCATGCCGGCCCGCTGAGATGCCTCTTCACGCTACGGCGGAAGGACCCAGGATTATAGGAAGGAGGGAACACGTGCGGTTGCAAACCGTTCCACAGCTTGACTGTACGGCAGAAAAAAGAATTAGAGAACCTTTTGGTTCGCGCCGAAATGGATTGAACAGTCAAGCTATGGCTCCGCAAGCCAGCACGCGTGGTTCTGTTAAGGAAAGGAGAGGAGGAGATTAAATTGAACAATTCCTCAGAGCATTCGCCATGATACAGACGGTAGAACACGCTTAGAGAGGCGACATCCCTCCGTAACTGTAGCGACTCTAAGTTGCCCGTAATGTCTGCATCATTCACAATGCGGATGGCCCGCCGCTGCAATCCATCCAAGGCATCGAGCAAGTACTGGGCGGATCCATCCCAGAGGTGCGAACAGTATTCCATACCCGGCCGAACCTGCGCTTTATACAAGTGGTAGAGTTGACCGGGCGCAAAAAACCGACGCACCTTGTTCAGGACCCCAACCCTGCGGGAAGTGGCAGATATTACGCCCTCGATGTGATTCCTTGGATTAAGATCACAACGGATATCCACACCAAGGATACTCAGGTCATTCCGCATTGAGAGGGGAATACCCTGAAGAATGGGGAGGGGAGAGAACGGGGATTTTTTGCACGTGAACGCACACACCTGGGTTTTCCTGGCATTGAACTCAACCATATTCCTGTCAATCAGTCAATCAATCCAGTCAGTTGTCAATTTGTTTACCCGCTTCATTGAATATTACGGGAACGCCTTTTGATTGCCATCCGTTATGGGGTTAAAATCGTTTTTCAACTTCCTCTGCGCGATAAATCTAATTCAAAATTCTCTTCATAATTTCCGTTTGTTTGAGATCAAGACCTTTTTATTGTAGGGCTTTGACAAACGAATAACAAACGAATAACGAACTGATAGAAGGTGATTACCGCTACTCCTGGACTTTGCACAACTGCCATACACTTCAATGTACTTTTAAATTTTATCAATATTAAGTCTGACTTTTATATAGCATCTATACTTTATGTAGTATCTTATATGAGTTGCCACTCCGAGGGAATTACGTTGACTTTAAGTAGAGCCGACGTTAAAAGCTTACCAACTTTAACACCAACGTATACACTAAGTCTCAAAAACTTAAGCTCGTATTTGGATTCCACTCGGCACTAGAATGCGGCAGACTGCTCGCTACGCTCTCAACTAATCCCGCCGTAAACTTTAAAGTGTCTTGTTTATTTTGCCGTACATTAACGGTTATTAAATCTAATTTGAATTTTTAAGTCATTTCTACGGTTAAGTCTATATCTGGTACAATTATATTAATAAGATAAATATGCCACTGTTCATACTATTAGAGGAATACAATTTTGTAACCAGGATATTATATGCTAAATTGATAACAAGCAATTCGTATTAGATGAAAGCAACTTTTCTAACTGACAGAGTCGTCATTGTTTTTGATAACATTTTACGTAAAGTTTAAGAAACAACCTAGTTATCTTTAAAAAAGAAGAAAAAACTTTACAGAAGAATGTACAATGTAGGTACATAGATATTGTATATATGCAAGGATAAAAAAGATTCCAAAGAAGCAGATGTGAGTACCCACAGCCCTCGTCGAATGCATTAGCAGGATATAAGGAGGCGAGGTGCAGGTGATGTTATTAAAAAGTGCGAGATAAAGCCAAGTGGATTAGAATCTGTTGAGTGCTCTAAACGCCAGGAGATAATACACGTCCGCGCAAAACACTTGCTGATGTGTTGATTTTTATCCAAATGAATTTTGCATGGAATGCGAGGGGAGATGAATAAAAACGCTCAGCTGAATGACATCTACATAAATTGCAATTACTTTGAAATTTTGTGTGAACGTGTGTTTGCGTTGTGTGTGTTGAGGGGGAAGGGGAGAACGGAGAGGGGGAGGGGGGTACTTCGCAGCGTCGCGTCGGTGTGTCGGTGCATTATTAATATTAAAGTATGATATGACAAAGCGCGCGGCGTCGGACGCGTGTCGTGCGAGCGCCGTCGCACTGCTCTGCGGACAAATGAACTTGCCAGAATCACTTTGACGAGCGAAGAGGAAGAATGGAACGTAAGTTTTGTATGCTTGGAAATTTAATGTGAATTAATTATAGTTACTCGTATCTTATACCTACTTCTAAGCTGATGCGGAACAACATTATGGTAGAGTTGTTGGTTGTCCATAAATCTACCCACAGTGTCAAGCCCACAAGATAAAAATCCTGTTTTGCGGATATCAGAAACTGCCCGAGACAATTACTGTTTTACAAGAACGCTAAATAAAATATTTATAAATACATAGTTACATTAATAATTGATCGATGACTAGTTTGGTTAATGTATTCGGCGAGATTCTTTGAGTACGGGCGTGCGCTGATCAATCAAGCTTGAAATACGGCGCATCTCCAGGGCGGCGCTCTCAATTACAACGACATGCAGCGCACATCGCGCCGCGGTCGCACTGCCAGCGGGCTTGTGGAAATGCACGAAAATATTCTATCGGGCACTACTGTGGGAGGTTCAAAGAGAGCCGAAACATTGACGTTATGGATCAAATTTTTATTGTGATTATGTCGACTTATTATTTTACAAAGCCACAACGATAAATGTTAATTAAATAAGATTGTGAGACTGCTTTGAACGTATTCATTGTGAATACCTTCTGTACTTGTGTTTTACTCATTATGTGTCGACGCTTCGGCCTCAGGCGTCTTGGAATGGAATTGTATTGTAGACGTCTAACAGTTGAAGTATCTTAATTTTAACCTATCCAATCGATATATTTTTGAAGTGGTTTTATGCAGGACACTCAAAAGATGCGGAAATTGGTCACGTTTAAGCCCCACACATTTTCATGAATATACGTTTTAAAAATCGAGGTACGATAAAATATTTTGTGTAATATTTTATAAAACAGGAAGAAAAATACATTTTATAAACGATATTTCGATTATTGAAACGCGAGTTCAAAGGAAATTAAAAACAAAATGCTGCGGCTGACGTTGGACACGTAATATCCGTAACTTCAATAAGCAAAGCATTTTTTACCAATAGATACTATTTCCCGTGATTTCGTCCGGTCATGCGATATAGTAACAAGGTGTAGAATTGAGGAAGCGGATTGTCAAGGCCAGTTATCACAATCCGGACCGTAAGTATCCGCATCGTAGACCATCTTTCTAGCTTAAAGATAGTAACACCATTTTATAAACAATTATACACCATTCATATCACTTCAGATTTAATCACAAGAACTGAGTACTGACTTTATTTTACGGCTACGAAGAGTAGAAAATATATGTACGTCGTGTATAAGATACTATTGTGATATTGTATATGAATTTTGGTACAAAAATAATAGCAATAGATTGAACGAACATAAGATTATGTCCGTTAAATCTGTTGCTACTATTTTTGTAATCTTATTCGAGTCTGAAATCCTTGTAATGAGATCCAATTAATTAAGCGCAGATCTCCAGAGAATAACTTCGAGAGCCACAATACACTTAATTAAACGGTGAGCTCCCAGACGTTGTTTGGAAAAATAATAGTTATTAAACATAGTTTCTCTTATAGGATTGTGTTCTTATAACGTTAGTACCCACGCTGCGAGGAATTCTTTTGTAACATAATATATACATATGTATAAATGCAATATCTATATTTTATGAACATTTTCTTGGGTAGAGCCACTTGCAGATTTTAACGCTAGTAAGCAATAAGATAGCCGATATTTACCGGTAAAAGTAATTAATATTTTAAACCATTTGTTTGTCCGAGGATACTATAGAAATATTTCGAAACCTGCTCCATCCTACCCAATCCCCGCTGGCAGGCATACCGCCGCCTAGCCATTAGCTAATTGCTCGGAAAAATGTCACCTTTCCGCCATTGAGGTGCAGCGTGCGCCCGACGCGCCGGCGGCGGCGGAGCGCAGCACTCGCGCCTGTCACCGAACTGGCACAAAGCGCACCGAGGACTTTTAGAGTGTTAGCTTCGCCAATTTGCCAGACCTGTTTGACGTCTCTCCCTTCAACGTAATGGAGATCTGGCAAATAAGCGCAGGCTTGTATTACATTGTAGGGGCTGTACAATGTACAGCGTTAATTGTACAGCTACGGCGCGCGTCGACACCCGCGTCGGTGTCGGATTCTCCTTTTAATTATTTTGGAACAGGTCGAGTGGAGATTTTATTTCACTTAATTAATTAATTGTTAAACATTTTACGCTGGAAGATAGAGCTTATTATTAAATTTGATGTGAAATGTTTTAAATCTGATATCGTTACAAACGAAATGGCAGATGTAAAAATAATTATCTTTGTGAATACTAGTTTGCAGACGCGAGCTGAAAATTTTACTGTGCAGGACGACGTGCGGGGTTTTAAATATTTTTCACGTAAATTAATTTAAAGAGCCATGTATAACTTTAATGCTTAAACGTATTATATGAACATAATACATAATAGGAATGCGTTTCCATCGTTCTTTTATTTATACTTACTTACTTAGCTACTACAGTGCACCAAAGAATAACCCACCACCAACTTTTTGACCTGCAGCAATTTCCCTCACCGATTGACACGCAACGGCAAAGCTTTTACTTCTTGTCTATTTTCAGTGAGACAGTTGTACCGTCCTGGTTGAGCTGAACCGTGTGTGTATTTATGACCTGCAGCAACAAGGGTTTACTATTTCAGCATTTTTACATTTTCTAAAAAAACTATTCAGGAAAATTGCATTGCTCCTTAGCCTGCAAACGCATCGCATGATACTTCACAGTGAGAGCTAAAACGTTACAGTTTCACTGGCACAAATGTGTAATGCATGCGACGGCGATCTCCAAAAAACAGGTCAACACAGTTCATGCAAGAAAGCGAGTACATTGGAGCACGTGACAAGTGCGGGAGCGCGGGGCGGGGTATGCGGGGGCGAAGGAGGGGGGAAAGCTAACACTCGCCGAGCCAAGCGGGTCGCCACCGCCGATACATTCTTTCAACTTACACTTCGAGTAGTTTGTTTTTGAAAGTAACAAAGGCCGGCGTGAGCGCCCGAGTGGCATTGTCCTGGCGCATCGCGATAAGCTTACCACATACAACGTGCAACATCCTGTATACTTAACAATTGAGAGCGTAGCTCTATATAAAGTTAAGGTCAGTTGCAGTGACTTTTTTATGAAAGAAAATAAGTGTTATAAAAGAAAACTTCGTAGCTCTACTGGTAGAGGCATTTTCATATTGGTTGTTCTCCGTTGTTTCCATGACTAGAAGAACATATTAACCCATCGGTATCCACCGGAAGTTGCCATTTGGTAATCACTGAAAGACAAAGTCATTCTGTTAGTCAACAACGGGATGTACGTACTGTAAAATGGTAAAAAAATAATAAGATCATAAATAACAAAGAGCAAAATGCGTCGCCCAACACCACACGATACTAGAATTCCTAAATTGACATCACAAATATAAAATCATGACAAATTAATGCCAAAATTCCTTCAGCAGCAATATCACAAGTTTCAGAGATTACTAGACGACCTCTACAATGTAGCCTCACGAGTACCGGGGCTTAACGCGTTGTTCCTAAATTGGTTTGCGGTCTACGGAATAATAATATTCGGGCTACGAAAACAGAGTCCTATACCTAGGTAGTTATTAGTAGGTCCTCACATAACTCATGTACTCGATTGTTGTTATATATGTTTACGTAATTGGAAAATAAGCCCAGTAGAAAAGTCCACGTCCCAAAGGCAATATTATGACACAAAAAAAAGGGATTGGCTTGTTATCAGCGCTCTACAATGATGTATATAGAGAGCTGTACAGCTGTACGTAGAGTCAGCTCGTCACACAATCAGTGTATCAATACGAGGTAGAGCCAGCGCGATGCAATCTACTGATAGTAATGTAGGTCGGTGCAGGCCGGCGATTATTATTATATTTTTGTAACGATTGGTTTATTTATGTAGTGATCGTTTATGAACTATCAATCTGTTGTCAACAATCTGTTTGATGTTAGCTTGAAGACAAAATACTCAATATATTGAAATCTTGTCCTGGCAGGACAATGTGACCACACGTCAAGTTTCGGCCAGTCCATATGATTATGCTGAAATACACACTGACCAACCCTGGAACAGGTCACATAAGTTTTCAAGTTTAAAGGATATAAAAATACTTTATGTGCGGTGGTCACTATATCGAGCTATATTTAATTTGTTGGCTGGTACTCGGGTTCACACGACCATCCTGCACCACCAGCACACAAATATTGTGCGATGTGCATTATCAACGTTATTTTTAATTCTGCGCGGCGTTCTAAATGTCTCCTCTGCGGAACACGTCTAGTGCTCTCTCTGTACAAGAGTATTCGCGCAATAAACCGCTCTTGGCCGTATCGTTCTCTAACATTTTACACCACATTTCCAGGCGTATTCCCTCCAATCCCCCTCAGTCGTGCCCCGCTCCCCTCCGGCGCCTTGCTTAGTACAGCCGCCTTAAACCGCGCGCCTGTAAAGTTTAACTGCGCAACACTTACTTGCAGCTATGAAACGTAGAAACAATTACGCGAGGCATCCACTCTGTCTATTAAATTCATAAATGCCTAAACATACTCCGAGTGCCGGCGCTCATTTCTTGATTGCCATCTAGCGAATAAAGTTGTTATTCTTGCAAATTACATAGGTTAGGAAGTGCAAACTGGTAAGAAATGTCTTCAAAACAGTGAGATGATTATTTGACTTCAAAGTATCATAGTGGTCTATATTGCCCTAAATTATTTTTTATCTCCTAGGTCATATCCGAGTTCCAACATTATGATTTTCCAAAGAAACATTGTTGTTACAACAAGCTGAAAACCCCAGGGAATTCAAACTGCACAGCGTCTTTGTCACGGTTTGACATGTAAAGACAAGTACCGTCGACAGATAACCTTCATATTATCCTTTATACGATGTCAATCTACTTATGAGAAATGTTATTTTCGAGAACTTTTCTTTCAATTGCATAAAGCGCATTTGAGGCTAATTTCAGTAATAAATATATTATAAAATCATTTCTAAAGCAATAAATAAATCGATAACAGTAATTACTTTCCAAATCAAGTTGTGTATTTTAAATCCAGTTACGCGTACGTGACTGGTTTGAAGCGAGTTCGATTTCTGTTCGGGGCACGTCCGGCGCGGGCCGGCAGCTAATCGTTTTAATTGTTGCGGCTTGCTAACTGCCGCCTGACTGTCCAACTAACCTCCGACAATTATGGAAAATTATTTCGAGGTCTCATTTCTACAGCGCTATGTAATAACTTTTAGAGACACTACGCCTTTTATTTGTAAGGATAACTAGCGATAATCATATCAAAGTAAAGACCTTTAGTAATGACTTAGATTCCTTTGAAATACATAGATTTAAATTATAATTAATTAATCTATTCGCGGCATGCCGTCGTCTCTAAGTCGTTGGTTCGTTCGGTTCACAGACATTCTACACTACGTCGTGCGCTACTACCTGGAGCATACTGCTACTAGGAGCTTACATCCTGGAGACAACATAACACGGCGATAAACAAAGTAATAATGAGTAATTTCGCTAAATGAGTTAAAACTTAGCTACTTTTCAGCTTGAAAAAATATCATCTTTTACAATATTTCTTTTCTACTGATACATTTTCTTATAGCTCAGCCAAACGATATAAGGTTTCTTCTCCAACAAATGTAAACAATAAAGTAGTATTAATTATTGCAGGGCCGGCGGTGGACACCGGAGCTGCTGCGTCGAGCGCCGGCGGAGGCATTCGATACTCTATCGATCTGTCCACTATCAGCACTGGCCGGTAGTACTGGAATTAATACGTCCCCTGCAAGTCCCAGGGTTCCTGACTTGTTATGCAAGGAGAGATCAAATTTCCCTTTGTTGGGTGAGCGAATGATTCCATTGTTGAACAATATAATGAGTGGAGGTATGAGGGTTATAAAAATGACAAAAGTGTACGCCTTATTGGTACGTTCTGTGATCGTATTGTTTTAAATTCTTGAGACTTACAAAAATAGAAAACAAATAATTTGTATTTTAAAAAATAAAAAGTCTCATTCAATACTCGTAATGGGCGTTTTCAGTCCGTTCACTTTTATTATTGTTAAATGGTAAGACAACTCTAGAAAATATTGGCATAATTTTTGTTTACTTCTTGGTTCCCAGGACGATGTTGTACATACTATAAGATTCTGTGTAGTCACTTTTCCGCCTCACTACAAAAAAATCCTTTAGAAGTTAATGAAACGATTTCTACATCATTATTACTCTGTGTATAATTGGAAGTAGGACCTTGCAGGCAATCGGTAGGATTTAAAATTGCAATTAATTTTCGTCGGGAGCAAATCGTCGATAGCAGTGCGCATAAAATCATAATTGGTAGTGAATTTATTTGCGAGTGCGGCGCTCGCATTGTGTCGCGTTACAATATTGCCAGATAAATATTAAAAGAATTTAATTGGAGCGCGCGCAAATAAATTTATTGCAGATGCCTTTGTTGTGTCATATTTTTATATGATTTTTTTATGCATATTCCACACAGGTAGGCTCAGAGATATATAGGTCTCAACTATCACGATTCTGACATATCACAAATGTATTATTTTTAAGAACGGAGACAAGCTCAGCGAACAGTGGACAGTAGGTACTAAAGGAGCATTTGCCCCTTAAAGGATAACTTTTTAACTTAAAAAATGAAATACCCATGACTTGTTGTTTTGGAATGCTATATGTCGATAAAATGACAGCGATTCAATGATCGAGCTGGTTAAAATCATATCTTTGTTATTATTAAGTATCTAAATAGCAAATGAATTACCGCGTTGGATTAAAACGAACAAATAATACCCGCCTTAGAAGTGCTTACGTAAGCAATAAGAGAAATAAAGACTCGGTGCATTTGACGCCCGCGAATGAGATGTAGCACAATTCATTGCGATCATAAACTAACATAAAATGCACATTTTAAACGGGAATTTTTCTCTTTATCTGCGGTGAATTGCATTTTGGACCAGTTGGAGCTTAACGTTGGTATATTTATTGTATTTCTTGGCATGATATACATTATGCCAAGAAAACGGGGCATGAGAAAAATCTTTTGACATAGATGAGCTACACTGTAGTTTACCTGAAGTACAATTGAGATGGGCCAACTCGACCGGGGTGATACCAGTGTCTCACAGAAAACTGATGTGAAGCGATTGTTTTGTAGTCGTATTTCAATTAGCGAAATATTGCCGATAAGCCAATAATCTTCGTTGTAACGATCACAAAATTTATTTTTAATATAAATGTTTTTTAAAACTTTCACTCATAAAGAACGTCAAAAAATCAACGTCAAACAGTTAAAAAATGTATGACAACTAAGGGCCAATTGCACAAACTAACTTTTAGTTTGTGCAACTGGGCCTTAAAAGTCTTAAAGTTAACCAGCACGAGAACTCTGCGATAAACAAAATAAAAAACAAAGCCATATTCGGAGTCGACTTACAAAAACCGCATATAAGCAGAGCGACTTCATTAAACAATCTCCGGTAAAGTCGAATATTAGAACGATAATTATCAAAGCATACTCGTATAATAAAAATATATTAAAGATTCGTGAAATGTTGGATATGGAGTAATATTTTTCGAAGAAGGCTAGTAAGGGCGGCTATTGAGCGAGGTTTAATAAGGAGGCACTCGTGCGGAGCGGCAACTTCGCGGAACTGCCGACACTACAGTACCTACTGTTACAGTGGTGGCGCAACATCAAATTTAGGGTACAAAAATATATTTATTTGGACGGCTTCATTAGTGTCAAGGAATATATTGGTTGGCTGAAAATTGTGTTATCTGAACCTGTCCTAGGTCCGACAGTAAATAATGTTAATCGGTTTGTTAAATTTTCTATGAGTCGTTGTGCCTTGTAATTTGAGACCGACATGGTAATAGGCTCGCCCTCTACGACATCATAGGCTAAAAATAAGCTCAGTGTAATGTAGGTAGTACTAGTGGCACTTTTTTATACTCTTGGATGTACAGCCGTGAGTTCATGTATTGTAATACTTTGCTGAGTAAGTAATATTAGATACTATCACAAATGTTAATAATAATAACTTTCCATGGATTAAACTTTTAAGAAAGTTTCCCAGTAATTCTAAACATTAGATCCCTTAGTGCTTTGTAGGTGTTGACCCACGCCGCCCTCGCCTTGCGCCGCTTCTGTTGTCTATAGAGTATGAAACATGGACCACACAACAGCGTACATCGTTCGCAAATTGATAAGTTTCGTGAATTAATTGAGAAATGTTATCAATTGTTCAACAACTCGTGTGGGCGGAGCTACCAGGAATTTCGGCAAGTACCTACCTAAAAAAGAACAGGGATACAGCTGAATAAACCCTATAGTTCGTAGATTTTTTTATGAAAACGTGTAATTTTGTTTCATATTCTTATTATTCATTTAAATTCAAAAGAAATAATTATTATTAATAATTCAATGTTATTTTATTTTAAAGCACAAAATTTTATACTATAGAAACTATAACTGTGGAAATGTCATAGATGCATGTTGGTAAGTGACTGTTTTTACCAATGAATACACATAGCACCCGAAAGACTATAACTCTCGGCTTTATGCTTAAGAAGGACTTTAATGGTGTGAAAGACACAGAAATTAAATTCACCATACGCGAGAATATAGTGTGAACGCCACTCACTAGGTGATAATCCTTAGTATGAAATTTTTTCACAAGTGGCAAGTTTGCACATAACATTATACACAGCGGTGTGCAACGGACCTTAGGTCATTGTAAAACGATTCGCCTACGAAGGGTATTTTTGCGCTCAATATGACAGTGAGCTCCGAGCTTAATCCGGCCACATAGGCGCAATCGTCAGGCCATCCCGCGCGACCGCCAGCGCACTATCAGCGAACATGAGCAATCACTCACGGAAGCGGTGGGGGAAGCCCACTGAACCGGCACAGTGAATGAAACGCATCAAAGGATTAAAGAAGTAAGAAAAACATATACATATTATGTACGTAACATTATGCCTATATTTCATAGGGGAAGTTATGGATTTGCAGCAGCCGGGCCTTTTTCACTACCCGCTGTGATTTTGATTTTGGCGTACTATCTGTGCTATAGCAATGCTTATTCGCCCTCTGTTGAGCACGAGACTACTACACTGGGAAGATCGACTGACAAAATTATGATGGTATAATAAATACATCGTTTGAAGGTAAGTTCCGCATATCGAAAGGATCCATAAAAGTTTTTCCCCTAGTAAGGAAAACCACAAAAGCTATGAATATTGACTTGTCCGATCATGTGTGGTTATGAATTGTAATGCAGTGCGTCGGGTGGAGCGCGGCGCGGGACGTGGCGCGACTCGCCAGTGACGAGGGTCAACTGACGGCTACTTACACATGACATAGGTCTCATTTCAATGCTTTTTTACATGACTCCACAGACGTTATGCATAATAAAGAAATGTATAGAAAGTCAGTTATATTTATAGACTCAGAAATGTAATACCTAACACTCACTCACTCTCTCACTTCCCAACTATTAATTCCACATGACGGTGGGGTAATAACACTCACTGGCTGATCAAAAAAATCTTAAACCATTAAAGAATCTTTTTTGTTATGAAGATTAATTGGCTATTAACTTAATTAGTACTGATTTTTACAACATAAATCTAGTCACCGATTGGATTTTTAAAATATATTTCGTGAAGGAAAAACCAGTAAAACAAAATTTACATGAAAATGTAAACTCGTGTTCATCCACCAGTATTCAGTTTCAGTAAAAACGTGATATTTCCCGCGTGTTTTTCTTTGAGCGTACCTTCACATCCCAAACCAAAGATTGAAACATAAAAGTGCGGATATTGAATGTAGCTTTCCAAGTAATTTTATTTTTAGAATGCCTAAAAGCAGTTGGAGTTTTGATGAAAGAGTTGAAACGTACAAGTGAAGCGCGCTCGGTAAACATCAAGCGGAAAGTAATAAACTGCACTAGTGCGGTAGGCTCGCGCGGCTCACACGCGGCGCTCGCTGCACCTCGCCTCACAAACAACACCCACACTACACAGCTCCGCCTTTGTATCGCCCAGCGAGAACTCTTTAATATAATGAGAATGTTCTAGACGAACACTTTTTGTTAAACTTCCCTATAGAAAGTAAATTTGATGAGAAACTCCGATTACATTGAACAGAGACAACGGCGCCACGGCATAATGGCTAATGAAATTCACGGCTCGACATCGTTCACTCGAGAATTTTTATTACGTCCCTGTGCTGGAGGAGGCGTTTTTTATTTTTCATTCTGTTCACTTAACGAAGAGTAATGTATTACGCGAAATAGACGGCTCAATTTTAGTACATACGAACAAAATGATTTGTCTGTCTTTGTTAAAAAATAAAGAGATACAATTTTTGGCAATTGTTTCTATGGCAGCGCGTAATAAATTCTGTAAAGATGTAAAATCTGAATATGTGTCCTATGTAAATTCAAAAGATGGTAATCGGATAGTTGGCTGATGGCACCTCGAGACACGAAAATACACGAACGGTTGGGTAGAAATCACTAGTTCTGTAAATTACATTTGAATGGAATATTTCTACGGAGATTTTGCAAGAACTACAGCAAATTGCTCCTATTTTTCACTAGTTTTAAGAAACAAAGAAAAATCTTCACCTAGTTTCGGATAAATCTTATATCATAATTATGGTACTAAGTGGCAATAAAAGTAAATATAATAATAATTAGCATCGCCATTTGCGAAGAAGGCGTGTCACAAAAAATATTGGTGAATTAAACGGTTCGGAGAGAACCGCGGGTGTCGCGAGAGTCGTCGATGTCGCGGTAGAGCAGGCAGCGTGCCAATACCTAATAAAATTACGCTTAAATTACACCCGCAATCACAAACAACTCGCGCTTTTATTCCTGTACAAATCAGGGATAATGCGAGGGGAAGTTCGCTACGTGAACGCTCCGATAAACTCAAAAAGTTCCGGGAAAGATAAAAGTAGAGAGGACTGAAACCCATTGAACTCACTTAAGCCCCGAGACTGCTACAATGCTATAAGTTTCGCCAATCTACCGGAGCCACTCGACCGGACTCAACTCGACAGTGTTTCACTGAACTATGTACCTATTTCAAGTTTTATAAAGCATAGCATTGCTCAAGTCTTACTGCAATTTATGTTACAATTTATGTTTACGTTTTCCATATTTTAAGGTTTTTTTATTTGCGTTGAGATTTATTGATTTATAAGTTATCAGTAGTTTGAGTACATTACTTAGTAATATGCAAAATTGTGAGCTTTACTATCGAAGCTATCGATACAGTACAGACGCTAGATGAATAAGTAGTACAAAATAACGACTCTACCTTTCTAAGAAAATGCTATTAGAGAAAGCAATATCAGACGTACGAATTTAACTTCCTGTTGTAACTTTAATAAACGCCACGTGATCTCATTTTCTCAAAACAAAATAGGTAGAGTCAGCAGAAAATTTACCAAAAATATATAAGAATATAATCAAATTACATATCTATGCAAAAATATAAGAAATTCCCGCCATAACACTACATGTCAGCTCTAATTCCATTAATATCCTGGATAGTATTGTTGCAGAAACAATACGGTGCGGTGTAATCAGGCGAGCGACCGCCGGTATGCGTGGAATGACAGCCGCCCAGATTCACAGCATTATGTAATACTCGAGCCTGTAGCTACGTACCTTGTACGGCATCTAGATGAGTAAAGCAGCGCAGTAACTTGGCCAAGACGTGAAAGGGTCGTCTCAAAAGGGCCGGTGCCAGTTTTTCACTGAAAAGGGAGAAGGAAAATTTCGAAATTCTGTTTTATTCACAAGATTCCTGATTTCCTTGTAACTACATACATACATAAACTCACGCCTTTATCCCAGAAGGGGTAGGCAGAGGCGTCGCTAAGACACCCACATTTCGCCTTGTATGTTCCGTCCCATGATGTGATAGGGGGCGAGCCTATCGCCATATCGGGCACAAATTCCTGACTCCGGGCTGATAATGAATAGAAAAACCCAATACCACTTTGCCCGACCCGGGATTCGAACCCGAGACCACAGCTTTGTAGTCGTACCGCAATACAACTACGCCACCGAGGCAGTCCTTGTAACTGATGCCTTTTATATGCGTTTGCTTCAATACTTTGAAAATACTACTGATAAGGATGATGAGTATTATATCTATAGGTTCCTTGTGGATGCTGATGGGTTTAGTAGTCAGTCGTATCTCTACAATAGACATTTAATAATATTTAATATGATGGTTGTAGTGTGTACAACGGGTAACGGAGTGTACAGTAACGCGTCTTGTAGTATTAGCCGGCGGGTCAGGTGGCAGGCGCCGCGGCGCGCCGCGAGTGCGTTCGACTGGAGAAATTAATATCCGGCCGGGAACCGCATCGTTTCCGGGTCAGCGAGTCCGCCCGCACCACACCGCACCCCCTACTTACCCCTCCACCTCTAACCCTCCCCCTCCCCCTGCCTACTCCTCCAGCGTCCTGGCAAATGCGCAGCCAGCTATGTTCCCGATTACAACACTCATATAAAGATATGATCTTCCTTCGACTCGGGTTCAGTTTGTCGGAGTCGCTGGCGATAAATTACGCCCTAATGGATTTTAATTCTTTCGTCTTAAATGTAATTAACGGAAATCTGGTTTAGGTAAAGTAAATAGGTACACCTAACATTATGGCACAACGCAGCTGGTACTATAAAATATGTGTCTAGTATCGAGAGTATCTTCGTGGTTCTATTGCGGTTACATAATGTTCAATCCAGAAACAAAATGGAATACACAAACATATTTCTGGTTTGGGAATAGCCCTTGTGTGGTCTCGTTTCATGCCCTCTCTCCCGCCCACTGTGGTACAAACGCCGTAAAATAAATGTTAGTGCCAATTTGTTTACACAATGAAACTATCGTTATTAAAAATCCAAATTACTATTAACATTAAAAAACTACTCGAATCACAAGTGGTTTTCGAAAACATACCGCTTAATAACATGAGTCACATCTTCGCCGTACCTTTTAGACACACTATAATGTACTTGCGCTGTATGTCAAATTTGCATGTGTCAAACACAGTTACTAGCAATAGAACCTTTAAAGTAAATCACGTCCCATCGCAACAAGATATCGGCGAGCTGTGTGATCCAATAAAACACGTTATTTTGCATCCCAGTACAGAGAGTACCAGCATGGAGTGCAATGTATACAGCCGGGAACAAGCGACACACAATATAGTAATACAACACTTCTCTTGCTAAGAGCTTCCTGAGCTATGTTTTTATTTACGTTTGATAATGCAGATTTTATGTAGTTCGTTTTATATTTTCTATTAAAATAGATAGGCTTTTGTTCTCGAGGGAGCAGAGACATCAGCGCCGCCCACAATTCGCCGAGTTTATTTCCGTCTTGAGATGACAAGGAGGGAGCCTATTTTTATATTATTTCAAACTAAAGGCAAAGTTAATATTCCGAAGTGAAAATTAAAACCAAAACTCGAGTAATGATAATGACAGAAATTTCTTAAATAATTATAAAATAAAGTGTATCGCTTAATATTATTGCTTTAAATATTAATTCCGTACCATGAAAATAATATTAACTATTATGAACTTTGCGAACTGAGAACTCAACCCATCCAGCTGTTCCTGAACAATATTCAATTATATTTAGGTTGGGACCCTTGACCGCAACACAAAATGTTTTAAAACTTTACGGAGAGGCCGCATCGCTACTCGCAGGGATTGTAAATCGCCCGAAGGATGCCTCTATCGGCGATATTTACTGCTCCGTGACTACGGCCCCTGCCCCCCGGGGGGCGCGAGAGGCCGGGGCCTCGTGGCCGGCAACGGGACGGGGGGTAATTAAACTGTTTCATTATGTCGGTATAACGCCGAGAGAAAAGCGACTTAGAGGAAAAAACTGCGAATAGATTGCAAAAGTGCACTCTGTGTCATTACCATTGCAAACTACGGGGAATATTAAATGGCGCCTTTAGTCAGAGGGCTCGGGGCTGGTGTGCGGCTAGACAAGGAATTAACTCGATTAATGAATCTGTACTGGTGACGTCACTTCTACAATGTATTTTAAGCTTTATTACCTGCCTCGTGTTTGCACGCTCGGCAGAGTATCAACTATCAACTTAGAACTGCATATAAAAAGGAAATGGAACTTACATAGCCTATTTTTGTTCAGATGGTGAGTTCCGTTGCAATTCATGTTGGTTGGTATTGTTGATTCGCCTCAATTAATATGTTGTCAGTTTCTAACTAATACTGACTATATTACAATTTGCAATTCAGTCTTTATTGCCAACAAATAAGTTAAAACAGCTTTTTAAATAAAACTAATTTTTACGGATTTTATTGCGGATATGGTTTAATTTTTGCATTTTTTAACTTCAATAAGGAACATTCGCGTAAATCAAAGAAACCAGTAAAAAAACTTAAAATAATAATGTGATATTACAGAAAATGCATCATTATGTATACATACTTTTGATGCTCGCTGTACAATGTCATGCATTCTTAGCTTTTTATTTCATTACCTGTATGTTTTTTTTCTGAATTGTAACGCATTGCTAACCAAAGCCACCCCTTTCTTTTACGTTAATCTCAATTTTCCGATTTTGATTCAGTGCGTCTAGCCGGTCCTTCGTCCGCATCTTACGAACTATGTTCCTAAAATGAAAATATTTATTGGTACTACATACATAAAAATTCTTGTCAAAGCAGTATCGCCGGCGGTGCGTAGTAATGAACACTTTAATTCGTAACTTTTGATAAAAATATAATTATCTGCGATGTCGTCGCACGAATGCTTTCCTAATTGTGTGCGCCAGCCCTCGGCGACACGCGTCAGACAACTTTTACACACGCCCTTAAGGAATTAATGTTTCTTATCCGCATTCATGTTTTCTTTCTTTATTGAAGGAAAAGACAAGGTTTACGTGCCTTTTACATTTTGTAATTAAATTTTACATTTGCTTTTAACACGGGTATATTTTATAACAAAACGCTGTAATGAGTCATTAAGACACCAGTGAGTTCGCGGTAAAAGGACTGAAGCGAAAGACAATTTGAAGTTTTACTAAACGTGGTTTAATCAATACAAACTTAATCTAAGACTATATTAACATAAGAACTAAGTTTAACAAAATGAGACTTATCACTAACGAGCCTAAGACCCTTCATACATATGTATTGATGAATAAGGATTTCGTCCCGAGACTCGAACCTCGATTACTTGAAGCCTTTATTTTTGGCCACCGCTTCCTAGCGGCGACGACGCGGAAACGAGGCGATCTAAGTATAATTTGCGTTCGTCCCTCGACCACTCGGACTCCTAACTTCCACATAAGAAGCTTGCGCCTTTAACGGGCACCCGTGCAATTTGATTGTATGACGGTGGCAAATAAGGGCGTTTCCACAGGCTGAGAACAAAACAAAAGTCATCAGCACACGCGGAACATCGCTCTTGAGGATCGGAATCAACCGGCGGCTTTACTAAATAAATGTGCACACTCACCCCGTGGCCAAATTATTTTAACGCACTCCGGACTTTAACAACAATATTTCACCACACGACGTGATCAGATATCAAGCCTGCATCGCTCTCTTGCGGTTTCCAATTTAGGACTCGCAAAACACCAAAGTACTAATCACTGAGCACCACTCGACCTTTTTTAGTTTCCGCCAATCTCGCTCTGTCGCATCACTTTCTTCTACCCTCCCATCATACTTATCTCACATGTCACCGTTTTCGTTTAAATCCACAATCGTATATTGTTTAAACGTGCCTAGTGACGCCATCTACGTTGATTGATGGGTATTAAATTAAAAATCATTGCAATTTCACTAAATAAACGTGCCTTGTAACGCCATCTATGTTAATTATTGGAAGGTGAATTAATCACCATCATAACGCTTAGAAATATTTTTTTTTCATGAAAAACATCTTCTCGGGAATTTGTTAGGGTTCTTACAAATGAGAGATAAAATAGAAATGTAAACTGCTGGCCATGCGAGGAGACACGTAGTATTCTGATGTGTATGAAATATTTTTTTTGTTTTTCAAAGATATTTTATTAATTGCCTTGGTTTTCTTAATGTTAAACTTCTCACATTAATTAGTTTTCACTATGTCCGTATATCTATTAATATGAAAAAATCGAAGTAGCACTTCTGTTAGAAAGTTGCCTACTGTTCTCAGTCCTTCCAAATTTATTCTCAAAAATTATATTGTTTATTTCGCCTAAATTGACATCAACCTATTCGTTGGCAGTGGCTTGAACCGGCTCCCGGTCAGCACCGGCCTACGTAGTAGCTACACACCTCCCGATCATAAGCGTCCTTATATACCGGCATTAATAGTGATCACTTGCAATCCTGAGAGCCTATCAACTTTTAAATAAATTAATAGTAAATTATTTTCAATTTGCTTTTCTTACCCATTAATGAATAGGACACCATCGTTATTCCCTTAAACAGTGATATAGCCGAGAATCTGAGCCCGGCGTGGAGTCTCGCGCCGGCGAATATCTGAGTATACCTACACGGGAGACACAACAACCGCGCATTCAATTTAAAACCGATCGCGGCGCACCACAATGGAGACTTCCAATGGAAAACATAATTGGACGAGACGCAGTGTGGAGAATACTCTGCTGAAACCATACATTTTACATTCATACATAATGGAACAGGTACAATAGAGCCTGTTTATACGAACAATTCACAGTATTTGTATTCCATGGAAAGAGATGGATTCGACTAGAGGCCGATATAGCAATCGTGAGATTATATTTATGTTCAACAAATAACGTTACAATTTTTTGACATATTTTATCGCGATATTTTCTATAGGAAGTTGGCAATACTTCAAAGTTATTCTTGCGATAGGAAAACTCGCATACGATTTGTTGGCGTGACAATGCAACTCATAATTTCTCAGTTTTTACTTCTATGTAATTGTAAAAGTGACAAGACTAACATAAATTCATGTCGATACGACGTTGTAGCGTTTGGCTTGGACGTGTGGACAAAGCAAATATAAATACCTATGGATCACAAACGCTCAAAGCGTAGATTTGAATACATAGTACCTTTGCCGTTATTGATATTTATGGACCGTTTCTGAAGTGCTGGTCCAAATATTTTCATCGGATACTTTCCAAAATAGACTAGGACGTCGTAGACCCAAATAGTGGGCAAAGCGTTGCTCTTACTCAAGCACAGAGGAGACTGATCGTTCCCAGCAAATGTTGAATCCACAAATAGAAAAAAAAAACATTTTTAATTAAATTCAAATAGGGTATCCCTGTCAAGTCAGCACGCATTAGCGGCTCATAGGGGATGCCCGCACGTCCCTGCTGGTCATAAAAGCAGTTGGTCGCCGTCGCGAGACGAGCTCAGGCCTGAGAGCAGATCCATTATTCACGAGCTCCGTGGGACACGTCACGCTGACGTCCCGACGCACCGCTAATGGCATCGCCCTGTTTTATGATTAACTTTGCCTTTTTTTTAATTTGGGTATGAACGGGTTTATTTTTGTCGTGACCTGAAAGTCCTGACACGGTGACCGGTAAAGGACGCTGGGGTAGTCCCTTGACAAATTACAGGATTAACTTGTTTGATGCAAAAACTAAACATTTTTGCCTTTCATTTCTTAGAGTCAAAGCCAGGCATTACGATTGTAAACATTCTTGAGCAAGATTGCTTTGTGAGTTTCGTTATATTTTTAACGTCAAACTATTTTTCATTAATCAACTAAAAGGTTTGTTGTAAGTCGACTAACATAATTAAGTTTTTATATTTGAGCGGCACAGGCTTTTGACGGAGCTTTTAATTTAATTTACAGCTGAATTTATTTTATACAACTAAAGGTGCAAAGAAGCATACGGCCCGCCTGATGGTAAGCAGTCACTGTAGCTTAGCCGTCTGCAATACCAGAGGTGTCACTCGTGCGTTGTATGAACCTTTAAAGCGACTCTTGAGGTCAAGAGTTCGATTCCCCGGTTAGGTATGTAGCTTTGAGTATTTTGATTCTCGTACCTCATTGTAAACTTCACTAGTAGTAGGTACCTTACCCAACATCTCCACTGGTTGAAAGGCATTGCAGATCACTGCCAGGTGAGCAGTGAAGACAAACGAGCACGCTGTACGGATGCAATCACCCCCCCCCCCCCCCCCCCCCTCCCCCGCGCGGCCCGGGGAGTGCGTCAACAGATCGCGCGCACTCGGCATGTCAACAGATCACGTGACACAGATCACAAACTACGAATGAGCATAGCTTTGTGGAGGCTGTGTTGGGTAGGATGACCAGCTGTTTGCGAAGAATGACGTATCAATATATTTATACATACAGGACAAAACAACGGTATTTAGAAATACTTTTGTATACCCAGTCAATATACCTCCCACTGCAGTACCAGGCTACCCCAAACAATCGACAATTCGATTCATAGGGGTTAGGCCATATATTTATACGCTTATATATTTATTTCTGTAAGGTTTGATTTGATCATCGTATAAAGCGGATTCGATTATTTAAATACAGCAGCAGTGAATACAAAATACGTTTGTAATAATAAACTTGCCCAATTGGCAATGATGTGACACGTTTTATATCATAAATAAATACACCATTAATGTACTAAATATAAGCTAACATTTTGTTTTGTGTTCAATAGTTTCATTGCAAATTTTACATACGAAAAGATTTTAATAATATAGTTCGTGTTTATAACATAATATTATTAATGGTGTGTAAAATCACATTATCTCCATAAACGTTTCAGTAATTACCAACTACCCATATGAGATTTTCATTGTACGCATCACAGTTTACATCGAAAACTGTATTCTCACATACATCATAAGTCCTTTATTTATTTGTTTGTTAATACTTTTTATTGCTCATCTTGACTAAATTAATAAATCTTTAACAAATTAAAATATGCTGTAAGGGTCGCCATATCGTTCTTTTTTTTTATTGCGTTAGAAGAAGCAAAACTAAACAACATAATTAATTACAAAGCAATGCTTGGCATTCGACTGCGTCGCCATCCTAAGATGTTAAGACTCATTATGTCCAGTAGTTACTCTGGCTACAATGTACTTCAAATCGGAATACAATACAGCGTTTACACTGCTGTTTGGTTGGAGAAATGGGCATTGCGGTGGTACCTTCCCAGGCCGCCGCTCACATACGAGTTTTATGAGAGAACAGCCGACACCAATCCATTCAGACTTAAAAGTATTATGTATATTTATCAACTATAAAGTACGATGCGTTTCTGTGAAGTGTGTTTAGCACCCTTATATCTAGTAAATAATAATAAATAAATACACCCAACAGTGCGTGGTGGCCTGTTGGTAACGGACCAGACGCGGCTGCCTACATGTTCACGGTGGTCGCGGGTTCAAATCCCAGGGCACACCTCTGACTTTTCGGAGTTATGTGTGTATTGATATTCAATCACCACGCACTTTAACGGTGAAGGAAAACATCGTGAGGAAACCTGCATACCGTAGCGATTTTAAATAATATCTACGGTATGTAAGTCCGCCGACCCGCACTAGGCCAGCGTGGTGGACTATACGGCCTAACCACTCTCAATCGATTCTCTCAATTGTAGAGTAGGCCCGTGCCCTGCAGTGGGACGTATATGGGCTGATATAGATAGATAGATATAGATATAGACACCCAACAGTCACATACATAGTCCTGACCCCACACTAAGATCGAGTCTTGTGTCGTGGGTATCAGAAACTACGAGAGACTTTTCGGTCTCACAAACACTCAGACCCGAAACAAATACCTGTGGACCACACAAATATTTGTTTCGGTGCGGGGATCGAACCCGCGACCTCTCGTTTCACATGCGGCGTCTAACCAACTGCGCCATATGATATGTAGTGTGTAAGTGTGGTGAGTGTGAGTGGGCATCGCGTCGTGGCTCAAATCGGGCTGGGTGACGCGTCGTTTATATCGCTTTGTGAGATGATCGCTCGGTGAACTCCACGCGTCTACACTCTGGACCGAGCCACGTAAACTTTAACACCCATCCAATTTCACATAAGTAATTGTTTTCACTCGCACTACATAATGTAATTATTTATTGTATTGAAAAATCAGAAATAGTATTGCGGTGTTTTCGTACCAAATGATTAATATGAATGGAATTTGGACGTTACATCAGTAGTGCGTATGATTTTAATGATAACAGTAGAGCCAATTACTAATCCTTAGTATTATGTCTATATTTGTAGTTCAATTAAATTCAAAACGAATAATATGAAATTGGCAAGGATTAGTAATTTAACAAATTACTGAGAAATAAAGTAAAATTCCTACTGTACCTCCACACTGTGGCAAGAGTTTCTTGAAACTTAAGGAATTAACAAAGTTTCAAAATTAGTTTATAATTTCATATGTGGTTTTGACCTTACTCATTGCACTACAAATTTAATTAATACGCCACATGGTGTGTGTGTGTGTGTGTGTGTGTGTGTGTGTGTGTGTGTGTGTGTGTGCAGGTGCTATTTGCGCTCATAATTGCAGAGTGCAGGGGTGCGGGGTTGCGAGGACGCGCGGGGGTGGGCAGTCAAACGGCCGCTCATTTGCGGTGAGCGATTGGCATGCACGTTACATGCTCGCCTTTACGCTCGGAATAGTTGCACAGCGCTGATATAATCTCATACGCACGGGCCGGTGAGACGAGAGTCGACCAGTCATGTCGATGAAATAGGTCACAATGTGTAGGTGATTCCTATTGTCCACTTTTGATAGCAACTGGCACAGCAAAATGGCTACAGCGTTGCTGATGGTAAATACTATGCAATCCACGTAGAGTTTCCATCGCCAAGAGTTATCTGTCCCCCTAGCCGGAACATTTTGAAGTATCGTATAGTAATTCTCGTATAGTAAAGTAAACGTTTCCCGCTGTGAAATTTTAGTTCCAAATACGCTCACAATGGCGCTGTTTAAATTCCCATACAAAATTTTACTATATTACTATTCTATTACGATACTGCAAAATGTTCCGGCTAGGGGCACTGTAATAAGTCTATGTCACTGGGAAGGTTAGACAATTATGCTGGCCTACTTCAAACTAGTAAACCAATATTCACAAACTGAACTCGAAACGTGACATATTCACGCCAGGGACTGCGACAGATTTTCCACCATTGTGGCGAATTAGAAAGTGTTTCTGTCAAGACCACTAAATTAGCTATTAAATTCGTGCAAGAAACCGTGCAAGCACCGTAAAAGCAATAGCGGGCTCATAAATATGATTTCCGCTATGAAGAGTGGCGGCGGCTGTGAGCCTCAGATGGCTTTCACGTCGACACGCGGAACAGCGTGAGTTACACACCACTCCTCCAACACGACCACTTTTATAGCTGTTATGTATTTTTATAACACCAAGCTAAATTATTTCTACGTACAATGTATTTTATACTCTGGGATTTTTATATCCTTTATAATACAGACTATTAGAGCAAGCGACGTCTTAGTTCGATGAGGTCTTTAGTTCCTAACAAGATGTCGAAGATTCAAACTCAAGACACGCGCTACTGACTATGAAGTTTCATATCTTTGGTGATTTAACGCTAGTTTAAAAGGTGATGATGTACCGATCCCTTTGAGTGTGGGATGAGGGCAAGCCGAAGGCATAAAAAAAATTAATGGCAAATTAGTTGAAGTGCTACAAGTAATCATAATTTAATATTTTTATTTTATTAAATAGGAACAATAAACGGTTATAATAAAAACATGAAATAATATAGCTAAACGAGTTTACACACATATAACCCACACCATTGTCCACAAATTAACCAACAGTTTATTATACTGCACGAAGAGACAAAAACAATAACTAAGTTTCGACTGCAAAGTTTTTACCCGTCAACTGGAGATTACATATTTTACGAAATGTTGAAAAAGAGATAGAGAATATATCTGCAGCGGCAAACTGTGAGTTGTAATTGTGTAAAAGACGGCGGAGTGGCACTCGTGCCCCTGCATTACTTCTGCAAGATTGTGTATGGAATAGCCGAGCACGCACAGCGCCCGCCTAATCACAGTTCTAGGGACCCTATAATAGACGTAATACTCTACATTTTTGCAACCCTAAAAGTAAACCCAACACCATAAACGATCGTTATACAAATAACGAAAGACACAAATGAGTGTTGTACTTATTATAATATCTCTCCCTAGAGCGTCTTAGCGTTCAATATTAATCATTAGGAATAATATCCGCGGGACGGAAATGAAGCGCTGCAGGAGCGGCTCCTAATGTTGAGACATTAACACGTTTCCATCGCGGAAGGCACGCCGGCCCACCGCGCTGGTGGCGGGCGCAATATCCGCGCGTATCCGCCGCGCCACGGGTATTCATATCCGGACGGACCGCATCAATTTCAGCCCAACGATCCTTTCTCAACCCCCCTCGGGGCGACAAGTCCATTTCAATGATATACTGCAGTTTCTAGTTATCTGATGCTAAATTATGACGGCTTGCTACTAGAATTAATAGATGGTAATTGCACGTAGAATTCAGCCGTATTTTTCATATTAATCAGGAAAAGTTCCTGTCGATTAAATGAGGTCACGAAGCTAGAAAAGAGAAAATAAAAAGGCTTTGCAAATATGATTGCGGAATAACATTTTGTCAAAGAATAAAATAAATGTATGTATACATGTCGACTTGTCGAGTAAGTTGCCTTCGGTTTTCCCGATTGCCAATAGGCCGGTGTGTTATTAAAGTTGTAAAACAGCTTCAAGTTGTTAAACACAACTTACAATATACCAACACAGCCAACAAGTAGCTGTAGTCAAGGAAGATCACCAGAGAGTCAATAATTTAATAACTGACGAAGCAGAAACCAGCGTGAAATGGCGGAGATTAAGTCTGAGGGCTGCCTCTAGCACTGAAGATTACTACACCAGGAAGAAAAGAATAGCAAACGATATCGATATTTTCTTATAAACACAGTTACTTCGGGACTTCCTTATTTAATATCCTAAAAACATTTTGTGTGTGTCTTATAATGCTTCCGTAAAATTAAATGTCAATAACATCACCAAACATTTCAAAACACGAATGTAATAGTTTGATAAAGCGCCGCGCTGGTGTAATTAAACTAGTGTAAAGCTCCCGCGACCGCGGCCGCGCGCAGTGGAGCGGTTCTCTAATCATTTGGACAAGCGCACAAAACGAATTGTCACGTTAATAAATTGCCAGATTAACGCGCGATTAAACGGGCCACTTGTTCCAAATTATAATTGTCCTTCCATCCGGAGCCGATGCCCGTTTCGCCGCGCCACTCACGGGATTACGAATTCGACGGATATTTTAGCTGTGAACCTAACGGAGGATGAGTTGGTATCGTGTGTGGATGAATAACCAATCAATAAATATACCCAACTGGTATAGTACCGATCATACAATTAGATATATGTCACGTGGGGTGGTTTGAGAAACTAAAACTAAAATTAATCTCGAGGTCTCGATACTAATTTCTGAATAATGGTCTATAGTTTCACGTTCGGTTCGTTTCTGCCACAGACACTGCTTTTGAGAAAACATAGGTATTATGTTAAAGAAAATGATAAACCCAAGGCTCAATGATCTCTTCTCTTGTTCTCTTCTATTTCCGTCGTCAAACGGCTGTAGCGCATCCAGAATCCATCTCGTGTTGAAGATGCATTTTAAAGCTTTATATTTCGTGTATAACATACTATAACAATAGATAATCGTGTATAATATACTAATATAACTACTATAACAATAAATAAGTGAAGGTTTAGCAACAGTTTGCCGGCACAAGTAGTGCCGTGAGTGGCGCGCTTTCCACCGACGTCACGTAGCGCGATATCCATCGGCGGGCTCGCCCGGCCAGGATATAATAATGCCATTAAACTTTCTGGAGCCGATCCAAACTGCGCGGCCAATCGCGCGCCGCCCGCCCGCCGCTACCCGCGTCTACCCGCCGGTGCCAGCGTCTACCGCGGCCGCCACGCTATCTACACTTTATACCTTTCGGAATTGCGCTCTGCATTCACAAAAATGAAACGGTTAATCCATTTGGATGGATCGCGATATTACTAGTTTTAATACCCCGCGCTCGGACTTGTATTGATTGATGTACGCTTCACTTTGTCCGATGGATTTGTTATTTACTTGTTGTGGATTGAAATAATATTTTTGTGAAGCCATCAAGTTTATTGTACGCGCAAAATTGAGATGAAAATATTTTCGTAATAGATTTTTGGGGATGATAGCTTTCCCGGTTTCATTATATTACTATTCTGGCTCACTAGCCAGGTGATTTCAAATTCAATACCTATCATATTGATTGATGATTTTGTAACAACTGGATGAATGAGAAAAGCTGTAGAATATAGGTTTCAGTGCCGCGTTATTGAATAAGCCTGTATTCAGTGAAGGGATACTACGCATATACCGATACTAGTGGTGAGGATATAAAAAGAACATTGAAGTAAAATTTTAATTTAAAATTGGGAACAATCAAGTATTTTATCCATTTTTATACCCAAATCTTGAATTATATTACGTGATAAAGTAAGCATAATTTTCATTGGCATCGTAAAGATTGGAAATAAAACAAGCACTTATATTGATTTGTCCACGTTGCCAAACCGATATGATCCATACAGGGCAGTTAGGGTCGTGTGCGCGGTCGGGCGGAGGATCGGGAGAGCTTCGCCGCACTCGTTGGCGCTCAGCGGGGATCGGGGGCGCTCAGCGGAGCTCGCTCCCGCTCGTCTGCGGTGCGCTGTAATGACCGCTTAATTCGCTTCGACAATGATATGAATATGAAATGGACTCAATTTACTGGCACGTGATGGCTACACGTTGTTGTACATACAAGCGGTGTTTGTTCGTTTGAACAACACTTGACACTTAAAGCCCGCATTAGTGTTTCATTTGCCGTACGGACAGCAGAACAACCAACACGTGACTTAGTAAGAATATCACCCGGCATTAATTATAACTACACATGAAATCGCACTGCTGTCACTTCGTAATTTAAACTGTAACATTATTATTTTTAAATAAGTAAAAATATTATCCTGCAACCTCTTCCTTAGAATGTTGAATTTATGTAAAGTTATAAATCTGCACTGCCTCGACTGCCTCTCGGGTTCGAATCCTGGGTCGGGCAAAGTGATATTGGATTTTTCCATTCATTATCAGCCCGGAGTCAGGAATTTGTGTCCGATAGGGCGATAGGCTCGCCCCCTAGCACATCGTGGGACGGAACATACAAGGCGAAATGTGGGTGTCCTAGTAGGACCTCTGCCTCCCCCTTTTGGGAAAAAGTCCTGAGTTTATGTATGTATGTTATAAACCCGCACTAGGTTAGGGTGGTACTACTAGGTTTTAAATGACATTTATCTTCAACAATGGGATAATTTAATGGTAAAGGATATACTTGTCCCGCTGGATATCGACCACCGAACACGATGGCGGAAAGCCCGTTATGTTTTCGCGCTGCGGGTTCATTCTGTAACTGTATACATTATTTTTACACCTGAACGGCATAATTTTTTGGACCGTTGAGAACATTAATCAACTCTAATTAATGACGCTTTCTATCTACCTTTAATCCTGGTCAAAACTACATTTATCAGAAGCAGGTGGCAACAAATCACATTTACCAAAGAAGCTACGTAAACCCCAATTAATACATTATATCTAATGAGTATAATTACGTCCGGTGCGGTGCATTAATCATTTGTCAGTGCAGTGACGTCACTAAGCCACTGCACATTTGCTTATGAAGACAAATTCGTCGGCAAGTTTGTCACTTAACGCTCCACAGATCCAGATTAAATGTCTGTAATTAAGTCAACTCACAGCTTGTATAAGCGCTTGAGAGAGGCCGGCAGGTTGCGTGTATATGTGAGACAGTATGTGTGAGACAGTATGTGTGAGACAGTATGTGTGTGTGTGTGAGGTTCATTAAAACAACACGCGTTCGTCGCATGTCAAACGATCAAAACCGCATTGGGACGGGTGTGACACGAGAGCCGTGAGAATTAGCCGCGCTGGCCGGGAAACATTAGCTCCCATCGGAATTAGCTTTATTTTCAAACGGCTCGTAGTGTTAAATGCATTTATTTTTATACCACGCGTATACCAGTTTTTACGATTGAAGACAAACTGACTACAAGGTATCCGACGATAATTGCAGTGCGATCCAGATAGACACTCCACCAAGAGATATCTATCGCCGATCGATACCGGTAAAAACGATTTTACTGTCTTCGGGTAACTACGAGCAGAATTCTGCATATACCTTGCTGGCATTTAAAGTGAATGGAATAAAGACAGGAAAAAAAGAGAAAAGTAAACATGAGAGCGAAGTTACTTTCGTTATTTTCTTTACAGACTTTCTACTCTGACCGACCCTCCTAATTCAAATTATCTAAACTAGCTGCGGCGAAGCTCTAGCACTTTCAAAATCTTGTTTGAGTCTCAACAAAGGCTGCACAGTGCATTTAACTTAAATCTAGACTGAAGAAAAACTTGGTGCATCTTTAATAATGAGAGAGCATGCAGTAAAATAAAAGTAAAACGTTTCTTCTTATTCTTCCGAGGCTTTCTCAACAACTGGAGTGCAGCGCCCGGCCCGCTCATCTCATGGCATTTATTACGGTGTTGAATAGGACTTCGCTTCTTATCGTTTTTATTTATTCACGGTAGACTTATTCAAGAAAGTTTTTAGATATAAAACACCACGCTGGCTACTGTCTGTCTTGTTACTACGAGTAAATGTTAAGGTGACCCCTACACCAGCTGTAAAAGTCACCTTAGTGGCGGTGGGCAGGATACTTAGCCAGACAAAATAAAATGGTGCCTATTGAGGCGAAATGTACCTAAAGAGTAGCTGCTAGATTTATTGTATAATCAGAGCATCTTTTAGTAAAACTTAAGACAGGAGCGAGATTGGAAAAAGTGAGAGAAGAGGTCTATTTCCAACGGTGGAAAAATGTGAGGTGAAATTATGATGACGAAGATGAGACTTATTATGCACTTGTCAGAGTTGTATAACACAAAATACAAATAAAATATAATAATAATACATATTTATTCTTAATTCCAATATAATTTATTATATATCTTTCATAAACACAAATATATTCAAACACTGCTATACTTTAATTGATATACTTATAATAACATTATAATCATTAATTCAATTAAAACAAATATAATTACTAAAGCAATATAAACCAACAATTATACTTATCTTGTTAATGGTACTCAGAGCCAGATTTACACTGACAGGGGGCAGAGTAATGTCCTGCTCCACGACTCGAACAACACTGTCTCACTTCAAGCAATGCTGGTCTATTTATACCAAATCGTGAACAACCCCACTCTGCCCCACTTCTGACTACCCACATCAATTTGTATTTTAAGGTATTTGTTTTTAAATTAAATTGACGTTTACACATTCTATAAAATGTACTCAGATAAGTAATTAATGTATATCTTCAACACCATATCATCAACATCTCACACACTCGATAGATTGGTTGGTAATGTAATATACTAACATATGGATATCGAAGCTTGGTCGCCCGTACATACATATTTGACTTTTAAAAGTTACGTGTGTATTCTTGGTTAACAGCAAAGTAAAACATCCCGAGGAAACTGTTCACTAAGTACTTTTAAATCAAAAGTTGTATGAAATTCATATTTGGCTTCTAGCTCGTGTAAATTACAAAGGCATAATCTAATTCCCGAAAGTTTGACGTCAGCTTGACGACTGGTCGTGTTTGTTAATTGGAGAGACAATAAGCCTTGAAGTATTTTAAGGTTATTATTATTTATTGATTTCATATTTTTATTTTCTTAGTCTATCGAGATTCATTGTCAATTATTCTCCTCAACCCCGTACAGGTGGCACTAGTGCCATGAGCAGTTCAGCGAGCGTATTCTATGCGAGTAGTAAGTTGTGAGAGATGGTGAGCCTGTCGCCATACTGGATTTGCCGGATGCCCGTATTGGGCTTCTCACTTTCCTCTTTCCATCCTTTTTCTTCTCGCTCCCTTCCCGATTTTGATGGGCCAACAACACATCTATGATCCAAGAGTTGTGGGATGTTAATGGGTGACAGTAATCACTCATCATCATCGATATCAATGTTACACTAGATAAGACATTCAGTACAAAAAATGTGTCCCACCTGCTTGCGGTGCATGCACCACACTTGAATCAGTTTGCTTCGTGACAGTGACAGTGCAGTACGCCTTATCGCATACGTTTAAAAGTAATAAATGAATGTTTCGCCGTCAAACCGAAAGCAAATCGTCTGAAGTTACAATGTTTTAATAAAATACCAGGTAAGTGATGTAATATTGCAGTGTGCTTTTAAAATACGGGGGAACTTTATTTCTTTGACATGTCTCGTTTATCGGTAGAATATAAGTCAATGCTCATCATCATAATAATTATGATCATTTAGTACTTGTTATACATAGGTTGGTATTACATAGTTCTCAAGAGACCTCATTTATTATTTAAGCAATACTCTACAAAAGCCAGATTTGAAATAAGAGTACAGTTAAAATATACGAATCTTTGCAATCGCTTCCTATTAGCATTATTATAAATATCAATGAATACTGAGCAGTGAGCAATGAAGTCGTTCCATTATAGTTTGATTCGTGAGAGCAGTATAGCGTTAGCACGGAGGTGGCGGTTCATTTCCGCGGCGCTGCGAGCGGCTCCGCGAGATTAATGGTGGGCGGCGATGCGTGACGTATAAAGCGATCGCGCCTTTGTCTTGCCACGTTGTGGAACTGCGCTATTTGCTTTCACAACATATTTCTCCTATTATTCTTATAGGAATGCAGCGTTGGATACCCATCTGTAATGTTGATAAATTGGGAGCCACATTATAGCAACCTTAGAATACACTAGGCGTGGATCGGCTCCTTAAAGGTTTTTCCGGTTTCTATAAGCATGTACCATACATGAAAAACGGTAACTCATTAAGTGGCATTGCATGAATTCAATAAGATCCTGAAAAAACTTTCCTAGTGACCCTTGCAAGTGTGGTTATTTAAAATTCTGCCTGTATATATTCAGTTTCGAGCAGATCAGTACAAATGTTGCATTTATCATCAGGTGTGCTTACATTACAGTCATTACGTTGTGGTGCTAGTTTTAAAAGTAGACGGAAAGACAGAGGGTAGTAAGAGATTCTTCATTCGATATAGTCTTAAAATAACCCTTTAAATATCTATAGGTACACCTTATATTGAGACGAAAAGTCTAGTACTATGTATGGGTATTTGTCGTTAAATACGGTGACGCTGAAAGTTAGCTAAACCGGAGCGGAAGTGCCCTCGCTGTGAGGCCCAAACCTAATTTCCGGCCTGGGATAATGTTGACACGAACACGTCTTTGTTCTCGGGTTCAATGTCGTGTGTCATAATGCGATATGCAGTTTTTTATTATAAAATGTGTTATGTCGACATTGAATAAAAATACGTCAACCTAAGTCATACGTCTCTAAGTTCTCAAAATTATGCAGATTTTCTCTCAATGTTTCCTGCAGTCCTTACTTCTTTACTGCCTTACTCCTTAATTATTATATATGCGAAAATTTGTATTTATGAATGCATGATTGTTACTCTTTCACGCAAAAACTACTGAATAGATTTCAATGAAATTTGGTATAGGTCTAGCTGACACCCTGGATGAACACATAGGTAACTTTTTAACACCTAAAATATAGTGTTCCTGTGGGACGAGCAAGGAATTTAAATATACATAATTCAATATTTGCTACGCTTTTAAATTCAAAGGAATAGCACGAGACAAGAGATGGCAGGTTTGCCTGCTTTCCATCATGGGAGGGAATGAGACGGGATAGAACGGAATATAACGGGACGGGACGGGAAAAGCAATAAAGTCGACAGCGGGCACATCGAGTTTAAATATAAAACACTTAGTACACGATATAATATGCTGTTGATGTGGACTGGACTCAAAAACTATCTGCACCCGGGCGAAGCCGGGTCGGGCCGCTAGTGTGTGATAATTGCCTAACACAATACACTTAACTTGCTCTTTCAGTCAGAAGTCAACGATTTGTTCTAGAATAGAAACCCGAGATTACCATAATATTATGAACGATATACGAGTACAGGTATAATTATTCATCTGTAATTTGCACGTATACTACTAACTAGCAACAACATACCGGTACTGTCGTACGAAAATGCCGTGCACATTATTCTATTGGCCCGGTTTGTAGAATGAATAAATAAACAGAGCAGTTTTCGTGTCTTTGAACAGGAGAGCGCATCAACCAGTTAATTCACATAGATCTGCATGGCAAAGTTGTGCGAGTGTCGGCGCTCGGTGTCGGCGGACGCGGACGTCCGGCCGGTAACTAGCGGCTCATTTAGCGAGCTGCGGCCGCCGCGGTCCACGCAATCAGCCTCCCCACAACGCCCCATCCTCCCCTCACCTCGCCAAAGCTCCTCTACCTCCCCACTCCCGCACTAAACATTTTATATTAGACCAATAACGACTGATTCACTACACCAATGGCTCCATTAGCATTCCACTCTTTGTCTGTGAGAGAATTTCCAATTGTCTCCTAATAGCTTTTAGCTGTTTGCATTTAATAGTCATAATACGCGTATAACCATATTACTAATGCTCTGCTATAATATCGTGCTGACTGCTGCGTAATACACATAATTTAATGACATTCACTGTGTCGACTCTACACTATCTAATTTATAGCTTTATAAAATCTATTAACTAACATTTGGATACTAAACTAAAAAAACTGTTTTAATAAAAAAAAATATGATACACAATTTAAAGTTTCTATTTAATATTCTCGATGAATACTCTACATTTAACAAGAGTATTGCCGTTCTAAGATGTTAGAAAAGTCGAAGCTATCGCTTGCCGAACATACATTCCAGTCCTCAGAAACTTATATGAGAGTTAATAAATCGAAAAATTGTACAAAGTCAATTGCCTGCGCGGAAAATTATAAGTACCCCGTGCCTCACTTTTAACAAACCGAGCATGGAGCCAAAAGATCAACATAACGCTTAAAATCAATTAAAAATATTCCAATATTTACATAAATCTATTTAACATATGGCAGACATTTCAAACTCTAGAGAAATCATTACTTTATACTTTACTGCTCTTGGTCCTTACTGTCCTTAGAAGGTTTTACTGTCCACATTTGAAATGTACAAGTGACATTTTTCGGAATTGAAACCCTAAGCCTTTGGTGCCGTGTAGAGGAGTTTTACACTCAAATAGCCTCGCCTCCCCGGAGACCGAATTCGATTTCACATGCAGTGAGCCTGTCGAAACTATTCTCTTATGTTTATTGATTTTTGGCGCAACGTTAATATTTTAAGCTTCACTGTACATTTGAAACATTGCTAGGGTGGAAAAAATGTGTGTGTGTATTAGTGTACACACGTAAGAAGTGAAACTTCTTTATGACATCATTTTTCGAAAAATGATCTACTGTTTACAAATTTACAGAATTGGTAAAATAAAGCTAAATTAAATAAAGTTTAAGTTTAGGAGGGGGGAAATTTTTGAGGGAATTTGGGATTTCTATCGGGGCCAATTTGTAGCCCTCACCGAGACGGTTCCGAGGATACCAAGCTCGGTGGGTCCACGACCTTTATTGGCCGAGATAGGTTTAGGGGGGGTGAGGTAAAAATTTTAGGTTGGGGTAGGGGCGGGGGGGGGGGTTAAGGTTTCGTGGGGGGGCTATTGGGCACCTTAAAATATTTTTGGGTGGGGAAAGTTGTGGAGGGGGAATTCGGGAATTCTGTTGGGGCAGGATTGTAGGCCTCACCGAGCCGGTTCTAATGAACCCAGGGGCGATGGGTCTACAATGGATATTGGTGGAGATAGGAATAGGGGGGGTGAGGTAAAAAATTTAGGTGGGGGGTAGGGGCGCTGGGGGTAGGTTTCGTGGGGAGGCTATTGGGCACTGTTTTGGATTTAGGGTGGGGGAAGGCCAGAGGGGATAAGGATCAAATTACAAAAAAGTGGGTGGGACTTAAAATTTTGGGTGGGGCTTGGAAACGGTTGGGGGTGTGGCTTACTGAAGTGGGTACTAATTTACTAAATAAAAAAAGATGGTGCGTAACGGAAGAATGTGACGCGAACGCTAAATTTTTTCCAACCCCGATAAAGAAGTTTCACTTCAATAATAATATAGTCAAGAACATAGAGATATTGGTGAAACTCAGTGTACCTAATTTTAAAATTTTATAAATTACATATCTAACTTTTGAAGTTATACTTCTTAACCCCGTTGAATCATACCCTCGATTGTAGAGGAGGCCCGTGCCATGCAGTGGAACATACATGGGCTGATACAGATACAGAACATTTGGTCAACTCCATCTCCATATCGCCACGACGGTTTTCTGTAAAACACTCGTACTACGCGAGTCGGGACTACCCATTTGTGCCGCAGATTTAAAAAGCTTAGTAAATACTAAATACTGAGAAACTATTAAATCTCAAATTCAATTCTTTTAATAATTGCACCATGAAGTAACTCATCCCGATCTCCCCTAGCTAATCGTGTGCAGGCCTTCGTCGACGCCAATCGATCAAGCTCCTGCCTGACAGTATCTGCAGCGCGGCAGTATTAATGAGGCGACCGGGGCGCGGTGGACCGGTGACAAACGCGCCGGATCCTCGCCGGACAACCACGCCAGCGCGGAGACTCTGACCAAGGATTAGAGACTATACGGGAATATAACGCACTCACGAGTCCATTAATTTTCAAGTGCTATTCATTTTAGAAGACGTGAATGGACGAGAGAAGCCGGGGTCGCTGGCATGCAAAAGGCATATTTGCAGCAGTGGACTTATGGACTGACGACAATGATTCATTTTGATGTTCTATTAATTTTGTCGCTTGCGAAACACAACTTGGCGTTTAATAAAAAGCATTCTTCTGTGGATTACGGGTTAGAGACGTTAGTGCGTAGTCACGTCTGTGGACGAGGGAGGCAATGGCGACATTAGTGCCATTAGCGCGCCCAGAGTAAAGTCACGCCAGAAAGAAACTCCAGTGCCAGAACTCAAATGAGGTTTAAACAACAGCTAAAAACTCACACGAAGTACCTATCTACCTAATATTACCCTACTTGAGAATCGCCACAACTAGACCTTTATCGGGCTGAATATAATAGTGGCGAATACAGAGCATTGTTCGGCGGATGTCGGTCTAAATTACTCGAGATCGATTTATTGTTATCGCGAGCGCGCAGACCGATGGCCCGCTGCAACTCCGTAGGACCTGTCTATTAATCTGCGAGGTTTGCTACTGAACCCTCAATGCTTAATATTATAATTTAAGTTTGTTTGTTACGTTTCAGTCATCATATTGTAATTTTGCATATAAGTTGGCAGTGGAAAAAGAAAGGACATAGGGAACCTTTCATCTAGAAAAAATGTTCCCGAGGAATAGCAATAAAACTTTTCTTTTTTTAATTATTGCTTCTTGTGTCGATTTTAAATGTGAAATAATTTCAAGAAATATACTAAGATGAGAGAAGCCCCAGGTAAAATGTACTTAAGCATACATATTAATGAAAAGCCGTAATGGGTGGTTGTTATTATAATGATATCCTTTTTTATGTGGTATTTTTAATTAATGAATTTAAAACGCTATGATTCCGCGTTGAATCTTTAAATCCCTCTATTCATTCTATTCACTACGATCCCTGAAGAGTAGTGGATGTTCATAGCCGACGGTTAAACATTGCAATAAAAAATAAACAGAAAATTATTTTATGCAAGGAAAATATTATAAAATGGAAGCAATTCAAATACTGTTACTTATAATAACAAACGTAATTTCTCAAAAACAATTATACAAGGTTATGAAAAATTTGAAATTGAGAATTCATACCAATTTTCATAAGAGCCAAGTCCACGGCTTAAAGATAATTATATATTCATGAAAAATGTGAGCTTTCTGTTTGTTTTCCATTTAAAAGTGATAATACGGCGCGGGGCTCCGGGGGTGCGATTAGGGCTGCCAACTGTGAAATTATTAACCGGAGCTGCGAGCTTCCACTTACTTTTTAAACGTTAAACGTGTAGAATTTATACAAAGAAAATACACATTTAAAACTTTTGCTATTTCTTTTGTTAAGGATCAAGGACCTAAGGTTAGGTAGAAATAATATTATTTTCATTAAGTATACGTCTAATTCTGAATATATAGATCTTGAACGTAGTGGCCTATTGGGAGCAAGGTGCACCTAACTTATTCCGGCGACGACGTAAAGCAATGAAGTTACATTTAAGGATTTCATAATAGTCCGTAACTAAGAATTTTTGAACTACATGACTCTCTCTCTCTCTCTCTTTTCAGCCACAGGAAGTCCACTGTTAAATATAGGCCTCCCCCAGAGACCCATCTCCATATACACCTGTTGGAAGCGTTCGACACACTTCATCACTACATGTATTTTGTTCTAATCTTTGACTTTCTGATACCTGTAATATAAATAAATAAAAGCTAACTAGGTTCTTTTACATGCTTTTATCCCAGCGTTTGACTACCTTCCAATAATTTTCAAAAAACACGAAAAGGATTTGGCTTATAATTTACGGGCGACATTTCGCCCTTAAAACCGGCGTCGGCGCTCCGGCGGCGCGGCGTCGCAATCAGTCAGTAATTAGGCCATCCGATACGACAGCCCCCTGAACGCACTGCACTGCGCTGCGCTGCCATCTTATTGTACCTGTGCAGCTTGCAGGAAATGAACACCGGTGCCACGAACTTAGTAGACTAGAATAGCTTGTCAAGCTTAAAATACAAACGAACTGCTCGTTTGATTCGCTAATTATCAATGAAAACCATTGTCACACATAATTTAATTTTGACTAAACTGTGTGGTAAGTTATATGGGTTATGAATTATACGATAACTTTCTGCCTCACATATAAATCAAACAGTTTTCTCAGTGTAGGGATTGAACCCGCAACGTCTTGTTTCTTAGACCGTGTATTAACCAATAGCACCACGGGGGTTGGCAAATTTTATATTCGTGATACTGAAATGTACCTAAAGAAGCGAGGATTCAATCTATAGAAGCAGATTATAGACATCTACTATGTCTTCATTAGTGTACACAAAGCTGTCAATACCTTAGAATGTCGTGAGACAGAAATAGACGTCTACAGTACCTCGGCTTCGAGACTAAAATAGAAAGAGTGATCGAAGACATTCATTAACACACCGCAAGTATTTATGACAATTCTTTTTAGTAATTTAAGACAAAACACATAAGTAGTAAAGAGAAAAATACTGTTATTAATTAAAGTTGCAAACAGAAATTAAGTATTTAACCCAAAAAATCGCCTACGAATTAATTCTATGAATAAGAGTGATATATTTTAAACGATGATACTTTACTTATCCCAATTTCCTAATTCCCAATTTCCTCTTGGACATAAACATCATAATTTGATAGGGTGTAGTGACACACACGTTGTGTTCGGCTGACGCGGCTGACGCGGCTGGCACGATGCGTGTCGGAGGCGCGCGTCACCGCTGTCAGCCCGCGGCATTGTCACTTGCCAATACCAACATGCATAACGTTATTATTATTCAGTAGCACCGGCAAGAGTAACGTCGGACGTCCGCAAAAATATTATTTATTTTTGTTGTGATTTTTCATTTACCGTCACGAATTGATTAATACAATAATCAGATGTAAACCAGCAATTATATTTTAAGTAGCTTTATATGAACTTAATATGCGTGTCAGCTACTGGAATTATCTGTTAATTATCCACAATGTTCCAACACAATGAATAAAGAATGAACAACGCCATTCTTAAAAATATGTTGTTAAAGCGGAACGAACATCAATTAAAGCGCATGCCATTATTGACAGGAGTTAACATGCACAGTGGTGTGTGTTACAAAAAATAAATGAAGAGCAGGCTCGAGGCTGTGCTGTGTAGTGAGTGTACAAACACTGGCACTTTGTTCCCGTCTCGCTGTAATTAAATTCGCGTATAACACATACAAATGTGCTGAAGACAAAGGGCCGGCGCGCCGCGTGACGCCGGGGGACCGGGGGCCGCGACCCCCGCGCGGACAAAGCGAAATATTTCACAAAGAGCCTTTTAGTGGAGAGCACTTGCTCAAAATACCGAGTAACTACCCGCGCGCGCGACACGTCATGTAAGCTGCAAATATTCACAACACTTAAGATTATTTTTAATGCGACGTTTTGTGTCGATTCCTTCAACTTAAATTATCAAATTACAGTAAATTTGTAAGCACTCTTAAGATTAGCTCGATAATAACTTTGTAACGTGCTATCCTTGAACTTGTATCTTCTTGATCATTTTATGAGTAATGTTGAAGATGTATTAGGTAAATAAAAATACTGTTATTATTATTACTGACATGGAGTAATATACCATAGCCCTTAGAAATAAAGAGAACTAAAGCTATGTTTCCGATTAAATTAATGAAAATTAACATGTACCAATAGTAATTGCATTGATGCATGGCATCAACGATCCATATTCGATTTCAATTGTAATTTTGTATCAGGATCGATTTATTTAAATTTTGATGTCACTAAACTCCGCAGCAGCGCAATATTGTACTCGATTTTACTTTTCTGTTATAGCATTTAGAGAATCAAAATGAAAATAAGCCTCAAGACTATGCCAACAGGTGCGACATCCACAAAAGCCATCCACCAACTCACACGTGATTTCATTTATGTAACATACATTCGGTGTCAGTTTGCGCACTATTCGGCTGGAGCAAGACGGCTCGCGACGTGTGCCATCGTAATGCTAAATATTTACAACGCACGTGCACTGCGCAGTACTAAATAATTATATAGTTATACACAGATAGCTGAGACATTCGTCACATACTGGGCGCGGAATCAGACCTGTGATGCGGGCTTTGGCATGTTCATTCAATGTGACCGACCTCCAAGTCCTCCAAATCACAAAGGTTATGGAGAGAGAGAGTTATTGTGACTCAAAAAGCGCTTCAAAAGACAGTTCATACAGAAATGTATTTTTTCAGCTCATCTGGCTGTAGGTAATTCGTTTGTATTCAAGTAGCGACCCTAGAACGCGGTGAAAGGTTCGTCATACGGAACAAACAAGTAGGCCGCCATAATAATGTCGACTGACGTGAGATAATCTCACTGGTGAATTCTTATTCTACTGTACTTATCAACAGGTATATTGTAGCCATATTGTCTTGCCAGTATAAATACATTTTGAATTCCACAGATAAAATACAATGATATAATTAGATTATGATAAGCTTACTCATTATTCGCTCAGATTTTCCTGAAGTTACATTATGTTTCAACCCCACGCACCTTGTATAATAATGTGCTTAGTGAAGGAAAATTACCTCAGCGATGTTCATTGATATGTGCGTAGATAAACAGTAAGAGAGCGAGCGAACAAAATCAGCGCGGGAATGGAACCTATAAACAGGGTTATCTCCATTACGACGCGGCCGGGACGCGCCTTGTAATTAAACCCGCGGAATTACAACAACATTACAGACTGGTGGATATAACCTTACCAACATGTTCGCTTTTTGCAGAAAATGGAAATAATCTCAGAACTTTACTATTTTGATTTAACAAAGACTTGCTCTACCAAACAATTTCAATCATAGAATTAAATCGACTTAATTATTCATTCCAACAATAGGTTTATTCTGAATGTCATTAATGTATAAATTTTATAGATTTCTGTAAGTATATAATCAGGGCTGATTCTAAAATTGACTAAATAATATGATTTAGTTACGAGGGGGATAAAATTAGTCAACCATCGAGATGGGCAAATAGCCTTTGTCTATAGAACCACTCTTCAGCCAGCCTTACAGCAGTAACGGAGCGTCTCCACCGGACACACACAAAAAAACAACTTCACACCTTTGTTACCACGTTTCGCGAGTCATTAAGATTGCCGCGGGCTTGAAAATCCACCTTTTCTTCCCCTGTCTTAATAAAAGCAAGGCAGTTAGTACTTGAAGTCGTATCTCCGCATTGAAATTCGGATTGAAACGGGTGTAAAAATATTTTTAGGTGGAATATTTTTTGTGAGTTGCAAGCGATGTGAATGGCTCGCCACCAATCCGTCGGCGCTAATGAGTTTTTTCAAGCTGATTCTGTATTCATAACGCGGCGCCGTCACCCAACCAACTGTCAAATGGATATCATTGAATTAATGTTTTGTCTGGTTGTTATTGTGTTCTAAAAATGACATTCTAATTACAAATGTGGTGGAGGCAGGATTATGGTTGTATGCAATCAATGTAAATAAATAAAATAAATACACCCAACAGTCACATATAATATAGTCCTCACCCCACACTAAGATCGAGTCTTGTGTCGTGGGTATCAGGAACTACGAGAGACTTTTCGGTCTCACAAACAACCAGACCCGAAACAAATACCTGTGGATCACACAAATATTTGTTTCGGTGCGGGGATCGAACCCACGGCCTCTCGTTTCACAGGCGGCGTCTAACCAACTGCGCCACGGAGGCTGTCGAATGTACGGGGATATTAAAATATTGATTGATTACAAAACGAGCCACGGTTGCTTATATCGGATATAATTATACATGATTGCAAAAAAGTCATGTGTTACTTTACTCAATCACAATAATTTGCCATTTCAACCAGAATATATTGTGGTCTCATTGGACACATAGTATTTGGTTTCATCATATTATTTTAAATTTTCATATAAATAATAATACTTAAAACCAAATTCCTTTTGCACCAGTCATTTTTAAACTGGATTATAGACCTACAGCTCGTGTGAAGTAGCACATGGGATCATCCCGTTATTAATCTTGATACATTGGACGTCCGGAGCGATCGGGAGCTTCTAACTATCTGAAAACAGATGACTACCCATTACAGAGACCGCATGCAGCGATGAAAATATATCCCGAGCAATCCAGAGCACTGGACCGCCGAGCGCCCTTAATAAAACTCCATTTCACTTCAACAACGTAATGGATAAAAGACATGAAAACTAGTTCATAGCAATTTCTCCTCTCCACCCACTCTCTAAGAAACAAGGCAAAATATTACGTAACTAAGTTGAAAAGTCTATCTAGAATAAAGAGAGAAAAAATGTAATCCGCGGAGCGACCCCTCGAGCCGCGTCTACAGCGGCGGACTGTGTCGCTGCAGCAATGTTATTTTACTTTCAAAACTATACTTTACATATTTCAGAGGAAATAACGAGCTACACTTTCACAAAGGTGTAGAAACTCCGCTTAAACAGACGCTGCTTTGCCAGTAAACACTTTAAACCGCCTTTCAAATATCATATTTCGCTACATGGATTAAACTTGTATTTTTATAAAAATATAAAACTCGTGTTAGTTTTTATATTTCAGTATTCAAAGGTTAATGACCTTGTTGAAGTGGACATTAAAGTAATTTCATTGAAGTAGACATCTTTTGTGAGCATGCCTTTAATGAACCTTGTTAAAAGAGAGCCGCTTTTTTTTAGTTTAACATATCAATGGCCACGTTTTATAACATGCATCTGTAATCATAAATTATGATTTAATAATTGTTATATTTACTACACTAATTAGTGTTGTTAATAAAAATAGTATACTTAATGTAAAGTCCACAGAATAAAATACGTTTTTATTTAGAGAAGGCTCAACATTATCATTGTAAGGTGACATGAGCATGGCGTGGGCTAGTTTTATCCTGAGGATATATGGGTCGTGTGAGATTTTTAAATTTAGAGAAATCGGGGTATTTCTAACTTTTTCATTGTAGAGGTTCGACATACAAGCGAACGGCTCTAGTGATTAAGTGATCACCAGCGCCCATTAACAACTACAACGCTTGCATTGTAGACGCAATGTCGCCCTCTCAAAATGCGAGAGAGGCGAAAAGATGGGAAGTGGAATAAGGTATTAAACCTGAGACTTATTCTTATACTAATTAAAGAACCTTGATAAAAATAAGATACAAGAAACTGACAACAGTTATAAGAACAACACGACCTAATTACAACACAAACATCAAAAACAAGCTTATATACAGGGTATATCAAGACTACGACCGAAAACGAAGCCAGGTGGTAGTATTAGTGACTTCAGACACAAAGCAACTAAAAATTTTGCAAAAAAAATCGTCAACATTTTTTTGATTCTTTTTGCTTATCGTCGTATTTGGGTGAAAAATACGTAGTTTCCCTAAAGTAATGATGTACACCTTTTTATTTTTAAAGACTCAATGGTATGTAAGGGATTAAATTACCGTTTTCGCTAAAACTAGGTATTTAGCACCCAAACACGATGACTTTTAAAAATTTGCAAAAAATAATCTGTCGCTTTTTTTGCGAAATTTTTAATTGCATTGTGTTTGTAACCACTAAAACTACCACCTGGCTTCATTTTCGGTCGCAGTCTTGAGATACCCGGTATACTACATAGCTAGGAACAAAGAAGGTAGGTTCTGTCTCATTGTCTCTCGCAGTCGTGTAATTTAGATCTGATTTTATCTCAGGAATTTTCTTTCTTTGCTTTGGAAAACATTGACATAATTACACGGTCTTTGTACAGTAATTGGCCACAACTGCGACAAAGTGTTTTTATATTTTAAATGTTGCCCCAACTAAAATTACTCCTGTATCGCCCAAGCCCGGACACTTTTGTGGGCCCTGCAATTATTTATCCAAGCAGAAATCGAACCTGCGACTTTCGGCGCAGTTACCAATTTTTCTTAACTTTTTTGTTTATCGTTTAATGGTTTCTTAGATTTACGCGAATGTTACACATTGAAATAAAACTATTTTTTACGGATTTTATCGCGATTTGGTTTTATTTTTATTTTTTTGTTTTAACTTTTCTTATTTATACCATGTTCGTGACGTGAAGTCAGTATGTGCAAGCCTTTACAGCCGAAAATTACTCTCTGTTTATTTCCCGCCTCTCGCACCGCACTCAATTCAATATGAATCTGGTGTAGGATATGATTAATTCTTTTGTGTTCTATGAAGCTAAGTCTATAAGGTTTAAAATTGAGTTTAGTTTCACAAACTTATAAAGAAAATCTATTATAAAGAAATTAAATCGTTAGAACACAATTTTCCCGCTCCATTATTCTAATATTCCAATTAAAATGCTTATTCATCCAGTGTTAAATCAGTCCGGCGTATAATCCTTATTCACGTCAATAGAGCGGGGCTGAAAGAGTTGAAGATTCTCAGGTAACAAAACGTGGCGAATAAAAGAAAAATGCTGAAAGTTTCCCGCCCGCCGTTTCTATGGGCGATAAATTAAAGATCAGAGATAATTAAACAAAACTTAGTCCATTGTTGGGTCGCTTAAAGAACTCGTTTAATCTATTTAGTTGGTTGTTTCGTGGAGCTCGCCTCGTGCGAACTTCTACATTGAGATATATCTCGTCTGGTCTCGTCTCGTGTCGAGCGCTTTGTCTCTGCCTCACGTTAATTTAGCGAATGCGGTTTGCTTCGTTGTCGAATTTTGAGTCGTGTTTTTGTGTCGCATTCAAATAATCACCAGTCATTATAAAATGTCTTGACTCGCTGGAATGAGGTGCCAACTGTCAGAAGCTTATGTACTTTAATAAAAGCGTGGCATTTCCTTTGTTTAAAATTATATTTAGTGTTGAAAATGAAAATCTAAGTAAAATGACTTATTAAGACGGAGTTTGGCGACACTAGGAATGGAACATTTGAAAAAAATTAAGGCTTGTGATACCGATCTAACAGTCAATTTCGATACAATGTAATACATATTTTACCTCTACTTTAGTTCATGACATACTAGACGAGCGATCTGCACAGAAAAATACTAATACTCTAATTAAACATCGTTCACTTACGTCGCCAAATGAGGTATGACTAAAGCCGTACTTTATAAATCTCATTTCCGATCAGTCGGCATTCTGTCGAAACTCTATTATGACCTTTAGGATTGGGAGCGAAAGCTTCACATGTTAGTACTATTAAACGCTACAATAGCGCACATTTACTCAATTATCTTCATACCGGAGTCATTTAATGAAACAGAATGAAATCAAATATCAAGAGTAGGCCAGTGGGACTTGGGAATATAAACACGTTTCATTACGGCCTAATTCATTAAATGGGATTTAAATTATTAACCATCGCAGTCCCAAAGCAATTAATGTAATGAGAAAACATCACACGCGGCTGGTCCACAGTTGATTTTTGCGTTGGGTGAGAGGCATTGCCAACTCAGTGTTGACAATCAGGGGCGGAGTCAGGCGTAGGTGACGTGGGCGATCGCCCACGACCTCGGGCTTTATTTAGTTTAAGAGAAATATTTTGCTAGGACCGCTTAAATCCGTAAACACGATTGTAGATATTGGCTTAATATGGTTTGTAATACTTTGATATTATTAACGCATCATTATCCTCTTCGTGGTGCAATTGCTTTATTCGCATCTGTGAAACAAGACCCTGTATGTTGGATCTCCAAGCCAAAATAAATGTTAGGAGCGGATGTCGCGAACCTGAGAATCTCTCGCAGCTCATGATACCCAAGACACAAGTGTTGTACTTTGTGGACAATGAGTATCACTATCGAGCTCATTTATTATTAACGTAGCCCACGTAAAGCCTAGTTCTTGCGCCGCCATTGCCGCACCTATGAATACGTGATAAGCGGAAATTGAGTGGCGTTGTGCGCAGAACAAACGGCACGCGTTTATCACGCGCTTAAATGAAAAAATATTTTATATGGATTGCGACGTGAATGGCGAACGAGCTGCGATTGTTCCGATGGAATATTGAAGTCATAACTTACATATCTACAGCGTTCAGTCGGGATTTGGTCAGCAGAATATTGGCAGTTTTTAGTCCACGTCGGGTGTTAAGTTGGTAATGGTCTGATAGTTGGGAGGGATAAGTTGAGTTAATATTACGCTTGTTATACCAGAATCATACCTCTGAACTGAGATGAAAATAAAATTGAGTTAGTTGAGATTTTTTTATTGCATATATTTGGCTGACAAGCAATTGGCTCGATAGCAGGAAATAGCGTATATCTATTATAATTAAATAATAATTGCTATTCTATTACACATTAAAGAGTTCGCATCAATAGACACAGGCTATTAAAAATTGCACACACGGGCATATCGACACAGATTCGTGGCTATACGCCATAACATAAGGTAAAAGGCAAACCTATAGCCACACCGATCACAAGTACTACTAATCCCCGGCTACCAATATTTAAAAACACAATGCAAAAATAAAAACAAAATCACAACTTTCTACAACCGTAATAAACTTTTAATTACAGTAACTGCACACTCATAACCGACTAGCGAGTAGAACGCTCGGCGATTCTCGTAAGTGTTGTGCTCTCCCGGGCCCGCGCTGAAACAAAAAGCAATTAAACGACACACACGCGCCACAATCTCTTTGTAACATACACTTGTGTAAACCTATTTCCATATTAACAAATATCTGTTTAATTATACACGGCAAATATATTAAGTTCTGGTGAGCGACGAACACAAACATACAATTACAAACATGTATTCCCGAAGGGGTTCTCTTTCCAGGATTTGATAGAGCGCGAGCTTATTGGATAGAATACAACTTCCTTGGAAGCTTATATTAGATTTTTGAACCAAAAATCTTAGATATGAAATTTGGTTTCCAGATCCAGAAATTGAACCTAAGATCTTACGATTCATAGTCCAACCACTGTGCCGCTTCATCAGTAACTCGACGTTTTATACTTAAAGCGATTTTCATGTTAATAAACAAGCATTTCATTATATTATTTATACAGAAGGTAAATAAACGTGAAGCTGGGGTGGCGCTGAGCGCTGACAGACAAACACGTCATATTTATTTGTATAGCGACCTGAGCAGCGCTCGACAGCGCCGCCCGTATGTCTTCCAAGGAATTCACCACTACATTGTGTGCTGATATTTATATTATGGCTTATAGCAGTAATTTAAGATTGAATTATGATTTCTATTCGGTCTGTGACGATTTGGAGTCTCTCAATTAAGAATACGGCGTAAAATTGGATCTTCTAAAACTTGAATTCAGGCCCTATATGATTGTATGTAAATTCTCTATCACATTTAAAAAAAAAAGGAATCGGCGAACTGTGTGTGGCACAAGTTCATTGTGTCAGCTCTGCCTTATCCTTTGGAGATATAAGCGTGAGTTTAGACCTTTCTATGTAAAGAATAGAACAATTTCGAATTATGTAAAGTTCACTAACCCACACCGGGCCAGCGCGGTCGCATTGGACCTAATTCCTCAGTTTCAGTGAACATTTTAATAACCATACCGGTATATTACGGTAGCAAAAATAATGCAAAATCTACAGAGACCGGGCGACCAATAGAGCACCATTATTACACAAAAATCAAATCCACGACTGTAACGAAATCTCCGGGGCATTGTACTGGAGCAAACGATTCAATTAAGCTGAGTTAATTAAAGTTGCAGTGCAGTGAATTACAGCTATTACCCGGGCGATTATATCGATCGGCTCCGCGACACGGCAGATATACCGTGTCGAACTGCGAAAACTATTATCCGGGCGTAGATAAAGTGCAAACTTGCGAGATACATCCACCGTAGTGAACAGTGGCGGCGGAAGACTGGAATATCATGTGAGACGATAAAGTTACTATTATATAAATGATGGTAAGTGCGTGCAGTCCAGGTAGATGATATACAGATATACCTAGACACGCTAAGCTTGAAACGCATTTAGGATATTCCTGTGCCCTTTTTAACACTCACAACAACGTGGACAGTCGCTCACAATGACCCAAAACTAAAGTCAAAACAAGCTGAAAAGTCGATGAAATCGGCATACACGGATTAGCCTTGACCAAGGAAGGTACCGAAATAGCTGATTAATCTTTCCTCCCATTACAAAAAATCATAAAATCTCTGTGGTATAGTTTATTGTTCTCACCGAGTTTTGTATGACTTAAACAACGCTTGTTAACCCCTCAAAGCGCGATGCCACTTCATTCGCAACGTCGTGGGTGGTCCTCGTCACCCACGCCTTCCGCCGCGTCTGTCAGCAGCCACAACTTCTGCTACAGATGTTACATTAACTACGATGTATGCGCCGCGATAACTTCGCCATCATCATTGGACGCTTATGATTTTGCGTGATAACCAGTTAGTAACATCTTCTTTACGTGTTAGATTTGACAATTAATACATCCAAATGTGTCTTAGTCTTACACTCGAGGATGCTAAATCGGGCAAAGTAAAACAAAGTGGACAAGCCGGACCTTGGCTTCGACCGGAATAATGTTAGATAATAAGAAAGAAAGGACATGGCTGAAGATTTCAAATTTAAACCATCAGATATAATATGTCAAAACTTTAAGTATAGTAGTTGAGTCACGTACATAGTTGCGGGCTCACTCTATCGGGTGGAAGTACTGTCTCACAGGAAACTGACGTGAAGCTACTGCCAGACTAAATATATTATATCGTTCCGGAGGGGTGTAAGACGAAAACCCAACTATAAACAACCTCTTCTCGTCTTCCTTCCTTATTTTATCTCCTTCTAAGTACCATCACAAAATGTCTTCTCACACGTAACACACCTGGGATTTTATAACACTGTGTGATTTTAAAGCCGAAATACTAAGTTATTTATTTTTCGACCTTATACTATAAAGAAGTTATCGCCTTATTTTTGATTGATATGCTGTTCATATGAATGTTATATCATATAATGTTAGAGTTGTATAACACAAAATACAAATAAAATATAATGATAATACATATTTATTCTTTATTCCAATATATTTTATTATATATCTTTCATAAACACAAATATATTCAAACATTGCTATACTTTAATTGATATTCTTATAATAACATTATAATCATTAATTCACTATATTAACTATTAAATTAGTAAAACAAATATAATTACTAAAGCAATATAAACCAACAATTATACTTATCTTGTTAATGGTACTCAGAGCCACATTAACACTGACAGGGGGCAGAGTAATGTCCTGCTCCACGACTCGAACAACACTGTGTCACTTCAAGCAATGCTGGTCTATTTATACCAAATCGTGAACAACCCCACTCTGCCCCACTTCTGACTACCCACATCAATTTGTATTTTATTGTATTTGTTTTTAAATTAAATTGATGTTTACACATTCCATAAAATGTACTCAGATAAGTAATTAATGTATATCTTTAAATCATCAACATCTCACAAATGCAATACGGTAATCCCTCGCGCGGTGTTGGTTCGCAGCAGGAGACGTACGAGTGCCGCAGCGAGCGCTTGGCTCCGGCAATACATTTGTTTATCAACTCCACTTGCACGGAATAGACCACATTAGGGATGCAACACACGCTGTAATGTATTGGAAATAATTACAAAATAACGATATGATGATAATTATAATGTGTTTACTAATATATTGCTGTAATATTAGTTGAGTTGTAAAGTAACCGAGATAGACTCAGGTTTTAATTTGCAAGTCGGTGGTTTGAGATGTCTTTAGTTGTTGTGATTTATAACTTCTGGACAGGTTTATTTTGTTTCAGGACTGAGGTTATCTATGTCACAGAATAGAAAATTGTAAAAGCATAAACATATCTGTCGGCAATGCATAAGCATTATATTTTGCTGAACTTGTGTATAAATTAGCTTTGAGATAAAGCTATGCTCGAAAGAAGTATCCTAATATTTAAATTGCTTTTCATATTATGTATAATATACGTCTTCATTCTAGCCTTAAGTAAACATTTGATAAGTAAATAAAGGCTTCAGGTGGGAAGGCGACGCAATGCGCACTACCCATCATTTAGTAGATCCTCGCGAGTCTCCGACACAATAAACAAAACATTTCTTTCATCACCATAAAGACGTCAACTGCTGCACTAAAGACTCCGTCAAGACAAAAGCTTTGTTTTAATTTTCATTCCAAGCACAAATTGTTTTAATAAAATAGCGAGAAATGGAGGAGAATTTTTCGTTTGAAATTCAACTCCGACACTGCGTCGGACATTCGTTGGTAAAGGATAATTGTTAGTATCAATAGATGGAGCTTTGGCATGTGTGCCTCGCCATCCCTGCAGGAGCAGTGCATTCAATTACCCGCGCCCGGCCAGTGCGCCGCGCCGCCCCCGATCGCGCGGTGTACGCTGGCTGCTTATGATCCGGCTCGCGCCACATCCCCTTATTTAATTAAGGAACGAGCGCTGCCTTTGCCAGTGTGTTGGCTTCTTTATGCCCCATTGTTACTATACGCTCCTTGTTAATTTGGTTTGTTTGCGAAATTACGGGTGAATGCAAAAGTTTGCTTGGTCGGAATGCTAAGTTTTAATGAAAGGTGTGTGCAAGAAACTATAAATATCATTTCGATGCAAAATTACATTGGTGTAAATTGCTTCGAGAAAAGTTTTATTCCGGGAAATGCAATAAACAGTACCTGCAATAAAATACAATAAGAGGAGAATTTCTCGGAGCAGTTACTTTTAAATTATATTCAGTGTCATAAACCGAGTAGCACCTTCTTTGTTTTGTATTTTGTAGTATTTTTATCAAGAGTAATATCTTATTTTCTCAGATTAAGTACCTATATTTAGTCTCAGCTTATTTTTATGTACACTAGTGACATCTGTCGGTACGAGCAACAAACTTTTTATACATCTCAGCATTGGTTTCTTACCTTTTTTGAAATTGATTTCATTCAAAGTGATACAATATAGTATAATACGTATCAATCTACATAATGACCCATTAATAAGCACAAGCTTTTCTATTCAATAAAAAGACGGGGTTTCAGTTGGTCACGCTATAGCTTATACGGGTTGGCTAACACATACATATTTCTATGAAAATACATTAATAATTCTGGGGCATCAAACAGTGTAATATCGTTGGTAAAACGGAGCGTAAGTATTTCAATAAGCCGTGATGGTGTTGTACACAAAGCGCTTGTCCGGCGGAGTAATTGGATTCCGCGGGAGGAGCGAGCACACTAAACAAGCTTTGAGTCACGAGGCATGAGTCATGAGGCACGAGTCCGGAGTCCCGAGGCAGGGGCCACAAGGAAGGACACCGCGCCGCCATTGCCACTATTGTGACTACTGTAACTGAATGGGCAAAGTTGTATGTTGCTGACAAGATTGTTTAGTGGAACGTAAGTACGCAAATTGGTGATGGTATTGTTTGTCGCGTGTGGAAAGTGTGATAAATGTGGAGCTGTGAGAGTTGAATGAAAATGTAAAAACTTTGGAGTTTCAAATAGTAGGGGAGTGTACTGCCATATGAGAACATTAAGTGTACTTAGCTTATAGGTATTAAATACTTTATCATCTCTCTTACTCTTACTTATTATTCTCACTTTATTCTCGGCAACGTCAGTGGCGCAGTTGTAATATTATACAAATACAACACTGAGGTCTTGGGTTCTAATCCCGGTGCGGGAAAAGTGATATTTCTATTTATCACCAGCCAGGAATCTGGAATCTATGCCCTTTATGGTGATAGGCTCGTCCCCTATCACATCGTGGGACGGAGCACACAAGGCGACACAAGGCATGGGTGTCCTAATAGCACCTCTTCTACCACTTCTGGGAAAGAAAGCGTGGATTTGTAAATAAATAAATTTTATTATAAAATTCAAGATAATGCAAGGCTCTCAAAATTATTATGAATGCAAAATTATCAGCAGTCAAATGTTTACAAGGTTTTGGTGCAGAGTTGACTTTAACAGATTATAGGAAATGTATTATTATAAAGTTACAAGCATGCAAATTATTCAAAAGTAATATTCTAACATAATTATGACGGCGGTATGACGCAAGACATAGACCCATATTATAACAAAATGGATTTTTGAACTAAAATAATACACAATATGTATTTTATAGCAATACAGATATAATAATGGAACCTATTTGAGCAAATAACGTTGATAATGTTTTTGTAAGGGAAGGCAAGCGAATACTTGAAACGCGAATGAAGATTGACGGACGAATTAAAAAAGGGACCCTCGTGAATGGTGATGGGAGGATCGGCAGGGTACGATAAAAAAGATAATGGAATTACGGCAGTATATGAAATAAAAAGATAAGGATCAATTATTTTCATAACAGATAAGTAGGAAGAATTTAAAAAGACTTGCTTTTATATTAATAGTACTTAATTATGGTGGTGTTGCTCGTTAGAGACAAGCATGACGCTCACTACCCGGCGAAAGTCGTCAACTCGTTCGTTTTGCTGGTCAATATAACAGAAGATGAATTAAAGCTTCTTTGGAACCTTTCATTTTTCTGTTAGTGTCTTCTAACTATACTTAAACTAAACAATCAAAATTAGAAATGTAAGTCGAACAAATAAGGAGGAATTTCTCTTCCATAAACTCTTGTGTATATTATATTATTTAAATGTTGCCCTGCAATAGCTTATAATACAATGAGAAATAAAATGAACGCTACATACTTATAGAGACGAGTACACAAAGCCAGTGGAACGTTTCGCGGACGTCGTAACACATTTAATTCCGCTAGCGGTTTCATTTGAGCCGCGCACATGATCGAGCAATTATATATCATCCGGCAGAACAATATGTATGTGCCGCTTCACTAAACATTCGTAAATGTAGTAATAAAAGCTTTATTGGATTCCCGGAAGGTTTCGATTAAATAATAATAAATCAAAATATTATTGTCGACCAGCAAGAAATAAAGGTAATCTTTCAATAGAAGTATACGGCTATTGTCTTAGCTATTGGGCTTCTGGGACACATTGATAGAATATAAAACAACAGTGACGCGGGACGCCCTCTTTGGTGTAGTGGGTTTGATGATAGCTATTTTGGATGCTAGTGGTATATATTCGACAATAGATGGGCATGGGCTAATATAATCGTCATGTCGAACTTTAAAATCTCCTCAAAAACAAGCTGATGTTAAAGTTGAGTGTAAATACTCTCAATTTGTTTTTTTAATATAAAAGTAAGATGTAACACACAACAAAATATTCATGTTCTCCACGTGCCTGAATAACTTAATATCCTGGAAAAATCAACAAGTATCAAAGGCTCTTAAAGTATTTATTAGGTAGTAAAAATAACCACGTTTATAGAGTATTTTTTCTCCTCAAATACCTGTTACAAAATCTATAAAAACGCCGACGTTTCACCGTTCAGCGCCATTCACGCGTCATGCGAACATAAAACACAATTTCCTTTTACCGCTAAAATACATGTTAAATTGATAAAAAATTCCGCTATAAATTTCCCGTTTCACGCGAAGTGTTCCGTTGATATCTAGTCTCGGAACAATGTAATTGGATTGTGCGGAGTGGCGCCTCCAGTTTAAATCGTATTAGCGGCACGGCGTACACAGCGAGCGCCTGGGGCAATGCCTCATGCCTCGCGCCCTGCCTCGTGTTTTTTGCCTCGTGTCTCGCGACTCGCGCCTCGGGCGGTGAGGACTCGCCTCGAATCAACTCGTTTAGCTAATCACACGGATCATTCCGCAGAATTGTTGGAAATATAGCTTTGTATGTCGTAATGATGGTAGATCATATTACCGAGATGAAAATAATACGATTATCCGCTCCGGCGGGCAAGCGGGTCGGAGGCGGCTGTTGGTGATGGATGATGGAAGGACTACAAAGTAGCTCTGAGCCGCAATTTTGGATTTGATTGACTGAGACATGGGGTAGTTTTCGTACTGCCTACGACCCATTTTAGGGGGGCGATAGTTTCAGGCCACTGTAAGGTTGTAAAGTGCGTGGTGGCCTGACGGTACCGGACTAGACGCGGCTGTCTACATGTTCACGGTGGTTGCGAGTTCAAATCCCAAGGCACACTTCTGATTTTTCGGAGTTATGTGTTTATTGATAGTCAATCACCACGCACTTTAACGGTGAAGGAAAACATCGTGAGGAACCCTGCATACCGTAGCGATTTTAAAGAATTTCTACGGTATGAAGTCCGCCAACCGGCACTAGGCCAGCGTGGTGGACTATATGGCCTAACCACTCTCAATCGATTCTCTCGATTGTAGAGTAGGCCCGTGCCCAGCAGTGGGACGAATATGGGCTGATACTGTAAGGTTGTAAACGTGCACTGTAGTTCTAAATGAACAGTACATTTTAATGTATTTTATTTATGAACTTTAATGTACACCAGTGACAAATAAGATGTAAGTATAGAAAAAAATAACAAGGAGAACAAAGTGTAGTCTCTGTAATGTACAGTTTCAATATCGGTTTTATGAGGGTATGTCGGTCCTGATTAAATGTCCGAACTTAACACACGCGTTTTATTGTACTCCTACTTACGAACATCGCACAAAATACAAATGGCAGTGTTATTTCTCGAGGCGTTCTCCTACAGAGAACGATAGGATAGAACAGTGATTCCCAAAGTGGTCCAGGTGGACCCCCAGGGGTCCACGGGAGACTTGCTGGGGGTCTACGTAAGCGTGAACAAAATATGGGGGTCCATAAGATGTTAATGGGGGTCCACGAAAATTTATCTGCTTTTGATAGTAAAAGCAAAAATAAATGTAAGCATAGTTTTTATAAGGGCCTACCTACATTGTTTTAAGTACCTAACTAAGCAGATAATATTTTAATAAGGCAAGCGATTGTTACTTGTCCAAACTTGCGTATTCGATATTACGTACAATTTCGTGTACAGACTTGTAAAGCGCTATCCGCCCGACAATGCTTAATGCTTGTTCAGACATGAACTTGATCACCACTATAAATACTTGATGCCAAAGGCAAACTCATTCATTTGTTTCCGGAATTTCGAAAAAAAGTGTGAGAAAATTTATATCAGTGTTTGCTAGTGCCGGAGAAAAGTAAGTACCTACCTTTTTTTTGTTATAGTACTTAAGTATTTTGTTTCCGTGTACTAGTCGGTTGATCACAACTGCTTGTATAGATAGGTAAGGTAGATTAGACGTGTATATAATCTAAGATAGGTAACTTAGTAACTTACAGATATTTTAATTGTCCTCTTTCGATTTGAAGACAAACACAGCACGTTTTATTCCATTGTTTTTTCACGAGAGAAGCACTGCCTCTCTAAAAAGGCCGAATAAGCAATATTGCAGAGCAATTAATATTGTAATTTTTCTTGCAAATAACTACTAGTTTTATAAAACAGTAATTTCACAATCATTTTATATTAAATAAATAAATACACCCAACAGTCACATACATAGTCCTGACCCCACACTAAGATCGAGTCTTATGTCGTGGGTATCAGGAACTACGAGAGACTTTTCGGTCTCACAAACACCCAGACCCGAAACAAATACCTGTGGATCACACAAATATTTGTTTCGGTGCGGGGATCGAACCCGCGCCCTCTCGTTTCACAGGCGGCGTCTAACCAACTGCGCCACGGAGGCTGACTAATTGAGGCTAATTGATTTTGAAGTAACTACATATTTTATCAAAATTATTCCTTTTCGGAAAAAGCGAGCGGTGCGCGGGCGACGGGAAAAGGGCGGGGCTTGGGCTTCGATGCCAGTTTGTCACGTTTTAATGTGCGTTTTAACAATGAAGCCGCAGACAAAAAATACGCAAATACACGGAGCGCGTGAACTCATTGATTTGATGAAATGTTAGTTATCGTTTTTATGGAATTTTGAGATTTCGACTTTTATTTTTTCCTACACAAATATGATCAGTATTTGATACTGAGTACACCAATTTTTATTTGTACTATTAAAAATTAGTGGTAAATTAGGTACTTTAAAATTGATACCGTTTTGTGAAAACGTCTGTATTTGTCTTAGCGGTTTATTAGTTGGTCCCTTTACAAGCCGTAATTCTATTTCCGCGTGCTGACAAAGGCTGCGGTGTGATACCTATATTCAGAAAAAAACTTGGTTACTAAAACATTTTTTTTTACAGGTAAGGTAACTGACACGAAACATGGCTACAGCAAAGAAAAAATGTCGACAATATAGTGTCGATTATTTGAAATATGGTTTTGTTCCATCAGAGGCAGACAAACAGTTGCCCATGTGCCTATTATGCAACAAAGTTTTGAGCAATGACTCTATGAAACCATCAAAGCTCGAAGATCATCTAAAAAGGTGTCATACTGATAAAATAGGTAAAGATTTAAAATATTTTCAAACATTGAAGGAAAAATATGAAAAGAGACCCACCATGCACAGTATGTTCGCTTCAACATCTCAAAGTAACGATGATGGCTTGCGGGCATCTTACAATATCTCATTACTTATAGCAAAATCTGGAAAACCACACACTATCGGAGAACAATTAATTTTACCCGCTGTTGAAGAGGTTTTAAAAACTGTTTTGCACAAATCTCCGTTTGACGTACTAAAAAGAATTCCATTAAGTAACAATACTGTACAAAGACGCATTGATGAAGTGAGCTCTGATATCGAAAGTTTTTTGTGCAATCATCTGCAAAAAAATCATTTTTCTATACAACTGGACGAGTCAACGTTACCCGGTAATGAAGCATTATTATTGGCATATGTCCGATTTATTATGGAGGAAGAAATTCACGAAGAATTGCTATTTGCCAGAACTTTGGAGACTGATACTAAAGGCGAATCAATATTTAATGTCCTGAGTAATTTTTTCACGGAAAAATCGATTCCATTTACAAACATTATTTCAGTGGCAACAGACGGAGCTCCTGCAATGGTCGGGCGATATCGTGGGTTTATAAGTCATCTCAAAAGAATTATACCAGGACTTACAGCTATTCATTGCGTAATCCACCGACAACATCTTGTGGCAAAACATTTAAGTGACAGGTTGAACCAATCTCTTCATTTTGTAATAAAAGCTGTCAACAAAATCAGAAGCAATGCATTGAATACGCGTTTATTTGCTCAATTGTGCGACGAAAATGATGAAGACTTCCAACGACTGCTCTTACATACTGAAGTACGCTGGTTGTCGAAAGGTGCATGCTCAACGAGATTTTACTCTGTTTTCGATTCCGTATTAGAGTTCCTAGAAAGTAGAGATCCAGATTTAAAAGAAAACTTGATCAAACTCAAAGCAGACATTGCGTATTTGACAGATTTGTTTAAAAAATTTAATGATATTAACTTGCAGTTACAAGGGGACAGCCTGAATTTAATAAAAACAAAGGGGATAATTTCGGCTTTTCTTGGGAAATTGAAATTTATGAAGCAAAACATTAGTCGGCGCGAATTCTCTCAATTTCCAAACTTGTCGCAGGTAGAATGTATTGATGAGGATATCCATACCTACAGTCAACATTTAAATGCCCTGCATGATGACTTCAAAACCAGGTTTGAAGATATCCTGACGATGGATATACCACCATGGATCATAAATCCATTTGATGAAACGGAAGTGGCCAATGTTGTATTACAAGAAGAGCTGCTCGAGCTAAGCACCAATGAGGAGCTGAAGGTGAAATTTAGAAAAGGCTACCAAACATTTTGGCTGCAAGCAGAAATACCCGAAAAATATCCTGGACTGTGGGAAATCGCAAGGAAATTTTTAATAGCTTTTCCCTCGTCATACCTTGTCGAAAGGAGTTTTAGTGCCGTTACAAATCTCTTAACAAAAAAAAGGAGCAAATTAAACATCACAGAGCGGGGGGATTTGCGGTTATTGCTCACAAAAATAAAGCCAAACATTGATCGTTTGCTGACACTCCATCAAATACATCCTTCCCATTAATTAAAATTATGACCTGAACCTATATTACCTTATTATTTTTTTCTTGTAATTCTATTCTCTTAATAAATAAAGTGTTATAAAATGTACCATTTTTCGTTTTTATTTTACCTATCGGAATATAGGGACAGAACTCAGAAGCGACACAATTTTTATTTTTTGGCGACTTTAAGAATGTGGTAGAAATGTAGCAGCAGGGGGTCCACCAAAACCAGTAAAATTTTGAAAGTGGTCCACGAGAAAAATAAGTTTGGGAACTACTGGGATAGAACTACTATTACAGGGACCATGTTAGATGTGAAGAATCAGAAAGAACCGCGATTTTCGCAAAATATTTTTATCTTTGGAGTAAATATTATATTTATTTATTTATTTATTTTTATTTTATTCTTAACTGCACATAAAAAAAGGAAATAAAAAACACTTAAAGATATTACAGATTAACAAAAAAGGTACAGATGGCGGTCTTATCGCTCTGGGCGATTTCTTACAGACAACCTTAGGATGGATATAAGAAAAGGAAAACAAGAGAGGGCAGTCTAGAATTTAAAGGATACAAGCACTAATAAAATAAAAAAGGATAAAATTAAGAAGAAAAAAATGATAATAATTATAAACAACTTATATTAATATATAAAAATATATACATAAACATATACACATGATATACATACACATATAAATATTTCTATAGATAAATATACATATACATACATGCTATAAATTACCTTTAGGTTCAAATGCAGGGAATTAGACTTCTCAATATGTCCGTTCAGAAGGAAAGGTAGTGGTCTTTAACCATTTTTTTGAACGATTTCAGTGTTTGAGCCTGTCTTACCACAACTGGTAATGCGTTCCACAGTCGAACAGCTTGGACTGTAAACGACTTGTCCGTGAAAGTTGTGACATGCACTGGCATTCTCAATTGCAGATTCTCCGATGACCTCAGGGACCTTATATTTGCACTTTGAGCATTAAGGCTATGAGTCTGCACTAGAACAGCGTAGTTATGTCGATTAATTTCAATCATGCCTGCGCAGTTGTTTAAAAAATATTCGAATGTAGCTCCATCTCTGTATCCGGCTAGTAACTGTAAAGCTTTCATAGCGAACATTCTGGAAAGGACTCGAAGAGAGGTACATTGTTATCCAGTGTAGGAGACAAACGTTTTCGTATAAAACTCCTAGATGGCGCGGAGCAAACATTTTGACTTTTTAAATGTTATAATGGTTTGTGGTATCTATTAGGAACATTAGTTTTATGGAAAAATGTTTTCTAATTTGTTTCATAATATTGCAATTGGCCTTGTAATGCAGTATATGCTATATTTATAATTTTGATAAAATAATCGGTGCCGCAGTTGTACTACGGTATGATTGCAAAGCTGAGGTCTCGGGTTCGAGTCTTGGGTCGGGCAAAGTGATATTGGATTTTTCTATTCATTATCAGCCCGGTGTCAGGAATTTGTCCACGATATGGCGATAGGCTCGCCCCCTATCACATCGTGGGACGGAATATACAAGGCGAAATGTGGGTGTCCTGGTTGCGAATCTGCCTACCCCTTCTGGCAAAAAGGCGTGAGTTTATGTATGTATGTATAAAGTATAAATAGAACAAAATATAGACACAATCGATGTAAATTTAAATTTATGGATAGGTATTTAGTGCACAATACTCATACCAGCTAATTCTGTAAAACCTTCTATAAGGCCATACCAGGGATTTTTAAACTACAATTGTTAACATTAGCGTGCGGTCATACAAGCTAACTTTTATCGTCCATAGTCCAATAAAAACTAACAGCTTGGTTTCTTTACCGCGCCATTAAACGCTTAGTAAGCGCGTTATCTGCCGGCGACTCTGTTTCCAATCGCGAATAATATCAAACGATTATAGCTTTAATAAATGTTACAAAGTTGCGGACACACTGAAATGTTTTTTTATAATATTATACTGGTACAACATCTAACGGAGACTTCACATGTGACATGATAAACGTGGTGTTATAAGATAGTTATTAGTATCAACATATAACATAATATTAAGCAATAGCTACAGATCCGTTTTCCGCTTAGGTTAACAGTTATGATCTCCGTAAAAAATATTCAATAAATTTACGAAACAATTTTTTGAAAATTTTCCGCAATTTTAAGAAGTTTATTAAAAAAATGATTTTGCGTAAGCGTCGCGACGGTAGCGCCACGGCGCGGCGCGGCGCGGCGGCGCCGTCGGCACTGGAGGCTGGAGCAAACAAATTCACCAAAAAGAATAATGGCGGCGCGCGCGCGTGCGCCGGCATGTGTCCTGTGAAACGTTGTGGTTTTCAGGTATTTCTGTAGATATCGGTAGTTTCGATATTCGATAAAATAATGTGTGAATGCGTAATTGTCTTTAAGAATTTGATTTAACAATGATTTAAGACGAAATCGTCAAAAGTGGTACTTACTTACCCTGTAGTTGTCAAAAACTAACATTAACACAACGGCGCAAACGGATATTAGAGTGCAATAGATTCTGAACAATTCGTGCTTTAGACAGTTGTGCTGCATGAAGCAATGCCGTTGCTGTGGAAATTATTCCGTAAGTTATTTTCTCACCTCAGTATGATTTCAACTCTCTTCTTAAAACATTTAGATGTTTCATTGTGTTTTAACTTCTTGGTAGTTTTGAAATGAATAACGCCTGCAGGGTAAGCCGAAATGGAATTTATAATAATTAGGTACTATTAGCTGATAAGTGCAAACATTGTCTAGAGTTGACTTTGCACCAATTATTATTGTCGTAAGTAAAATTAAGTATTTCAAGTCGATAGCTCGTAATGAGCGAAAGATGTTATGAGAAGAAATGTTGTTTAATGATTTATTTGCTGAACATAGGTAACCTCGTAATCAACTATATATTTTTTTTATTAATTTGTATTTGTATTGTTCACTTAGTTTTATAATCATTGCTTATTACTGGTTTCATGTGCTTCCTTCGTGTGATGTTAGCAAAAAGGGTTCTACCATCGATATCAATGTTATACATAAGTCAATGGGTTCTACATGTAAGTGTGCATTGGCGTGCACTCGTGTGGATACTATGTATTTTCGCCACATTAAGTTACAGTATCAATGACCATGATATTGTGCACCCAATAAGAACATCATAAAATAAAATAATTTATATAAAATAGTCTTACGATTACGATTTCTAATTAAAATTAACTAAACCTTTTAATCAAGACTCGTTGTGTACAAGTCTTGTCCGAACTAGTGTATATGCGCTAAGCGGTGGTAGCTCGGTGGTAGTGGGCGGCGGGCAGTAAAGGCCGGCGTCTCCGACTGAGCCGGCTCATCCCAACCAGTTGATACTGCGCACTTAATGGACATAGTTCTGTTAATCTGTATAGGTTTATCGGCTTGTTTTAATTCGTAGTTCATGAAAGCATTTCAACATTTAAATGTATTTCTTAGTTGCAATTTTCATGATGTTATGTTCATGAGAAGTTGTATTAAAAATTTGATTTACTTAGAGGCGACAAAAATTAAGGAATACATCGTCGTGTATGTTGTGTGGCTTTGACTGAAAAACTGTTTTTAATAGCTTCAAGTTGCTTTCATAAAAATTACTAAACATTTTTGAAAAATCGCTATTTAGAGACAATGACTGACGACATATTAATTATTTATCCTAGGGTTCGTTTATTCCTTTTGATGTAAGGAACCCTAACAAACTTGACTCCCGTATCTTCGTCTCCTATAAAAAAAACATCCAGCAAGTTAGACACAATACCAGCACCATCCAAGTTTCCTATTCTGCAGACAATCGGAGTTACAAGCGCACTCATCAAACAAAATAAATTTGAAAGAGTCGTGAACACTCCTAACTGCGGGCACCCCCATTGTTCTTCAAACGGCTATTGTCTCTTAATTATTTTTCCTTCACGATTAATAGTTAAACTAGTGCGAGAGCGGATTAAACTGGCGAAGTTTGAGCGGGTGAGCAAGTTCCGCGCTTAGGGATGTAACCCCCGCGCGGAGGGAATGAAGGAGGGGGTGTTGCTAGGAGTTCTTTTGTTTGCGTTAAATCTTGTAGAACAATGTTAGTACTTGCAATTTCGGCGATAGATGGTCCTGTATTCGCTTAGGTTTAGTAGTGTTGTACCGCGGGTTCTCTTGCGTTTATAAGTATTTTTTCGTTGTTGTTGGACGTTACAACTTTTCATGCTTGTTTTGTACACATATTTTTTCTTCTATGTTTCCCGTGCCGTCTAGTCTGAAGACTTCTTTGCAAGAACTTCGATAATCTATCATGTCTGATCATTTGATACTAATATACAACTCTCTTAAGTCTTACGCGATAACAAGTTTTCGTTTCTTGGGAAGTTTACAGAAGCAGCGGAGCATACGAGTGAGTACTTACGTTGAAGTTTGTAGCAATAGGGTTTTTCTATAATATTAGTACATTGACTCGAAAATATACTTGTGTATTTATTTTATTAAAACAATTAATAATGTTAAGTACAGGATTATAAATTAATTCCTAATATTATTCTTATTATGAACATCGCATTATTAAATTTTCTAACTTATTTCCTATTTAATAAATAATGTTCAGTCTAAATGATTATCAATAATTAGCACATCATCGGCTCTCGAACCCGCATCGTGAAACCACGGCTCGGCTGTGTAATTAACAGTTCTCGACTCCACGCGCACACGCGCTTTAGATTTATCAACACTCATTACCTAATTATCGAAGCGACTAATTAGCGAGCTAATCAACTGTCTAGTGCGATCAAATAGTTATAAACGTATACCCAGTGAGTGTGATTTGATTAACTGAATTAGTTATGGATCAATGCCCGGAATTGTTGAGAAGTGTTCGTCGAATTTATTATGGGGATTTAGATGGTGAATGTTTAGCATTATTTAGAATTAATTTAATTTTTAAGTTATTAAGATATTCGTATTTGCCATGATGGCAATCTCAACCACAGAAAATTTCTGTGATCTCAACAATAATACCACATAGTACCTACAGGTTCCCTGGTACACGTTTCATCATTTATTACTAACAAGCTGATTTTTCGTGAGTAGCTTCCTTTTGACTAGACGCCCAACTTTTTCCTTACAGTAATGTTGGTAAATGGTAGCTTAATGGGGTAGCAAGGATAAAATATGTTGATGTGACGAATTTTTTAAATTGATTACTAACCGAATTTTTCTTCGTTAATTATCGAGATAATTATCTAAATAACGTGAAAAAATATTTGTCCTACAAAATATATGGTTTTGTTAGGGAGTCCCCTTTCTCTAACATGTATCATAAACAAGGTCATGAAAAATAATTACTAACCAGCTGATATTTTTTTATTGGCTAGCTAACATTTGCATAGTTTACCACCCACATTGTCCTACAAATTGTGTGGTACGTCATCTTGGTTCTACGCTCAAAAGTAGTCAATACCGCAGGACTTTTTTTTTTTATTAGTAACTGTAGGACAAAGGTGTCACGTGATAAGTTAATATATTTTTCGTCCAAATAAAACAATGTCCTACAAAAAACAAGGTATGTTTTATTAGTCCTACAAGATTTGTAATTTTTGAGTACAAAATGAAAGGAAATATAAATAAGTAAATAATATAAACATACAAGTAAATAATGTCGACATCAATATCAGCGAGCATCATCGCGATTGAAAATTGAACTTACATTAAATTAATTCTTAGTAAAATATAGTTATATAAGAATATAAATTTAAATCATAAAGAAATTAAATTATTTTTCTATGCAATATAAAATATATTGAATGGCCATTTGCCACCTATTGAAAATTGCCTGTATTCTGTGACTACACGTAACCTTTCTCAATTCATCGGATCCTTTGTGAGTTGCATTACCAACCTGAGGCTATTGGATCCAATCGTACTGTAACTTTAACGACCTACCGCAAGGATATTTAAATTTAATTTTCTGTAACAATTTAAATCAGCGTCCAATTACAGAACGGAGGTAGTGATTGGCTACACTAGGTGTACTAATGAGTTGTCAATCGGCATCGATTGGCTGGACGTTTGTAGTCAATCATGAGGTTGGTTTGTCGAAGCCCTCGTTCGGTGGCGTTGCGTTGCTAATTAACTGCACCGCGCTACTCCTGACAGGGCTCGGCCCACCAGCTTACACAGACTAATTGGATTAGGGCCTGTGAGGTGTCTCATCAGGGGATGTATGACGTAGGAGGAGGCAGTCGATAATGTTAAATAGTTTGGATGTGAAGTTTTAGATCCGCGATTGTCCTGTGTGTAGTTTTGAATGTTGCTTTGAGCGCGAGTTATGTGTGTCAGTATAATAATACTATAATCGAGGGCGTGTGTGTGTAGTTCTTTCAAGGTAAAGTAAATTTAAATAATTAATAACTTAAAGCCAACCTGCACTAGACCAGCGTGGTGGACTGTATGGCCTAACCACACTCAATTGTACTCTTGATTGTAGAGTGGGCCAATGTCCTGCAGTGAGACATAAATGGGCTGATTCATGTAATCATTTAAAATGTGACTCTATTTATTAAACAGCCAACCGCTAGTGACAAGATCATATCAGTATTGACATTGCTCACAATTTGCAATAATATCAAAATACATAAATTACAGTATTTTAAATAAAAAATAAATTTGTAAACTGCGATAATAAATGCCTTGAATAAACAATAAAACGATTCGAATTATAATAATTTTATTATTAAATATTTTAGTCGCTTCATCATTTAACTATTCTATTCTACGAATAATAATGTAAGTTCAGTAAGCGAAATAAGTGCTTGTGAATGCTTTATAATATTCTGAGAATCTTGGCACTGGCAGATATTACGTACAAATAAACGTAACTTCTCGGAAGTGACGTGGAATTGATATCCCTTTACGAGAAAGTTAATTGTTTGTTGAGAGCTTCAACGAACTAAGCGGATTTGGAATTATCTCTGCGTGCTGTATACAGAGTGTGTTATTATTAACTTATTTAATTATATTAGTTAGTCTAATTAGTTCTAGTACGTAAAAAATGCATTCGTCTTTTCTGATGTCTGTCATTTTAATTTTCTGCTATGAGTTGGGTTTGCTAATGATTCAAGTAACAGAAATGAGATCTATAAATATAAAACGCAATTTTAATAATTTTAATAGATTCTGTAACCTGATTTTGGTACGCTAGTAAAAGTTTTTCATACATAAACTCCTGCCTTTATCCTCGGAGGGGTAGGCAGAGGCGCCACCAGGACACCCACATTTCGCCTTGTATGTTCCGTCCCACGATGTGATAGGGGGCGAGCCTATCGCCATATCGGGCACAAATTCCTGACTCCGGGCTGATAATGAATAGAAAAATCCAATATCACTTTGCCCGACCTGGGATTCGAACCCGAGACCTCAGCTTTGTAGTCGTATCGTAATACAACTACGCCACCGAGGCAGTCAAAAGTTTTTCAACCCCATAAAACAAATTATTTGGTCTGGGTATAGTGAAATCAAAAAAATTCTCGTAGGTTCTGATCTCTGATACCGATACAAAGCTGTTCTTAGTGGTTGAGATGTATGTTACTCAATTAGGATGATGACCACCATCTCATCATTCCCGAGGGCTGTGTTGATGATGTTTGTCATGATAGTGCGGCAGGGCGCGTGTGCAGAACTGACGGTGTGAGTGTGTGCCGCACTGTGGGGGCAGCATGGCGCTCGATACTTGAGGACAAATGATTTGGAGGCAACATTTTAAATAATTTTGATTGAGCAAAAATTGTTTTGTTGATGAGCGTAAATTATGCTTGCATTGATTTAGGTTACGACTCATTGTCAATAATTTTTCTATTATCTTTAATATTAGGAGTCGTGTTTTCTTCAATATTAAGACGTCACCAAACGATAGAAATTTTACGAGACGCGGTTTCTTTAGTCATTATGCCTTCACCACGCGATAGTCTTCCAACCTTTCCTCATAAAAAAATATGAAGTTCAATGACAGTCCAAAATAAAATAATATCTCAGCAATGGTGCATTGAGGGTGACACTACAGTCGGGCATAACTATGTACATGAATAATTGGATGCGAGCGGATCGATGACGCCGACATGACGTGCCCCGACGATCGCTCCACACTGATGTATGCGTGTGTGAGTGAGGACTCTTTGTGACGTTTACCTTCAAAGGTCGCCCAATCATTAATTAAATTATAATATTTGATTCGATTGAAGCTGGTGCTGTTAAGACTTCGGGAGTGGGCGGTGTCGATTGAGGTACCACCGTCTCACAGAAAACCGTCATGAAGCAATGTTATTGAGTTTCGTTTGGTGATTAAGGTTGCTAGAGGTCAATACGATGGTAGAATATTGGAACCCATCCACTTAGCGCTAATATACACATGGTGTGCCCTCTGTAGAGACGCACGAAATGTATAGCTTTCGCGATACGGATGTCAATGTTTCTCGGCGGTCGATACTTTACATAACACCATTGCACTTACCATTAGGTGTCAGTGTCATGATGCTGTGTCATAATTATCCCTAGCCTTTGACATAATTTCAATATACCGGCCTGATCAGTTTTTTTTTTTAAGAAACAAAAGAACACAGCAATGGATTTGCAAGTGCTTTTGCTGGACGGAATAATCCTAGTTAGTACCAGCTACTAAGTATATTTAGTATGTATCTGAGCCTTACAATCGCGTTGCACTAGTGCAGTGCTCACACTCGTTGAATTTTTTATATAGCAAAGGAGTGACAATGGAACAAGCGATCTACTTAATGATCTTTGTTGTTCTTAAGCACCTAGGTATCTCACATATTATGTTATCGGTGTTCGTAAGAGCCAGTTGGAAGACGGAACGGGTCGAAAAAGGAAAGTACTTATTACCGGCTACTGCTAAAGCAGATAAATAATAAAAGGAATAAAATACACCGATTCCAGATCATCTATACACAGGATTTTACAAAAACAGTATACATTTTAGTGTAGATTTTTATAAACGAATTCAAAACCCAACAACATTCTAAAAGCTTCCACATTTGACCTTTTAAGTGAAACAAAATGAAATGAATTCCTTGAAATTCTGCCGATAACAGACATTTCTCTAGAAATTTCATCAAAAACCTACAACTTTAATATAACTTGTCGTACCGCCGTCACACTCCCGATCCTTCTGTTTTAGTCACAAATAATTTATATCCTTTTTCTTTGCATCTATATCCTCTACAATAGAGTATGGTAAATCCTACTCTTGGTAGTGTAGTGTCAGATTTCACTCAACTTTCGTATGATTGTGTCCCGATTAAGACATGCCTAGTAAGGGACACATAATGGTCAAGTACTTGGTTTTGCTTAACATTTTCACTGCAGTAACATTTGGACTGCCTCGATGGCGTAGTGGTACTACGGTACGATTACAAAGCTGAGGTCGCGGGTTCGAATCCCGGGTCGGGCAAAGTGATATTGGATTTTTCTATTCATTATCAGCCCGGAGTCAGGAATTTGTGCCCGATATGGCGATAGGTTCGCCCCCTATCATATCACGGGACGGAACATACAAGGCGAAATGTGGTTGTCCTAGTGGCCACCTCTGCTAACCCCTTCTGGGAAAAAGGCGTGAGTTTATGTATGTACGTATGTAATAACATTTTCATATTTTTCACTGCCGAAAATACTTCAATATAAGTATCCAATGCTATTAATTTGTATTTTTGGTATGTGTGTGGCAAGTTATGGTAATTTAGAGAATAAATACCACTCTGGGACCAGATTCGATTCTTTGTTCCTGCAGGTCTCACGTAACTAAGCTACCATTTAATTTCCAATTACTATGTGGTTCCAATTGTTATTGACACTCCGTGGAATTTTGATATTATGTGGCTAAAATTCGTGGTCGGTATTAATTGCATTTTAAATTCAATCATGAGGTTTTATTAATAAACAATGTGGTAAATACTTTCAGGCGACGAGTGTACGGGTTGATACTTAAAACTAATAAACAATATATTTTATCATACTAAGATTACTCATGCATCTTGAGCGTAGTTTTACAAGACGAAGTTTTCGATTCATTAGTACGCAAGCATATAGGCTATATAAATATTTCAAAATTACCGCGGCCCTATAGATAATGGTAAAGTATCCGTGTCTGGTCTGATAGTAACTACCGTACTTGATGGTAGACACCTGTTATGGTGATTCATGGAAGTTTTTCGCGTTTAGGGTTCAGCCAGTCTACGACCTGGTTTCTTGCAGGTCGTTATAATTGCTTATACCGGTGAGACATAACTTCGAGCACCGTCACCAAACTTTGCATAAAAAAACTCCTTCAACAACATTGTGTTCTTCTTTCTTTTCTTTAATTTTCTCTCCTTTTTTAGGTTTCCAAATTATTCTAGTAAACAATATCATCAAATGACTTGTAAAGAAAAACAATCTTATAGAAAGAAGGAAAAAAATACCTGGAGTTGTATAGGCAAAGTGTATAGCGGAGTTATAGTGGAGCGATTGTTCCACGTTGATCGCGGGACAAACAAACAGACGATAAGTGCCGTCACTCGCATAAAGCCGATCGGAGTGATACGAGGACATGCGGGCGCGCCGCCGAGCCGTGCTCCGACCACAACAAAAAATACTCGCTGTACAGACCTTACAATGATTTTTGCGGGTATGCTCTAGATTTTTTTTGAATTCAGACATAATTTTATAATATGTTTTTTTCAATATAACATGCTTTTTGAATAACTTAATAATAGTACCATTATTTTGAAAGACGAAACGGCGAATGCAACTTCTTCAGTAATACAAACTGTCTTCTGTAGTTTTTGCTTATTTTTTTTCTCTCTTTCGTTTTAAAGCCTAAAAGAATGTTTTCCGAACACCATCGCTCATAATCGTCTACAAGTTAAGAAAATTGTAAGTATAAATAATGAACCTTTATGGAAACAAGCTTTTTCTTAAAAACACTTTATACTTAAGTACTTTCAAACTTATAAATCTTTAAAAGTTTGAAAAAATCTGTGAATAAAACTTATTCCAAGAGTGAGTTCACTTTATTATGATAGACGTTACACAACATTATTGTTCTAATGTACAGCCACCTATCTGACGTCAACCTTGTGTTCATATTGTTACCCCAATTGAAGTAAAGTAGTTACGTGGAAATTTCGTTAAATTATAAAAATGTAAATTTTTAGTGTTTTGTCAGTTTATTAAAATGTTTGTTTTAAAATATTTAAAAAGTGTTGTGTCTGCCACAAAGCGTGAATCGTGCAAGTCTGTAAAATTTGCTACACAAATTAAATTTCGCATAACTCCCGCAAAAAGTGTTGATGTCAAAATATGTGTACTCAAGTATTAATTATTCTCGAGCGCATTATACTCGTGTTGTGTGTGTGTATGTTTGTGCGTGTGTGTTTGTTGTGTTGGTGGGTCGTTGGGTCGGTGCGGTTTTGGATTACACTTCGCGCGTGTTAGTCGGCACACGAGTTCTGGTGACCTATATCGCGGAATTTGATTTAAACGCTCACAAAATGCATCGTTGTGTATGCGGGAGGTGCGAGCTGTGATTCTACTGAGTCCGCGAACCCGTGAACACTACTAGATAAAGAAATGCCACATAAGGTTTTGCTGAGAGATTTTTTGTTCTTTATTTTTCGAAAGAAAATTATATTTGTAATTTGTATTACTTTTTATACCTCTAATAGAGAAATACATTTCAATTAATTTATACTGTTCATACATTTTTTGAGCGATTTCCCCGAAGTTTATGAATGTTCACGAACAAGTAACCGTCAAAATAAATAATATGGAACTGTAAAACGCACATAAAATTAATATTTTTAAAATAATACGTAAAATCTCGTGTTCGTGCCGCGTCATCGCAGTCCAATACATTAATATTAATACAAACGCTTATTATGTATACGTAAATAATATTAGCTATGTATCCATAAACATACATTCATACAATGTGCCGCGATGCCAAATGTATTTGTAACCCGATGAATTTCAATTATTTTATTTGTGATATAATGAGGTGAAAACGTTTAATTACTGGTTTATAATCATTATCGTTTTCAAATTATATTTGCTGTCAGCTATCGCTTGCCTAATGATATTGCCAGAACCCCAACAACGTGGCAGGTTTACATGCGTTGATAATTTTTTACATTATTAAGATCACTCTTTAGTAGTTAAAATCTAAATAGGAATATTGCCAACGAACAAAATCTAATTTTAAGGACTCAATAAATTTCAACAAGATTTCTCTTTATTCATCGCTAAACCTAGCACAGGTAGAGCCACATAACTCTCACATACCTATGCGTGGCAGAGGCTGCGATATGAAGCAGCAGCTGATATTAATGTAGGCTTCGCTAACGTAATATCCTGCTCGCCGGAGGGCAGGCGGCGGCGGGCAGGGCTGGCGCGCGGACAGGCTGGCGCGGCGGACAGGCAGACAGGCGCGGGTACGGGCCTCGGCGGGGGCAGCGCAAACCGTGTTACGTGCAGGGAATTGATTTAGCTGCGCCCGAGCGCTCGCCGCCGCTACCTTTTTGATCTGAATATATAGCTATAGGTGTTGTGTTATGAAAACGTCTCGCTGGGAAATAGCTAATGTCTTTATGTTGAGACTGACTTATCAAGATTAGTTATCTTAACAAACTCTTATGGTTACCGATTTTAATGTCTACTGATAAACATAATGTATATGTTACCGGAAATGTATGAAATTTAGGAATTGTATACATTTCCTAGGAAATGTATACAATTCCGAAGCTATTTAGGAAATGTATAAAATATTCTTTCAATAATTATTTTATACATACATATCCTAGGAAATGTATACATTTCCTAGGCATTGTATACAATTCCAATATCGTATTAGGAAATGTATAAGAATAATGGTTTCTGTAATAAAACGCGTTGTTCAAATGAGAGTAATATTTTTTATCACAAGTAACAATTATAGCGGTAAATTCTATAATACTCGTATCTTCATATTACCTATGTTACTAATTTAAAATAACCCTTCCGGTGTCCAAGAAGCTCATTTCGGGCTCCCTGTCAAGATTCATGTGACATTCTCCATTGTTCTCCAATGGTAGGTAGGTAGGTTAGGTTAGGTTAGGTTAGTTTATGTTAATTAATATCTTAAATACTTACATTTACTTACATTTCCGATTACTATTTAGGAAATGTATAGATTTCCTAGGAAATGTGTCTAATGTAATTTATTTTACACATTTCCGGGCGATTTTAGGAATTACATACATTTCCTAGGAATTGTATACAATGACGGATTACACACATTTCCGTTAACATATATATTAACATAAACAGATATCTATGCTTAGTTCATCGACTTTTTGCCATTTTCTTGTACTATGTAATATGTATATAAGTGTGGGAACATCGATATCAAATATAAGTCAATGTGTGGGAATAGTTCCGATAGGGTCAAATCAAAACAAAGATTGGTCTGATATTCTTCAATCTGAAGTCATCTTATTTAATTCGTCTTAAATTGCGTCGTCGTACGTCGTTCACGTCTTCCATCGTCTTCTAAACTGTTCTCTCTTATTCCGTCCTTTCATATTTCAACATCTTAATCATTCATCCTCTAACTCTTTTACTCTTTATTACTTCCATTCGTTATCTCTTTCACATAAACTACGTTCCATATCAGTCATTCGTCTAACGTTTTATTATACTCATCTTGCATCATAACATTCAAATTCTACATAAGTATATGTAATAATAGCTTAATGAATGAAAAGATTTTGTGAAATTATAATTTGTTTTCATATTATGTACATGTATATATCGTTGTATAAGTGGTATCTTTATTGAAAAGAAAAATATTCCTCTACTTGAATTAAAACAAAGTAAATAATTCATATTGTAGAATTTAATCAACTCGTATCGGCCGTGTGCAAAGAGCGATATGAAATGACAAACTTAATAAAAGTTGCTCATGTGTTTTTAAAACGCTCCCGCGGCGGTCCCCGGGCGCGCGCTCTAACCGCGTTCGTAACTTCATTCAGTCGCGCTGGTTATGAACTTAGTTTATTGGCGTCGCGACACCGCCGACACTGTCGATACTGCCAGCGCGGTCTCGCGAGGGATCTCGGAGAGCGCTGATAGTAACGGCATTTGTTCAAACATTGGCATTTAATTTTATTTCCCGCTTAGCAAGTTGTGATCCCCTAATGATGTTAAGTATTATGACGCTACTCTTGCTATTGCGGTCATGTTAGGGTTTCAAAGGATTTTATTAGCATTTTTTTACTGTTTGACATAAATTAAATCATCATTTATATTACCTGCTTTATATGACATCAACAGTTTAACTTTTACTAATAAACTGTAGTTGCTTTAAAGTCATAAACAAGTGGGGAGGCATTGAAATAATATCCAAAATAGTTCTGCACTAGTTAGATAATTATGTAGTCCCCTTATCGCAAGGATGGGTTAGGCGTAGGGTTGCCAGATAGTAACTTATCAAATCCGGGACAATTCTACGACAACAATGTCGGGTCGTGGCCATAGTAGAAAATATACATACATAAACTCACGCCTGTTGCCCAAAAGGGGTAGGCAGAGGTGTCTTAGTAAGTAACCAGGACACCCATATTTTGCCGTATATACATTTTATGCCGTATATCTATTTTGTACACAATAGGTGGCGAGCCTATTGCCATATCGGGCACAAATTCCTGACTCCGGGCTGATAATGAATAGAAATTTTTTTTAGAATCCGGGACAATAAGCTCTAATTACTGGACACGGGACAAGAGGCAAATTTCCGGGACAATCCCGGAAATCCCGGCCGTCTGGCAAGCCTAGTTAGGCGTGGGACGTATGACAGGAGAAGATTAAAGTAAGGCTTGTGTGTGGGGTGAAGATCAGGATCCCGTGTGGGAAGCTACAAGCGTGTGACCGCTAATCGTGAGCGCGCCTTTTCTAAGCGGGTACTCAACCGCTTGGATAGAGCGGCGACAGGAATGGTCTTCACATTTCGATTATTTTTTATACCCACGGCCATCTGTTGACTGACTTTGTGAATTATAAAATGAGAAACTTAACGTAGATTGTAAATTTAGGCAATATGGTAAATTTGAAAAAAAAAAAAATTTATTATTATTATACTGAAAAAATTCTGAAAAAATATCGTGATTCGGGTAGCACGCTTGTAGAATCAAGAATTATTACGATATAATTTTGGCTCAGCACTATCCTGTATAACCGCTATCCACGGGTTTACGAAAACGAAAGCTTCACGAGTGTAGTGTGTCGAGACATTGGTGGACGCTAACAAAGCACCCGATGTAATGTACCCCTTCCCGCTTCCCTTCACCATACCCCGCTACCTCTATATAATCCAGTGGATTACATGCTTGCATAATTTGTCCAGCGAATGAGTGATAATTCAATAGAGTTAATCTATAGTGTAGTTTGTTATTGTTCTGCGCTTGCTTACGGCTTGTTTGTTTTGTTATTATGTAAAGGCCCCAATTATTGTAGCATAGTGTTAGTACATTTACGCCAGCTATAGTTAAATTGGATATACACGGTCACTACCCAAAAATAAGATGCACTAAGTGTTTAATAATGTCGAATTTTTCACAATCGTATACTACACTAGCTGTAAATGTAATCAAGAAAGAAAAACTCTTTTAGAATTGAAATAGTGTTACACCAGATCATTTGCTTCGTTATATACTAGCACAGCTTTGGAAGAAGTTACATCTTTAAAGAAAAAAAATTTCAAGTAACTCTCTCAGCACCAACAACTGCCTCCCATTCTCATGTATTTTTTTGTTACTGTCACAAAACTTTATCTTTCCGGTATCTTTGGTTAAATATTCCCCTATACACAATGTCGGCTTGATAGCCGTGATGCGGGAAGACTGCGGCGGGTGTCAGTGTGTCGGCGTGGCAGCCAGCGGGCTAGACAGCGCCTAAAGTAATACCAACCAGTCTATTCTACCTTGGAACTGGGTTAAATTAGCATAGGTGCGAGCGAGATGGCGATATAATTAGACGGAAAGCTGGACATGCTGGAATTTGCTTTTTGTGTATTTAAAGTTTGTTGTTGCAGCTTATTTAATTTTTTTATATCGCTTATGGAGGTAACCTAAAGTAATAGGCGGATGTAAAATGAAATTTGTTTATTAGTCATGTAGGCAATTAAATAGCTCTTTACAAGTCAAGAAATAGTACTTTATCTCTATTTACAAAACAGTTAATATATAATATTTATATCGTGTTACTAGAATCATCTATATTTCATACACATATACATAAACGTCACGCCTATATCCTATAAAGGTAGGCAGAGACTATGGACCTCCATTATTTGATACTGACATATAACGATCGCTTCATCCACTTTTTTAATCTCTTCATGCGTTCTCTTCGATTCAGATTTCTTTTAACTTGACCCTTGCGCAGGGTGCCATCAATTTGGTTGAGGTAAGTTCGATGGGGTCAACCCTTACCGATTCTTCCACCCTCGCCTCATGTATTAGTTTAGTTAACCGTCTTTTATACTCCTATCTACATTCCCAAACCATCTTAACATTCCTTTATCAATTCTCGTCTCTACATCCTCTTCACTCCACAACGTTCCATCACCACGCTATTTCGCACTCTATCACACAAACTCACACCACACATTCCCCTCAACGACCTCATTTCCACTGCCTTAATCTCACCCTCATGCTACTTCTGCCATACCCAACTTTCACTACCATACATGACCGTTGGTTCTACAATCGCGAAATCGTACGATTGGGAGAGGTTAGGCCATATAGTCCATGTAGTAATATTTTTTGATTCAGATAAATCTTCTGTAAATACAAAAACGACTTTGAAATATTATTTTTCTAAAAAAAATATTGGTGTATTGAAATTTACAGATATATCGTAGGCTGAACCCGAAACGCGACACAACATCGTGGATTAATATAAAGTTTTTTTATCATAGTATACGGTAGTAGTTATTCAGGTGGATATCAAAAACTTATTACTGGCTATAGTATGTTTAAGTTGGTTATCACAAAATTTTAGGAAAATTGCGGATAGTATTCTAAAGCCCCTACTCTCGAATAAAAATATAAAACAATAACAAGATATTGTTGTCCACAAAATGCCTGACTCCTGACCAGTATTGTTTGCTCGTTGAGTGGCAGTTGGCGCAGTTGGCGCTAGCGGGTTTAACAAGTTTGTTAATAAGACAACACCCTTTATTTACTCAGCAGGCGATTTAAGTCGACGTGCCTGCGCGAGCCGGCGACGCTAACTGCGCTTAACGTCTTTTGTACTCAGTTCTTTGGTCATCAATGTGTGGTTTAAGGTGATAACAGTGAGGAAAGCTATCTGGCTTTTATCACACAATTCTTGTCTATTAATGTGATTGCTCGATGGCAGGTCACTCATAATATATAAGTTAACATGTTGGTAATAAGACAACAGTCTTCATAGTTCATTTACTTAGGTTTGAGAGTTAGTAAGAGGCTTAAATCTAAGTCTTTGTATTTAGTTTAGTTGTCGTTTGAACAGGATAAAACGAATGCTACTTACTTGGTTACTTACTCATTAGAGCTAATACTGTTTTAGCTAAACAGTACGTTCATATTATATAGATAGAAGACTCTAAAGTCATTCTTAAAATTTTTATTAGGTTGATGAGGCATTAGCCTTAGACCATTAGGTCTAGAATGAAATCTAGCAATGCCTTGCAACTTACCCAGGTATATCAAATACATGGGTATTACAAAAAAATCCAAGTCTATGGTAAAACATAGGAATCAATAATATGAAAAATATTGTAAAAAATAAATAAGAATCGAAGTGGCAATCAGGATTAGTGTCTAGAACAATTCCCATACACTAGAACAATTCACATAGTACTTATATAGAACAATTCCCCTCCACTCAATGCTTATTGAGTACCAATCTATACGTAACATATTTGTAACAAGAGGAAAGCTAATTATGGGTACTCTTCACTGAACTGTAGTAAGTACTGATCTCAGGGGAGGGTGACAGTGGATGTAGGAGTCACTGGCCTCCAAGCCCCATGCGAGTTAGATGGGCTTGCAGAGATTAAAGGGCTGGTTCGATGTCTAACAATAAAAAATGTAGACATACCTACCGACCAAAATTTTTCATCCGTATCAGCCCAAATACGTCCCACTGCAGAGCACGGGCCTCCTCTACAATCGAGAGTACGACTGAAAGGGGTTAGGCCAATTATTTTCATACTGACCATCAATTACATCAAAATTGATTCCTTCAGTTAGACAGCTGCTGATGTCCTCCACTTAACACTTCGTCTGGTCGCTCAACTTGCAGGTTTCTGTACCAATCATGAGTTTGTATTATTAAATATTAGACTAACATTAATTTTAAAATGCAAAGTGGTTATACTGCACATGATAATAACTTGTACCGACCAGATAGCTTATCGAGATACCGACAGACGTATATTATAAAACCTGCTTAAATCCAGTGGATTCATACATTTTCGTGCTAGGAAAAATCTGTGACATCATAAGTTGAGACATTGACAGCCACAGTGGCATACTTGGTTAGACGCCGGACGTGAAACGAAATGTGGCGGGTTCGATCCTTGCACCGATACAAATATTTCAGGTATTTGTTTCGGGTATGGGTCTTTGTGTTCCTGATACCCACGAAACACTACTCGGTCTTAGTGTGAGGTCAGGAATATGTGTGTGACTGTAGAATTTATTAAACACGCGTGCACACACTCGCGAGATATTAAAATCACACCGGGCTAGTAACAATGGCGGTTGTTGGCGCGCTAATACACGTTTATGTACTCGTTTATTTATAACGTAATCCGGTATTACCGGCGCACGCTGAGCGGGGCGGATTATGCGCTCAGCGGTGGATCGGGCGGGGCGAAAGTCCACGCCGGACGGGGCGGAAGGGCGGACGGGCGGAACGGCGGACTGGGCAGTGGACGCCAAACATCCGCGCTAAGTATCGGACATTCGCGAAATTTCAAATGATGTATGCGGAATATAATGGGTGCAACGCTACGTTTCAATTTATTAGTAGCCAGATGATTTGTTTTACTGGCTGTTAGCTGTTATATGGGGATAATGTGATTTAATGCCGTCAAAGTAAACAATAAACATTATTAGAATTGGTATTATAACTTTCAGCATACCTACCCCTGCGCCCATTAGAGTCTACCGATATTTTTAAACACTTTTTTGTATCTAGACACCAACATTTCGCCTCGTATGTTTCGTCCCATGATGTGATAGGGGGCGAGCCTATCGACATATCGGTCACAAATTTCTGACGTCGGACTGATATAGAATAAAAAATCTAATATCACTTCACCCGACCCAGGATTCGAACCTGAGACCTCAGCTTTGCAATCGTATCATAGTAATACTGCATCACCGAGGCAGGTAAAAAGCGTGTCAGCTATATTTATAGGTGGCGGGAATCGCTTACCATCACCTGTCATGGTTGCTTGTTATACCCAACAACACAATATCAGTTAGTTATACCGGGTATATCAAGACTGCGACCGAAAACGAAGCCGTATGGTAGTTTTAGTGGTTACAGATACAATGCAAATAAAAATTTCGCAAAATAAGCGACAGTTTTTTTTTTGCAATTTTTAAAAATTCATTGTTTTTGGGTAGTAAATACCTTCTTATTGCGAAAATAGTAATTTAAACCCTAACGTACCATTGCTTTTAAAAAAATAAAAAGGTGTACATCATTATTTTAGGAAAACTATGTATTCATCACCCAAATACGACGATAAGTAAAAAATTACCAAAAAAAAGTTGACGATTTTTTTTGCGAAATTTTTAGTTGCCTTGTGTCTGAAATCAGTAATACTACCACCTGGCTTCGTTTTCGGTCGCAGTCTTGATATACCCTGTATACACGAATATTGTTCGGTGTCGGTAACAACGCAGTTTGCGAACAGAGTCGTGTGTAGTTCCGGAGCGCTCGTTACACGCGGCGATGGATCAACGAGTTTTCTTGTTGTTGTCGGTGACCGGACCCCACTGTGTTGCACATTTCGTACCAGCAATTAAAAGTTCAGGGTTTTGTATGTGCTTTGGATATCAATATTCTTGGAGTTAGATTGTAATATAACACCGCGAGATCGTATTTAATAAAACAATAATACCTGTCATAATAATAATACTCAATGTGTTCTTCGCATAGTATCCGAGCACCCTAGGAAACTATATGGGATTTTTAATGACGTTAAAATATTAGTCTTTTACCAATACTACAATTAGATACCTATTTATACAGACTCACACATATTACGAATATTGTCAACATCAAATTCGAATCGATCAAAATAAATACCATTCTGACATCATAACCCGTGCTTCAGTACGTACAAATAAATGTCAAACAATTTTACCCGAGAATATGTTCCAACAGCATTGTACAGTGGCAGCAGATTCCACCCACGTGTATAGCGAGTGATTCGTTTCACCGGCTCCACCGGTTTGCCCGGCTGTGTCGGTTTGACCGGTTGCACCGGTTTTACCGGCAGTACCGGTTTGTCCGGCTCTTTCGGTTTGTCCGGCCTGGCCGCTCGCGTCAGAGTCCCGGCCAATCCGGCAGCCGGACGCAGAATTCCTACAAGTTATTGCATTTCTTTAAATCAGGTGAGCGAATGAACAAGGATTTAACTTTGTGTGAAACTTGTGTTGTGAGAAAACTGTTACGTCCTGTTTACAATGTGAGAGTTCATTTTGTTGTTCTTTTACGGATTTATTGAGATATCGAAAAATGTATTGTTAAAATGAAGATGTATTATTTGCAGAGTTAGATATTTTTCTAAGCTTTAATGAGCAGCCCTGTACTTAGTAGCTATTTTTACTACCATTGTACTGCAATATTGTGGTATCATATACGCCACATTGGGTTAAAAATAATGAATCGCTCGTGTTTTCGAAAACGTGCTCAACTTATATAGTTGCAATTTAATAACGATAAAAATTACATGCTGCCATCAACCAAACCCTCTTAGGCTAGCTAGGAATACCCTGGCATTCTTTGTTTTCTAAAACGATTGACATCCACGAAATTTCTAGTTGCAAACCTATAGAGCAAATAATCCACACTCATATTAAGAAAATACACATTTCGACGTCATGAGAGGTAGTTCCACAGTCACAAGCCGCTTATCACTTGAATGTAGCGTTTATGAAGTAAACGAATGTTTACAATAGGTGACAGAAGTATGTTAATCTGGATTACCTGTGCTGGAGCAGCTCGAGATGTGTGGCCGAGCACGACGCGACGGATTATACTCCCACCTTCTATTATTCAAACTGCCTCCGTAATAGGTGTGGTGCGTTTATAAGCGGGAGGGATTTTACAACATGGGACTTGTAAATCAGCTTATGCTATACTCAGATAAAGATAGATATTGACAAATTGGTGTACAAGACACGGCAAGGCGGTGATAAACTCGTCAGTCGAATCTGGATGAGATTGGGTCGGCATCCAACGAATTGGCATGACCCGAGTGAGCGGCTGCCTTATATACAGCAATTTGATTCAGCAGACGGTCGATCACGATAAACCTATAAAATATTACCCAATGCGGTTTACAGATTAATTACCACCTAAAGGAATACAAGAATAGCGCCTTCAATTTCCTTGATAGCCAGAAACATACCTACCACTTGTAGACTTGTGGGGCTTCTTAGTTAGCCATGACAACATACCATCAGATGGACCGTTGGCCTGATTAGTTTTATTATACTAATTAAACTATAAAACTACAGCAATATTACCCGCCGTCATTTAAACCACTCCCATTGCGTCCAGTAGCATGAATATTCAGGGGCAAGCGGTCGGCGGCCGCGTGTTGTTCCAACAATACAGAACTTACAATAACAGCGCCGGCCTCTCGCCCCTGCCGGACATTGCGAGCTGTGCCACAATGTCCACCAGTGACTGTGCCTACCGTTTTAAAACCTTCACATGAGTCAGGAACATGTCAGGAAAAAGCATACGTTATTCGAATGAAATAATAATAGATATTGACAGTTTCTTTTGAGGTTGATAGTAGTCTTTGCCTCTGTCCGTGTTGCAGTTGGTTAAGTTACCGACTGTAAAACTAGAGGGCGTGGAAATGATCTTCGGTAGCCCGTAAAGGTTTGTGTGAACCTAAATAAGATTAAAAAGTCCGTCGTAGTAGTCTGATGTCCACGACGCAATATTATTGTTTTTAAAACTAAAATATTAATAACAAATAAATTCTAAAATACACATGTTTTGTCGGTGGAAGTAGAAGTTTCATATCCACAACACCCACACTCAATATTATTTAACATACGCATAAATATTTGTCTAGGTGTGGGGATTGAACTCGCGACCTCACGTTCCACTAGGTTCCTCCCCGTGTTCCAGGAATTCCGAAAGTTGTAGTTATTAACTCGAAGTTAGTGGGTCAAGCTCTTGCATGCCATAGTTTCAGTTTGTTTATGAGTGTTGATTTCGGATATAATACTGCGAGTTTCAATTACTTTCATATTAAGTATCGTGTTGTTTAAATTATTAACAAATAATGTGATTAATAAGAAAAGAACCACTTAACATTTCAGTTTCAAGTTAAATTAAGTGACACTACTTATGCCACCTACACAGCATTTAACTTATTTTCTATTTATAACGTAATATAGAGCGAGTCTATAGCCATATGGGACATTGATTTAAGTCCTGGTCAACTCGTATAAGGCTTAAACTGAAAAGTCCTATAGAATGTATAGTGTATAATTATTCCAAATAAATCGATTTATATGTTGTAATATAAAACGACTACAATCCAAGAACAAACAATAATCATTCATCCACAAATATCCAAAGCAGCTTAAAGCATTTACAGAGTACCCTGCAATTCCGAGCTAAAGTTCCACGTCATTCTAGAACTCGGGGCTAGTAGATAAACACAAACGTTTATTCAAGATAATAATCTGTGAATCCGTATTCAGACTCGCGCCGCGCCTGCTAGCCCAGGATCATTGCGCGGGAATCCGTGGAATTGCGCTGCTGACTCTTCTCAAATTAAATTGAATATAATTCGCTTTCAGTCGCGGGATATTTAAGTATTATGAGTGACGAAATTGTGACGATAATACGAGGTGACGTCTTTGATACTGCTTGTATTAAATCCATAATGTACATATTTTGAGAAAGAGAGGTAAGCTTAGTGGGCGAGGACCGGACAGAAAAAATAAAGATCGCAAGTTCATACCTAGGGTACTTACCAATTACTTTTCGATTTTTGTGTATAATTTGCAGTTCGTCAATTATTGATCGCGTTTAAGGTGCAGGTAAAGATGGTGAGGTCATATGCATAGCTGAAAGTTCTTTATGGGAGTTTTAAAATTTTATTAACTATTAACATTAGCCTAAAATGCCTACTTCCGAAGGAATCGTCGTAGGGTATGCAACCGGTCGCAAAATTGTGAGCGAAATATTGTGCACAATGCTAAATATTCAGCCCCATGTGAACGTGGGATAAAGGTGGGGAACAACATGTATTTATTTGCTTTATCTTCTTTATTATGCATTGTATATTCCCCGAATATATTCCGAACTCCAATTAAAACAAGAGCGTTACATGAATATTATTATACAAATAAAGTTATCCGTTTACAACATAATATATATTCTGGCAATATTTAAAAACATTGCAATTCGTAAGCATTCATTAAATTGATCCATTACACGAGAATGTGGTTGTAAAATTAATTAAAACTATAATAATAACACACGAATAAATATAATAATAATATTCAGCTTTCGTGGTCGCAGGGTGGACGGAGTCCGTAGTTTTATTTCAATGTCATTTAAATGTATATAGGTATATATACATTTAAATTATGAGTCATCCACGTTGATGATATACCGGAAAAATAGCGCTAGTACCTTGAGCTGTGAAAAATATCGTCATAAAATGTAATTAAAATGTGTATAAAACAAATCGTATAAAAATTGACCTCATTTAGGATACAGTGGTGGATTTGTATTTTATTTAATAACAATATCTTATTTAATATTACTTTTTAATACTGTTATTTCCACGTGTTGATGAGACTGGAATTTGTGGCATGGCAATATTGATAAACTACAATCATATCTTGATATAGAAAAAATATCTGCAATGTATAGGTAACACTAGCGGCTAGACACTTCCGCCTACACCTTCAACAATATAGGTGTGAGTAAATATTTATTTAATTTACTATGAATTTAATTTTACAATATCGCTGAAATAAAACTATTTGTTACGGATTTTATAGCGGTGTTGGTTTAATTATTACATTTTTTATTTTACCGTCGTTTTGATTTCTTTACTGCTTTCGTGATTGTGGACGGAATCCGTAGTTTTATTTGAATGTGTAACTTTCGCGTAAATCTAAGAAACTACATTATCGTTTTAATCTCGTTCCTCATCGCAATAGAAATTCCTCAGTGTATGAAATAAGTGTTAAAGTTTAAATATCTGCGAGTACAGGGCGCTGTATCTGCGGCGAGCAGTTCGCCACGCGAGGTAAAAACTGACGGGGACTTACACTTTGACTCATAGACTACTCACTAGATGTTGCATAGAGCCTTCAATGTATGCATAGTTTATATCGCTCAGAGGACATTTAAACTGCATTTTATAGGTTGCAGATTACTTATAGTAGGAATCATTACATCTTTTAGCGGTTGTTAACACATTGAAAGCATTTTTAGCCGCTGTGCAATTTCACGTGGAAAGCCTGTGTTTAGCCATGGGCTTTCTGTGCCTGAAAATGATGATGATGATACTTTTGTTGGTGAAATTATTAAAATTAACCTACTATTTACTGTATCCCATATCAAAGCATGGGATTGACATAAGGCAAGGATTATGAATGTTGCAGAAAATTGACTTCCTAAATTGTATAATCTTACAGTACTCAATTCGGATGCCAAAATTACATAACATATTATTACGCACCACATGTATAATATATATTTTTTTTCGGATATAATACAAAACCGCCCACGTTTAACAAGTTACTTATTTTGTTCAAGTCCCAAAATATATCTACAAGGCCGGGGAATGGAATTCAAAATTCTTTCCATTTTACACTGTTTCTTTTATTTACCCACAGTGTCTCTGAACCAAGTGTTAAGTAAAACAGTCAGACATTTGTGACGTCACGTATCATCCATCTTTGATCCCTGGGGAACTCACGTCCCGGCTGGACATGCGCCAGTCTGCGGCCGCTGGGTTATTCAATCTTTGCCACATTTATTTATCTTATTCCTCGAGACAGTTTTATTTCTTTATTTATGAGAATAACATCTGTCCACAGACTGCGTTGGACTAACTTTATAAACTAAGAACTTCACTTCGAGTAAAGAGCGTGTGTAGGCTGTGATTTGTGAGGTGTTGCGTTCGATTTTCTGGTAGGGAAATCTTTGTATGCGTTTTTCAGTTTATAAAACTCATATGATTGGGATTGGAACTTGTACCCGGCACGGCAGTAGAGTCGCCCGCTATCAATAAATCCGCTAATAAATCGTTTTTCTTTCTTTCTTTCTATCACATAATTATGTTGAAGTCGGCGAACGGTAGGTGATAATATTGGCATATACATACATATATGTATGAATTTGTATTCATTGAATAATAGCAGGGTATAATGGACAATGTTACTAGGTATGCCAAATTGCTTGAAATGTTGTCTCAGTAAAGCCTTTATGTATACAAACACACTAGTTTTTGTTGTAGTCAAAAATACCAAGTAGTTTTGATTTTATAGGTATTCAAAGTTTTGAAAAATATCGAGTCCCGCTACAGTCGCGTGATCGCTTGTGACGTCATTTCGCAACGCGCCGCACGGGCCACGACTCGCTTCGTATCAAATCGCCAGCGATTATAGTAGTTGTAATAGCTTGCGCAGTGTTTTGTTGTTGGTTTTCGTTCGCGTATTAAGTTAATAGTTTAATAATAGTAAATATTATTCGATTAATAAAATGGATGAAGGATTCGAAAAAGGGCAATCGGTTAATCTACCTAAAATAGATGGATTAATGGTTGCGCATTACTTATCAACAAATAGTGATTTCGTTGCCGCCGAAATGCGAGGAATAATAATAGTTTAAAAAAACTAAAAAACACGCATTTTATAGAAAACCGAACTAAAAAATAGAAAATAAATTTTAATGAATTTAAATTAAGAAAATAGTGTTAAAAATTTCAATGAATATAAATTAATAATAGTGTGAATAAACAAATAATTATTTTATTTAAAAAAAAGCGTGGGGTGCATGGTGTCAATAGTTATAAACATTTTATTGACAGATATGAGTAGAGTGATTATCATTTCGATAATATCTTAAAAAGCACCCCACGCTTTTTTATTCACACTATTATTAATTTATATTCATTGAAATTTTTAACACTATTTTCTTAATTTAAATTCATTAAAATTTATTTTCTATTTTTTAGTTCGGTTTTCTATAAAAAGCGTGTTTTTTAGTTTTTTTAAACTACTATTTATTTTCTACTTTTTAGTTTGGATTATTTATTATATTTATCATATTTTGCAAATTGAAAAATGGAATAATTTTATCAAATTAGTGTATTGTCATCGGTCCTCAATAAATCTACAAAGTTTGAAAGAAATCTGGCCGTTTAAAGTGGGTCAAAATCGCGCCCAAAGAAGTCGGTTACAAACAAACATACAAACATACAGGTGAAGCTAATAAAAAGCGTGTAAAAATGCAACAGTAAGTGAAATTTCCGTGCTACTACTTATGCTTAATAGTTTATCTGTTCTAAATTGTTTTATCAAAACAAAATACCCAACTAATGTCGTAATGGAAGAATGCAACTCAAATAGTAGAACTACCTACCTACCATTAAATTTGTAAGTTAAAGACAACAAATATGTATGTATTATAGTTTTGTAGCTATTGGTAGGCACGTATGTATAATATAAGTAGGTAACGCTCTTCTTAGTAAATTTAAATGAATACATATATACCTATATTGATTTATTGCAAACTAGCTTCCGCCAGCAGCTTCGCCCCAGTTTCCCTCAGAAGCTGTACATTTTCCCAGTATTAAAAGTAGCCTATGTGTTATTCCAGACTTTCTTTTCTGGCGAATTGGTAGTTGTGTTTGTGCATTTAGGCACAACACATGATTTCCTAGTATTTGGATTGGACATTGTTAAAAGTCTTTAGGTATAAACGTAATATTATAGTACGCTGTGGGTATAAATTCAACGGCACGGGCGCGCGACCACGAGCGGACTGAGTGAGCCAGTGAGCGTGTTGTGGTATGACGTCACACCGTAACCGGCAGCCCGGGTCGTACGGTTACAACTTGTTTTACTTCTAAATCGGAAACTAATTGACATATCGAAGTAATTCTTTCACTAGTATTTTTTATTTTTGCCAGAGAATATGGAGTGCTAATAATCAAAATTAGTTAACATTCTTCATTAGCTTTCTTGACCGCAAGCCCTAAAAAGACTCCAAAGGAAACTCATAGAAATATAAGACGTTTCTGGAGGTTTTCAATTAAAGTATGGTGGATTGACGGGGCGTGGGGACAGTATAACTCTAATCTTTTAATCAGTTCATGTTACTAAGCAATTTGCTTTGGTTTGAGTTTATTTTGACTAATCTGAATAGATTAAATGAGTTTAGGCTACACTGATTTGCTTCTATAAATATTAGATAATTAATTCCAGGCTGTTTGAATTTATACGAAGGTATTTTATATTCTGAACATTTGAGTTAAGTAATGTGTGGATTAATTAACATAATTCAACAGAATCAGTATTTGATGGAAGGTATTTTTGTAAAACAAAGATTTGTGTTTTAATTCACAAAGACCGCGTTTGGTAGCAAAAATCTCGTGCACGGTTGTTATTTTGTCCTGTTAAGACCTTTGCTTTATTATACTTGCCTAAAAGATCCCACTGCTGGGCAAACACCTTCCCTAAGTTCTAAGACCTTTACTTAAGATAATTATATTATTTTGCTTATTGGCGAGGATACCAGAATCTTATCAAAATTATATCAAAAATATGCGAGAATATTAGCAATTCTGTCTTAAAAACGGTGTTGTCATCAAAATGCTATAAAATTTGAATGCGGTCATAATCGGATCTTTCGCTGCCAAACTTCAAAAGACTAATCCTACGATATTCTAAAAGAAAGAATTTACTACCAACGCAAGTAAAGGATTGTCCCAACCCTTTTGTTCGGCAGTATATAACATACAACGAATAGTTTTAATCCTTTGAAAATGATCAATGAAGGTTAGGAAGGGCTTATCCGAGGAATTTGCACTAAATACAGGAATTTAAGGCAAGCTCATTACGAAGGACAGAATGTACTATATTACATACAAGGGTATGTTGCTTAATTTATTGCTATGTACATGGTTGCAATAATAGCCTTTAATGATCAAGTAATATGGGTTATAATGCTATGGTGCGTGATTACTGTCGATTTCTAAGGACAAACGGAAACTAATTCCAAACTCGATAAGTACCCACAAACCCGGCCTAAATTAATTATTAATCTGTTCACACAATAGAAATAAAACAAAGGAGACGTAATCTGCGGGAAACCGCTTACAGTACAGTGTACATTCAAATATACATCATACACCGTATTAACTTTTTAATAAATAGTATGTATATAAGTACACAAATCAAATAAAAAATATTTTACACAACATTTATGACATAAAATATAAACAATAGCAAGCTATAATGATACAATTAAAAACTAAATAACAGCGTTTTAGATCATAGTTTTTTATCACTATCATTAAATTGTGAAATATATTATAACATAATACTCGTATATCTATCAAAGTAAGTAATTATTGTACACAACATTTTGATAACCACAAGTTTTATTGGTACTATTATAAATGTAACTAGCAGCGTTTCCAATCATTGTTTTTATTATATCACCATCATCAAATGATTATAGCTGAATATATCTGTACCACGCCCTGTTGTGTGGTCGTGAAGTTACTCAGCCGGCAATTGGGACTATCAAGCCTGTATTTGTTTAGTATGTGAGTGACGGAATGATCCGCGCCGAGCGCAGCCTCCCGCCATTCGCGCTGTAGACGCCTACGTGCGCGGACCGCTACGACGTAGAAGCGCTACGGCTACGTCGGAAAGTTTTACGCGCGCTCACTCGTGTTTGTTTGTGAAATGATTGTTATGGGATTCTGAGTTTAATTACACGTAAGTATCATGTTGATAAACGTATTGATTTTATTATGATCACTTTTATTATTAGTTTTTCCAATAAATATGGCAAACATAGTATAGACAACATATTCAAACTACGTATACTAAATTTTTATTATAAAGTTAATAATTTGAAACTTATTATAAAAAGCTGATTTCTTAATCTAAACCAATTACAAGTACTAGAAATATACAATTACTCACAATACAAACCACAACGTCCGCTTTAAAATTTAAATCCAAAGCCGGATTTAAAAATACTACCCATTGTCCAAATTTATTTTAACACAAAATATTATTTTACAAATTTCAACCAGTATACATCCTCGGGGGTTGTTCAGCGTTGAAACCCACCCTCTGGGATTAAACCCGACGAGTCCCGAAAAGCGACGTGAGTCGTGACGCAAATAAACGTCACTAAAAATATCATAGTGGACGTTAAATTAGTGAATGGCTCTTTGTTTGAACGCCGAGTAATTGTTACTCGTGAATAAGGAGACTTGAGTTTATCTTCAAGTGTTTGAGGGTAGCGGCAGTGGAATTACTCAGAGAACTGTTTGATTATGCTGTATACCTACTGAAGTACTCTGAATATGAATTTAACGTATAACATATGTAATGTTGAAATTATACTATTTCTTACGAATTTTATCGCGGAATTGGTAGAATTTTTAAGTTTTTTACTTCCCGACATTTCGATTACTAAGTTAAGATATGTAAAAATAAACCAACTCCGCGATAAAATTCGTTAAAATTAGTTTCATTTCATTGTGTAAAATTCGCGTCTATCTCAGAAACTGTTAGATAATATGTTGTTATGAAATAATAAGATATAGTAGATACTCATATAGTTTGATTATTAAGACATGGTATGTTACTTGCAATTAAATGATTTTTGGTGAGCAATAAATGAGCCACAAAAATAGTGAAACAAAAGTCCGGTGTCATTTCTAAGGTCACTTCGTTTAAGATGCCAAAAGTGACCTCGGTCAAGCGGAAAGAGGCATTAACTCTCTAGAATATGAATTCCAAAAAATTGGGAAAGTGTGAATTACACTTAAAGTTTCAGGAATTTAGTTATGCGATTTTATGTAGATGAGTATGTAATGTAATATTATGCTTATTATATTTGGAGCTGCATCTAGACGCTGCGAATTAAAATTAAATGATATTTGCGGTTACCGCCAATATTCGTCCGACCGAATGTAGAGCTTGTTATGATTTATACTCCCAAATATACTCCCATTTGTGATATGATTTATACTACCATTTTGACGGCCTCCGTGGCGCAGTTGGTTAGATGCCGGCTGTGAAACAACAGGCCGCGGGTTCGATTTCGATCCCCGCACCGAGACAAATGTTTGTGTGAACCACAAATATTTGTTTCGGGTCTGGGTGTTTGTGAGGCCGAAAAATCTCTCGTAGTTCTTGATACCCACGACACAAGACTCGATCTTAGTGTGGGGTCAGGGCTATATATGTGACTGTTGGGTGTATTTATTTATTTAAATAAATTGAGGGCTGCTAAAAGTTATCTACCAAATAATTATGATGAGACTGAATGTAAAAGTAATGCAATTGAATATTCTGCCCTTAATAGAGGTTATTTTGTGTTGAGATTTCTAAGAGAGTTATTTTGTGTTTTTACCGGATACACACAAAAATTACAAATAAATTTGGGTAACTTATCGAGTGATATAAAACTAGGTCTATTCTCTGTAGTAAATAAGTAAAGTAATATTAATACTACAACACATCTATTTCAGCTCCAAAACTAGGCGTGTGTCTTTTTCTGTAGGTGTAAAAATAATGCCGAACTTATAACATTCCATGATACTTCAATCCAAATTCAATATTTTGGTCACATAAACTTTTGCCCTATTCGCATATTGCGAATCGTACCCTTTAGTTGTAAGCCCACCTCAGCGCCTCACCAGTCACGATGTTTTCCTTCGCCGTTTTAGTGCGTGGTAATTGATTATCAAACACATGACTACGAACTGTCAGAGGCGTGCTCTGGGATTTGAACCTGCGACCGCGGCTTCGATAGCCGCTATCGGTCCGTTGTCGACAGGCAACCACGTACTTCTACACGTTTTTCTAATTTTCAGTAATTCTAATCCATATTTTTGCAAACTAGGTATAGGTACCCCACAGGCTGTCAAAACGAATTTAAAACTTGACACCCAAAGACACGATTATCCTCTATGCTTCTATAAATGAAATCACGACTTGTATTGAAACTTGCTTGTTTGACTGCAGCACCAGTGGAACGCGTGCCGACATGCTCGCCGGCGGGTCGCTCTGGGTTCTAATACTCGTCGCGTTTGGTGAGTCTTTAATATTTTTTTTAAGACTAAGACTGTTAAAATACAGCTTTTGTAGATTAGTTCTAATTGCATTATTCGTCCAGAAGCCTACAATATTCAACAATATGGCAGATTGCCGAGAAATGTTTGTTTAAGATTTTGGGGTTATTTCCTACTTCATAAGTTTTGAAAAACTTACGGTGACGCGATTCGTACTACGTTTATTCATTTAAATACAAAATCTATGATGTATGCTGCAAACATAATCTATCCTTCAAAATATTGGCTTTATCTGCTCATGGTTACTAATTCTTATGTCGCAATGAGTATAATATGTGTGATATAATAATCGTCTAAATATATTCACCAGACGGTACAAGGTACCTTTGTACATGGCGTCTCTGTTAATGAAACGCACCCATACAAAAGAAATTATGTTATTGAAGATTACTTTATGCCCCTCCCACACAGCAAGTGGGCTGCGTAATTATATTTATTTGGGAACACATTAAACATTGTCTGGTCTATAAATAGCTACATATTATACCAGTTATAATGGGACCTCTCGCCCTAATGAAGACAGGTGATATTGTTAGTAAATAACTCATGGTATTACTCGAAACATTTAGTAAGAAAAACACGATTTTTTGCATATTGTATTATTACATAATTATGTTTAATTAGTGAAGACTTGTTAAGCCAAAAAAATATTATAAATGTAATAATTTTAGGTAACGCGATTAAAAACAGCTGACGGCAGAGGTCAAAATACCTGCTGACATGAAGTATTACACGTTTCACATTGCGTATCACGAAATATTTTAATATATACTAGCGGCCCGTCCTAGCTTCGCCTGGGTGGGGTGCATATATCTTTTGATTCCACTCCACATCAGATAGATGTTATTTTTCGTACAAACTCTTGTATACCTAAACCTTTTGAAACCTAAACTCGACGTAACTATTCTACTGTCCCTTTTTCTTCAAACTATGACCTGTCCGCCTCAATACCGTCCCGTTCCGTCTATCAAGTCACTGATCCGTCCCGTTCTTTCTCTTCATTATCCATCCGGTCTCATCTCGTGCCTTTACATTTCGTCCTATCCCATCAAATGAAATCTGTCAACTATCCCAGTCCTATACCGTCCCTCTTACTCTATTCTATCCCATCTCTCTAATAATAGTGTGCCTTACGATTTTTTGACATTAAAAACTTCAGCGATTGCGGATTAGCAAAATCGGATCAGTAATACGGGTGCTCCAGCAATTTTGGTTTCCATACAATATGTCATCCCTTATTTCACCTGCATAATGTTCTTTTTCAAAATCGTTGATCGCCATAATTTTTCGTTTGTAATAAAGAGCCGAAATATAATTTTTCATATAACTAACTGAAGTGATTTCGATTTTCGACACAACATTCAAACCCTTTTTTCAAGCCCTTTGGAAAAAATATAGCCTATGACACGCAGGGATATTATAACTTTCTAACGGTGAAAGAATTTTTAAAATCGATTTAGTAGTTTATGATTATGATAATGTGTGATTTTAAATGATACTCGCAGTTGAAGGATAGGACATTGTACAAAATTGTGATAAAATGACTTACGATCTTAAAAAGAAGTTTAGTTTAACCAGAATAAATTTCTGAACTCACGCATAAATATTTGACAACCAATTTAAGTGTCAATCCTTTTTCATTAGTGACATTATTCTACATATTTAAAATAAAAAATACGCCATTATCCGAATATTGTGGATATATGTTGTCGATTCGAAACATTTATTTAAATACGTTCTTTAATTTGAGGGAAGAGTTTACTGTATCGACAGGATGAACATTAAATGTTTGACAGTTACGAAACCTATGAACATTTTGTATGGGAAAATATTTTATATAATTATTTATTGTCACGTTCCACGGGAACGGGATAAAAAGCATTCTATGTCCGTCTCCTGGTTCTAAGCTACTTCCTCACTAATTTTTATCCAAATCAGTACAGCCGTTCCTGAGTTATAAATAGTGTCACTAACACGAGTTTCTTTTATATATATAGATATAAAAAAATCATGTTCTTATAGGTCAACCAGAGGATATGAGCTTTATCTATAGCTGAGAGAATTTACACTAGTCCATCACGCCGGCTTAGTGTGGGTTAGCGGATTTTATATATCATAGGAATTTTTGTAAATCGCCCCGTGACTGCCTTGGTGGCGTACTACGGTACGGTTACAACCCTGCGGTCGCGGGTTCGAGTCCCGGGTCGGGCAATGATATTGGATTTTTCTATACATTATCATCCCGGTGTCAGGAATTTGTGCCCGATATTAGGATATGCTCGCCTCCGACCACATCATGGGACGGAACACACAAGGTGACACGTGGGTGTCCTGGTAGCACCTCTGTCCACCCCTTCTAGGATAAAGGCGTGAGTTTATGTATGTATGTAATTGTAAATCGCTGTTTTTTTTTACTTAGCATATAAATGAGTACTGTGGAATCGCGTTAGTTGCTTGATTTTTTTATTTTTTTTATTGCAATGAATGGCGAGACAAGCATGCCATTCGCCTGATGGTAAGCGATACGACCGCTCATGGACAGTAGCGAAACCAAACAACACCATGAATTACAAGGCAATGCTTGGAATTCCACTGCGCTCGCCATCCTTCTCCACCATCTTACTTACTTCCCTTCTTCCAATACCTTGGTTGCAACCACGACAGAAATCTTCGATCAACAAATAACCTTCTTCTTCAGTACCCTTCCCATAGCACTGACTTCCTCCATTCTTCCTTCGTTATCCAAACAATACATCTTTGGAATGCGCTCCCTGTAGAAGTTAGGACATGCAGGAATCGTCTCGCGTTTAAGGTGAAGGTTCGTGAGTTGTTTTTTAAACAGACGGCAGAATTGTCAGTTTAAAAGTTGATATATAATATAGTATTAGGTATATATAGATTATGTATTTATCTTTGTATAAATATTTTTACTTATATGTATTATATATGTATATATATATTTATATATATAGTATATGTGTATGTATATATATTATGTGTGTTTATGTTAAGTATTTATATCCCTTTTTGTTCATTATTATTCAAACACCCACTTTATCTCAACTCTGCACTTTCCAAAGGTTGACTGGTAGAGAATGCCTATGGCATTAAGTCCGCCTGTATACAAATGTATATAAAGTTTAAAAATAAATAAATAAAATAAAATAAGATGTTAAGTCCCAATATGTCCAGTAGTTACTCTGGCTACAATGTCCTTCAAACCGGAACACAACAGCGCATTTACAGTTTACACTGTTTGGCGGGAGAAATAGACATTGCGGTGGTACCTACCCAGTAAATGATTGGACGTCAATTGATAAAAAATAGTGCCTACAGGCTTTTGATAACTGCTTCCTCTGATCGGAAGCGCAACTCTTCACATCTGTTACATAAACGCATACGTATTATTCCAGCGAGACGGCGCGAGCGTTAGATCCACAGCATCGGAATAATGAATAATAATGTGCGTAATTTGCGTCCGCCGCGACAACTTCCGCCATTTGTTACGTCTGCGAACTATGAATGAGCTAGACGATTACTATCAGGGATTTTTATCCTTTGTTTCGGAGAACTATTATCGTGAATGTGACTTAAACGGTATGTGATTGTGTTGGAGAAAGTTACATAGATCATTTTTATACCACATAAAAATGCATTCAACAAGGATATCATAGAGTTGCATGATTCATAATTTAGGTTCAGTATTGAGCATATCTCATTGGGTATACCCACTTGTTCATCCTTTAATAGAACCATATATTATGATGACTGAACGAATCGCAAATAGCATTTCTGTTACTTTGGTTTTCCATAAGACAATGATACCACTTCCGACTTCGGCTATATCTATTCATTTGTATATAACTCTACACTGCGCCTCCATTGAAGCGGTGATGAGTGGAGCGGAGGTGTGTAAGAATTGACCAATCATATTGGTTAGTGGTTTCTTAGATTTACGCGAATGTTACACATTCAAATAAAACAATTTTTTACGGATTTTATCGCGATTTGGTTTACTTTTTTTTTACATTTTTTAATTTCCCGACGTTTCGATTGCTTTATAGCTTTCGTAGTCTCGGGGCGGACTGAGGTATTATTCATCCGCTCAGTGACTATTACAATTTACTCCGTCAAAACGTCGGGAAGTTCAAAAATGTAAAAATTAAACCAAATCGCGATAAAATCCGTAATAATTAGTTTTATTTCAATCATATTGGTTATCTATAATATCAAACAATCCATTGGGCGAATTCTACATCTCAGTTCGTTGCCGCTTCGGTAGAAATACAGCCTAAAAGATAGTAAAGTTCTTCCACTTAAAAATATTCTTAATTACAAATTCTTGCCATCAATATCCACGTGGTGGCACAGCGTCTGGCAACGTTCAAGGGGCAGGCTCGGAGGGCTCTCCCCTCGAGAGGCATCTGCTGACTGATTGTTAAATAGGGCGAAAACTGCACCCGCACCGCGCACTTACAACAACTTACAGAACCGCCCCTTTGTCACGGATAATTGTAGGCCATGAAGTATAGAAAAACGAAACTGAAAAGGCTCTTTGATGTTTACAAGACTCGATTTGCTTAAAAGTGTACGGTTTAGAGTCAGTACAATTACAATACATTTTGTCACAGAAAACTAGCGCCACTAACATCGTGAGTTTTTAATACATCATTATATAATGCCTTGTTCTAAAAGTTTACGAGTTTGCAAGTAACACAGTTGGCTCAGGAGATAGTGGGATGAACTTTTATCATATATTCTGAACTGATGCGAAATAGCGATAGACTGTAGAAGAAAGTGAGGGAATCGGAGACCTATGCCCGGTTGTTAGATATAAAACGACTGAGAGTGAATCGAAACTTTTTAAAGCTATGTGGGAAAATGCGTTGCGTTCACCGTGTATGTGTATAAGGTTCATCATAGTAATGTGGTTACTTATAACCTCTATTACTAATATATTATACTGTCAACAAATAATATAACAATTGATGCTTTTAAAAGAAAAATCCCTGATACAAGGATATACTAACGAAAAAATTAGGTTGAGCACAAAAACCAAGGAAATGTTCCCAGAAAATAAGTTCAACTCCACATATTGTAATTTGAGAGCTGCAGAATAAAATTTGAGAATGTCGCGCCACACACGGCTTATGAAAAAATCCTACGAAAATTACCTCCAGATGGCGATGCCATCTCGCTTTATGAAGATTAGCCAAGATTTTTTGCAAAATACAGACGCGATACGCTCCACCGCATGAGTGGAATGAACCTCGATCGATATTTTTTAATCATAAGCCAGCAATGGATAGACATCTAGTTTTCCGGCAAAATTAACGTCATTAATTGTGATGCACAACGCAAATTGAACTTTCCATGTCCGCATTAATATCTAATTTGCTGCGACGCACTTTAACCCGTCTAATCAGGACTCTAAACATGTTTTTATCACGTTATCATAAGGTTTAAATTGGCTTGATCGCGTGTTTTTGTAATTTGTCGGTTAGGATGTGTGAGTAGCCCGTGATCGGTCCTCTTCGAAGCGTAAATCACAATTGACGAATGAATTTGCAAGCCCATTTGTTTCTATGTTCGTGTGTTCGGTGCGGTCAGATGGATTCCAATTAAAGGGGCTTTATGCAAATAAACTTGACACGATTGGGCTGTGTCCGACGTTCCCTATAAATGCTGTGGGGAAACCTGAACAATGTAAAGGCGTTTGCTATTGATCTTAACATAGCTGTGGAGTACCTATTACGTTTCAGCAAAGTATAATTCTAGAGAAGAACGGTTTCTATTTCGCAGAGAAGGAATATCTCCATAGAGTGAGGGTAGATGAGAAAAGTCCAGATTCAGGCATACGAGTAGTAGCAGGTGAAGGTATTAGGTATATAGGTAAGGAAAGATATATCTAACTATGAGGCGTTATTCGCTGATTATGATGCAATTTCGATTATTGATAACACTTGAGTTCGATTTGATTATCTATCACGCGTTCTGCAGTTTTATAGTGTGATGTCGTCGGGCTGGTTGGAATAAGGATCTTCACATTGTAGCTGACATATGACAGAAGGCAGTTGCCGTAGTCAAGTCTTGTTGTGAGCCTCGACATAGCCAAGGCGTTTGATAGGTTCTGGCCCCGTGGAAGCTTTGAAGGTCAATGTTCTTACAATAAAACATGGTAAAGTTCTGTGAAATATGTAACTCTAGCGGTGCGGCCCGGCTCCGCCCGGGTGCAAATAGTTTTTGACTCCAGTCCATAACAGAATATTATTTCGCCTCCTAACTGGTTTATATTTAAACTCAACTTGCCTACCGTACTCTATACTGCTTTTCTCAGTCCAGTTACGTCCCGTCCCGCTAGATTCCTTCCCGTCACATCCCGTCCCGTTACGTCCCGTCCCGTTAAATTCCGTACCGTCACACCCCGTCCCTTTACATTCCGTCCTGTCTCGTCTTTTCATTCATCATAATAAAAATTCGTACACTATACCTACTTGAATATTATTTTGTTGCGGAGATAATTTGAAACCAAATGATCTTAGGGCAACATTGTTTTTAAAATAAATTATTTATTTGGATTAGGATTATTAGATTATTTTTCATTATTATGAGATTCTTAGAATACCATACGAATAAAAACCATTCCCAAATAATGTATTATTTTAAAACAAATCTGATTACCATTAGAAAGCTTATAGCAGGCTAACCTAGAATGATAGATATACACAATTGGGATTTTTTAGACCTTTTTAAGATTAACAATCCCGTCATACATTATTGTTGCGTAACTTAAACCGCTTACATAGCGCATGCAACGGAAGCTCTCAAAGGAATACAATTTCACCATTTTCCCAACTTTTTCACTACTGCTCCGCTCCTATTGGTCATAGCGTGATGTGATGTAAGCCTATAACCGTCTCGATAAATGAATTATCCAATACAACAAGAATTTTCCAATTCAAATCATTAGTTCCTGAGATTAGAGTGAACAAACAAACAAACTCTTCAGCTTTATGTATTAGTATAGATAGAGCGGGAGAACAGCCCTCGTACCGGCGGGAATGCTAGGTGGGGGGAAAGTTTGTTCTATTTTAGTTGAACACAAAACATCGTTGTCAACAATAAGGATCCAAATAGTGCTATTCAACGACTCTCGCCGTAGTAAGAGAGTTAACACGTAAAAACGGCGGAACTTCGTGAACAAAAATGCTCTCATTTTAGTGCCGGTAGCTTTTACCCAAGTCCATGCAAAAGTTCCGTTGCGGTGTCACGTTTTATTTTATAACTGGGTTTCGTGGTGGTTTTTCGGGATTCCCCTGAAATACATCATTAGTTATGTAAGATGTAGAAATATGATGATAGAATAATTATAGAGTTTGTTATCGATTTAAAAATGTAATTCTAAGGACCGGTATGTCTTTAGTGTTTCAGGGTTTTTTAATTGATTTTCAAAATTATCACCTTGATACTCTATTGATTATACCGGGTATATCAAGACTGCGACCGAAAACGAAGCCAGGTGGTAGTTTTAGTGGTTATAGACACGATGCAAATAAAAAATTCACCAAAACAGCTACAGATATTTTTTTGGATTTTTTTAAAAATCATCTTTTTTGCGTGGTAAGTACCTAGTTTTTGCGAAAATAATAATTTAAACCCTTATGAACCATTGAGTGCTTAGAAATAAAGAGGTCTACATCATTATTTGAGGAAAACTAAGTATTTATCACCCAAATACGACGATAAGTAAAAAATTACTTGCATTGTGTCTGAAGTCACTAATACTACCACCTGGCTTCGTTTTCGTTCGCAGTCTTGATATACCTTTTATAAAAAAATAATTCTTTGGCGTTCTTCTATTTTTACCTTCATTCCAAGCAAATATGTATACCTATTTATATGTTTATCCATCAATGGATCGACTCAACACCTCCGGCACAAAAAGCTTATTGCTTTGCTGACGCATTGATCGATCATTACGAATATTATTTTCAATAATTGATTTATTTTTTACTAAATATGTAACTGACGGAACATGCAAGGCGAAATGTGGGTGTCCTAGTGGCGCCTCTGCCTACCCCTTCGGGGATAAAGGCGTGAGTTTATGTATGTATGTATGTAAATATGTAACTGACCTATTACAACATTTGCTTTAAAGTTTAAGTCATAAAACACACAATACAAATACTCTACCACACATATAGAGCCAAAATACCACGCGTATCTTATAAATCAAATTCGTTTTCAAAACCCCGCAGACTGACGACACTCCAACTCTGCAGAGACCGATTTTAATATTAAGAGCTTATAACTGTCTCCCGCCAACATAACCGGTTCCCTTTAAAGAATTTAATATTTTGCTCTTTAGTTCTTCAGATGGTTGGGATTACGGAAATGTTCTGAATGATGAAGTTGTGTTTTTAAAATAGTGTCTGTTTTAGATAGTAATAAAGTCTAGGTGTAAAATTTATGAGAACAATAAACGCAGAGATTCGGTAGTGTTTATATTTTATTTGAAAATAATATTTCTGTAAAAGTTGAATTTAAAGTTAATATCACAAGGACAAAATATTATATTCATAAACTTTCAAGTGGAGGCTTGATTGACTATGGACTGTGGACGTATTTATAATACATCATTGCACCGGATCTAATACGCAATTTATCTCAAAATGAAATTAATTTATTGAACTCATAAGGTAAAGAAATAAATTCAGTCATATTTTATTCTACCACCCAGTTAAGAAACCGGTTTTGACTAAAATAAAACGGGCAAGAAACTCTAGTGTTTCTCTTTTAAAAACGAGTTGTTTCACTTTAACCAGTTCTCGTTGACTAAAGACAGCGCAAACAATGTTCGAGAACATTTTGTAAAAACTTAAAAATCTAATTCACTTGCTGTGCTTATATATCTCGTTGCCAGACTGTTTCCCTCCCCTCGCCCAATATTGGCATAGAGGCAGGTTCAAAATAAAATATTTCGATGTATATTTTTTTCAATGACGCAAAGCGCGTCATAAAAGCCACACGGCGTCGGTACCATTCCAACTTCCATTTAAATATCGAACGTTCTGGATTTATTACACTAATACAACATTTATTACATCTCATTATACCACCCCGCTGCATTCCGAACAGCGTGCACAATTATAATTAGTAAGCGCAAAAACTCCGTGTTTAATATCAAAACCACTGGCTTATAAAATATTGAGCTTCATTTTCTGATATATTTCATTAGTGCTTCGATGGGACTAATTATAATATATTGGATGGAATAGCTTTGCGCGCGAATCTGCTTGGCTATTTAATAATATATTTCACTACATTTTACTTTTTATTACTATAATTAGTAAAGAGCGAGGTAGGGGAATAATAATCTCTTATGTTTTGTAGGAAATGTTCTTAATATCACTTTGTGGGGTTAATTTTACCTTGCAATATAAAATTTTAGTTGACAATACAGGGACACGAAATGAGAGAAGTCTTGTTTTTTAATGGTCGATGTTCACATGATTCCTTTAGTGGCGTGTTCAGTCTTCATTCATCACATGAGCAGACAAACGTTTCCATTCACTTCCATTAATAAATTTAATTTGATTCGCAATATTTAAACAGCATGACACTTATTTGCGTAATATTAATTACAAACATAAATTACCCCTGAATTCCTGTGAACACTGTTCAAAATTAAAGAGAATTTGGACATGCAATTCGAAGCATTAATTTTTGTGTTCAGATTTTTATGTAAATAAGGAAATATTATTCTGTTATCATAATCAAGAAAGAAAATACCGATGAATTGTTGTAAAATAACGACATTAGTAACAGATTAAAAAATCCCTACACCATCAAATTATCTCATGAATGGGCTATTTCATTGCCTAAAACAAGAATGTGATAACCTTAATATATTTTAGATTTCATAACTCATATTCGAAAACCCTGTGACAACAAAGCTATTTCGTGTATTTGACAAAACTTTTCGTAAAAATGAATAAACCACAATGATAACTTTGAACAACATGAACCGCCAAAATAAATACTCACATCCTGACGGGTCCAAAAAGATCTGAATACAAATAATAACATTAGCTTCTAAATGAATAAATTCTTTCCTCAATATCCCAGAACATACGACCGAACATTACGTGCATACCATATTTTTATCGCAAAAAATATCTCTTAAATATGAATATTAATTCCGACATGGCTGCATCAGGCGATATCTATCACATTCAGCCGCTGCAGCGCTATCAAAGCGGCGCGGTTTCATCGGAACCGCTCGGCGTACCCCTCCTCCGAACCCTGCGTGCCCCGCATCCCCCCTCCGCGTGCACCCGGGCCTACATTAAAACCACCGTAACTTGATCCCTGCGCCCTTACCGCGATGAGCGCGTGATTCCGATCTGGATTTGTAATTTTATTTATGGTTTTCTTATGATACCCATCTTATTGGACGTCTCAGAGGTTAATATTTTTTATTATATGTGTGTTTTTGGGATTTCATTTAATAATGTCAGTTTTGTAAAATCACTGCTGAGCATCCTCTCCGATAAAGTGAGGTTAGATTTAGTCTACCAAAATGCACTAATGTGGTTTGTTATTCTGCAAATATCCTCAAAATTTTCACTAAAATATTTTAGGAATGCAAAAATCATGAGAAACCCGAAGGATTGTGGTGTACCTTTTCTACTAGCAGGAAACTAGCAATTTTTAAAAGTAACTAGGCTAAAACTCTGTATCACCTTGGACTAAATTATTTCTATTCGTTAACCAACTTATAAAAGTCAAATTTAACCAAAGTTATAATCAAACCAATTTTATCTTCAGTTATGTACCTCTGTAAGCGCACTTCCATAAGACCGTATAATGGTTTGAAGTTTAGATTTCCAACTGTACGGAGAACAAATTTAATCCTCGTATCACGTTCGAGCAGAGTAATACGTGGCGGAAACTGTTATGTCAGAACAACAATTAATTTAACCTTAAATGCGATTTGTGTCCGTCCACTTGAAACGGACTCCGCCCCGATATATTTAAGCTATTACTTACTACTCTATTTGAACTTGGTGCCAATTGATGGTGGGGAAGTAATATTATTTTTGGTTTCCGAGTAAAATTAACTGTCTTTAGGTTAAAAGCCTTTATAGTTGTATTATACAATAGACTATAATGTTGAGACAAAATAATCAATTTTTAAAAAGATCTTTTAGGGCATTTCATATGCTAAATAAAAAAAAATTATTTTAAGTTTTTGGCGTATGAGGAACCAGATACTCACTTCAAATACGTTAATTTGTATTCAGAATTTGGTTCGACATGTAATATTGCTTTTATCTTTTCATTGTCAAAAAACACATGCAGTCAGTCTTACATACAACAATGATGTCCTGGAGCATATCTATATAATTCTTCCCAATTCGGCCAACAGCATGCCGTTGCAGTGGGCGGGAGGTCTTACTAAACTGGTCGCGCGCGTAACATTGCCCCACATTTAAATTACATGTATCGCAACGCGTGAGTGCAATTTCAAAGAGGATTTCGATGCTTTTTACGCTTTTAAATATCGCGTGCGGCTTGTATCATTGTTCCGTTTTGATAAATTAAAAACTGCGCCATTTTGTTCGGCTTTAATATAATTGCAGCACCTATATTGCCTTGTATTGTTTACCGTTCATGCATTCATACACCGGATGTGATATTTTATGTGATGCTTTCAACTGGTGAATGTTTTTTTATTCTACGTTTTCACGTATTGCATGACTGACTTGAAGGTAAATATTGACCGAAACTTTTATCAAATTGTTCAAAAATGTTCGTTTACAAATTATACAGTTGAGGCATTGCTCGAGCACTGAAAAGTTTTTGAAAATTTTTTGGTCGGTTCATGATTTAACGATAGAAATCAATTTAACAAAGGATTTTTTTGCCTGACTGATCTGGAGCAGTGGGCCTAATGGCAGCGTGTATGGATTGTGATACATTAGGTCACGGGTTTAAGTCTCAGGCCGATCAAATGTTTGGGAGTTTTTGGAGAAAATATCTACTATGTAGTGTCTACAGCTGGACTCTGTACACAGAATCGCGCTAGGCTTTTCCACAATCACATATTGAGACGGAAACACGGTTGGCAAACTGTGAGTGAAAATATGCGTGAGACAAAGAGAATATGAAACACTAAGTTAGCGTGAGACAATGTAGGTAAAGAGTGAGAGTAAGTTATTAAATAAAGGTTCAAAACATCCAATGAATTTTCTTGAATGCAAAAAACTTGCTTGAAATGGCAAGCGGTAATTAATGGCCGATCCGAATGTACCATAAGCGGCTGCAAGTAAGATCGTGTCAGCGAGCCCCGACTATAAACAAAGGCTTGCACTACATGCAGCCAATTACCCAGGGTTAACATGACATCGAGTTTCCACACGATTACTTTCATTACCCTTCCCCTCCCGCCCCCCGCTGCCGGGCTGCCCCTGCCCCCGCACCGCCGGCGCGTTAACCGCCCGGGCAGGTTTCCATCATGGCCGCCGGACCTGCACGCGTGCCAAATATTTGCCTCTGTTGGCCTATTGTGCCACATGTTGGTGATAAATCATTCCCTTGCAATCCCAGTTAGATTGTTGTTTCCAAATGGATTAGCGCGGAATATTCCGGTTGCAATGCGGCAACTAACGTTTAGCGCGCTATTATTTTACATTTGTGATTTTATGTTTGTACCATTTAGGAGTCTTCGTTCTAGTGGTATTTTCCATAAGCGATAGACCAGATGAAATTTAAGATGATTTAAAAAACCAAATGATTTTTTTGTGGAAATATAATTTGTATCGAATTATTTTTCGACAACTTCTGTGAGCGCTGTTGGTTAAGAGCCGGCGGTGAAACGAGAGATCGTGGTTTCGATCCCCATACCAAGGAAATGTTTTTGCGGCTTTCAAATACTCGCTTCGGTCTGAGCGCAGCGAGGCGAAAGTTTTTTTTAGTCTCTAAGATCTACGATACTGGAATCTTACTGTGGGATCAGGAGTATGTAACTTTTAGGTATAATTAGTTATTGATTACTTAAATTCAAAACGACGAGGGTGGCTTTTTTCCAAGTAACATTTAAATATAACCCAGAGATAGCTGAATGAAATATGACGGCAAAACTTTGTGTCGTCATCGTCGTGTTACGTCACGGTTGTCTGTGAGACAGTTATACGTCCCTGGTTGGGCCGGCCCGTGGATAACCGTATCAATAACCTAGACTGTTTGAAAATGTGACTGGAAAATCAAATTCTAAGAAAAAGCGAAATTTACATAGATCAAATAAAGAATTCCAGACATGTAATTCATAAAATCAATATTGATTATGACAGTCTAGACGTATCAATTTATATCTGCATAGTATATCTTGCATACATACGTTTGTATATACATATATGAACTCAACCTGTGTTCCCCATGGGGAGGGCAGAGGTGCACCAAATGCTGTCTATAGTTCGCCGAACCTGCAAGTATTTCCGCCCCTACATGTGATGCAAGGAGATAATAATACCACACTAGTATCAATTTCTAATTGTAGTCATTAAAACAATTTTCACATTAAAAAAACACCCTAAGTGGTATTCTCGACTTGAATCAAACCAGGGGTTTACCCTATGATCCGAAACGAAGTTCGAATGTTCGAGCGTTCCTCGTCCGAAGTAACTTACAAGTCTTCCACTTCAAAAAATCAAGACTATGATAATCAATACACTTATCATTCACTCCAAACTTAGTTCATGGATTCGACGTACGATAGAGGATTCGAACATTTTGTAAAGTATTTAGGCACATTCGTACAGTTTTACTTACGACGTTCGAACATTCGAACTTCGTTTTGGATCATATAGTAACACCCCTATTGTAGAAAATAAACTTTTCTATTTATAGATTTCTTTGGTTGATAGTTTTTATCCTTCATTACTTAAGTAATATTTAACTTTATTTACACACTTAACTTCAAAGCGTTATGTATGTAATATGTCCGCTGGGTTTAACTCGCGACTGCTAGGTGACCAATCCAATCTTTCCTACTAGGTTATTCCTTTATACTACATAGTATATCGCAATGTAAAAAGTTTACCATCATATCTGCACGAGATGTATTAATATCTGGGCGTTAAAATCAATCATCAATCAAGCTCCCGGGCCCGGCGTCGTCCAATATCCAGCGTCGCGACGCTGTCACGCAGCCACTGCCCGTTGATTTATCACGCCTAGCCTACTATCATAACTCTATGTACTCATGTTCGCCTGGTACATAATGTTAAAGTCATAGTAGTAGATTTTATTTTAACACTATTTCTACTACTTATATTATGATAAGAAAAAAGTAGGAAATATTTTGCGTGGGAAGTGCGGTCTAACCCAAATAGGGAATCCACCGACAAGAGATAATTATCACGTATCACTCATGGGTCGACACAATTGTTGCGACCACGGAATAGAAGAATAATTTCTCTCTTCCGTGGTTGCGACCTTCTTGATACCGAATACACACCAACCTATTCCGATGACACTCGAATGGGTCGCTATAGCAGGATATCCACCAATGTATAGGTAAGTTTTATGATCATACAGATCACAACCTACAGCACTCACAACAGCAAAGCGACACACGTCCGTTTTCTGTGGTGGCACCACACGGATCTAGCTGATCTGTACTACAGTGTTAACCATTTAAAGCAAGGTTCTACAATTGACTAACGCTACTAATTTCAGCAATCGTCTGTGCCATAATAAAAACAGAATATTATAAAAAACAATATTTATACTCGTGGCACTATGAGAATTTCTTGAAACTGAGACACCGTTGTGGCGCAGTTGAGGTGTTAAAGTGAATCTAGGTTGATAAGAACTGCCTCCAACAGTTATAATAAGTACCTCGCGAGGGAAATAACGCAATTCCCTCACATAGTTTACTACGTGTCCCGTCTTACCGCACATAATGTCATTTGAAGCATTCTCTCGGCTGTATAAGTGCTTTTCATATTTTACTCTTGTTTGTGTATTACTGTACTTTGAATGTGACCGCATTCTTTCAAATTCGCTTGCAAAAATTCATATCTATCTGCTTAAAAAAACATTGAAACCTTTACTTGCAATTTATTTTCAAAAATTATTTTTTAAGGTTTACGAAAAACTATCTATGAGAAGTGAAGTGGGAAGTTAAGAGTGGGGAGCGTAAGATACTTTTTTCTCAGTCTGAGAGTACTACACGTGGACAGCAGTGCATTGTATTCGACGCAGTGTACGTACTTTACAGTTCTAATACATTATTCGGTATTCAGAGTAGACATTACACGCCATTAACACGTCATATAACAGCTACTACAAATAAAAATAGTTAAATATAAAATTAGAACAAACCGAGAAAATTATCTATCTAATAAAAATACAGTGTATGAACTGCTGACACTATGTGGCTTAATTAATGCCATCACATCTCTCCTGGATAATAAGTGTTCTACATTGAATAGAGTTTCATCGCGACGTGTTGCCGTTCCATCGTCCATTCAAACATTCTATACGTTGAGAAAGTTGGGAATCTCTTTCAGATTAATTATAAATTCAGTATATTCGTGCCGTGAATGCGGAGCGGCGGATCCGCGGCCTGTGTCAACATCGCCCTCGATATGGGAATTCTTCATAATCCGCGCTCTTACAAAGGATTAGATTGTTGACTGCCAAACGCTGTGAATAATTGCTATTTTTAATTAGTTGCTATAGAGTTATTGTCGGCATTAACAGCTAAGCCTTGTCTTGGAAGAAAAGTCTTCAAAGCGTAAATATTTAAATGGCCTCGTTTCAGGATGTTAATTTATATTTTCAGTTAATATTTTTTTTTTTTATTGCTATGAATGACGAGACGAGCCTGCCATTCGCCTGATGGTAAGCGATATGCTTGATGGTAAGCGCATGAGCGGTCGTCATGGACAGTAGCAAAACCAAACAACACCATGAGTTACAAGGCATTGCTTGGCATTCCACTGCGCTCGCCATCCTGAGACATAAGATGTTAAGTCTCGATATATCCAGTAGTTACTCTGGCTACAATGTCCTTCAAACCGGAACACAACAGTGCATTTACACTGCTGTTTGGCGGGAGAAATAGACATTGCGGTGGTACCTACCCAGGCGGCCTCTCACATATGAGAGACCTACCACCAGTAAATATATTATGTTTAACTAGTTGTTTGGTTTGTATATACATAATAAGTTATGTGTGATGTGTTTGGTGGTTTTAAGTGTAGGTATTAGAATGAGCACTCACTTCCAGGAACTAACTATTGTATATTTTGTAAATGAACACTTAATACAAACAGAGTAAAATTATAACTATGCGACTCGGAGCGAGATGGGCTCGTGACGAGAGATGGCAGAATTGTGTATCTTTATCCAAATAAACCGACCCTCTTATAGGTCTCCCCGAATGAGGATCGGTGGGGATAAATGTTCGAGAAAACATATTTAAACCATAAAATAGGGTCCAGCCTTTCGACTAAAAAAAAAGGTCTGCCCAAACATCTGGGCTATCGTCCAAACCGAAAGGTTCACCCAAACATGTGTACTATTGTCTAAAAAACATAAAATTTGTTGCTAAAGATTGCCGCCCCTAAAGAACTTAAACTAACACCCATATTCTAAGACGTTTTCTCGACTCCACTTGACGTTACTAGAAGAAATCCGTATTCTTAGTAGAAAAATATCTCCTCCACTTAACGTCACCCAAAAATTTTCCTTTCTTGAGGTAAGGAATCAACTGTCAAACTCAAGGTACGTCGCGACCTACCTTAAGGAAGAAATAAAAGAAATAATCCTACTTTAAAATTGTAATTTAAAAGAGAGAAATAAAGTTTACCTTTTAAAATTCTTAAATACCTAAATATGCCAACAATTTTTTGAGGTGGGTGCCTCTACACGATTTACACATTTTCCTAGTGAATGATACAAACATTACTCTTTATTTCATTTAATAAAAGATTTTTGGTTTGGAAACAGTGTTTATTATTTTAAACAAGTTATTAAAGATTTCCAACAGTTCCTGTAATACTTGTACGATACTCCGTACGAATATCCCGAACGACGATTCATCCATAAGAATATCCTTCGAAATTTCCGGGTTGGATGGTATGACCCTCCTCCTGTCTGCATGCGTTTTTTTCTCCGACTCACTAAATATTTGTCTTCCAGTCACAATCTCGAAGATTTTGAGTTCAATAATTAAATATTATTCTATGTAAACACTGTGACATGACATTTGACTGTCACTTTTCAAGTGATCATAGACTATTTTCAGATATTTTTTGTTAAATCTCTACTTTATCTATACATCAATGACGTAATTGATGACGTTTTTCCTTGACTCAACATCACTCGAGGAACCTTTAGTAAAGGTATATTTTTAACTAAGCATACCATTTTCGAGGATCCCTCCAATTCATTTGAAAAGTCACCTCGACTAAGATAAGGTTGAGGAAGATTGGAGGAAACGTCTTAGAATACGGGTGTAATACAGTTTTATTGCCCCGACATGAACGGGTCATTACAATTAGGAAACAATAATTTAGAACAGCATCTTTTTAACTAATATTACACAATACGGTACATAAAAATTCTTACTTTAATAAATTTTACGACTCGCAAATGTTTTATGGTTAAACATCTGCAGTCATATCTTAAAATGAAATGCATGTTTAAATAAAGTTAAAATTACAAATAATAAGCGTGTTAATTTTAAACCTAACTGTAAGTTGGCGTATTGCTATCGCCACATGTGTGTACTGCAAATACGGTATTTGAAGTCCAGATCATTAATAATTAGTCATTCACAAATATTTTAAAAATTGTGAATTATTTTAACAATTAGTCGTATTATCTAATATATTTGACCACCTCATCAAATGAGATTAACACCCGTATTCTAAGACGTGTCCTCCAATCTTCCTCAACCTTATCTTAGTCGAGGTGACTTTACAAATGAATTGGAGGGACCCTCGAAAATGGTATGCTTAGTTAAAAATATACCTTCACTAAAGGTTCCTCGAGTGAGGTTGAGTCAAGGAAAAACGTCATTGATGTATAGATAAAGTAGAGATTTAACAAAAAACCTTTGAATATAGTCTATGATCACTTGAAAAGTGACAGTCAAATGTCATGTCAGAGTGTTTACATAGAATAATATTTAATTATTGAACTCAAAATCTTCGAGATTGTGACTGGAAGACAAATATTTAGTGAGTCGGAGAAAAAAACGCATGCAGACAGGAGGAGGGTCATACCATCCAACCCGGAAATTTCGAAGGATATTCTTATGGATGAATCGTCGTTCGGGATATTCGTACGGAGTATCGTACAAGTATTACAGGAACTGTTGGAAATCTTTAATAACTCGTTTAAAATAATAAACACTGTTTCCAAACCAAAAATCTTTTATTAAATGAAATAAAGAGTAATGTTTGTATCATTCACTGGGAAAACGTGTACATCGTGTAGAGGCACCCACCTCAAAAAATTGTTGGCATATTTAGGTATTTAAGAATTTTAAAAGGTAAACTTTATTTCTCTCTTTTAAATTACAATTTTAAAGTAGGATTATTTCTTTTATTTCTTCCTTAAGGCAGGTCGCGACGTACCTTGAGTTTGACAGTTGATTCCTTTCCTCGAGACAGGAAATTTTTTGAGTGACGTTGAGTGGAGGAGATTTTTTTCTACTAAGAATACGGATTTCCTCTAGTAACGTCAAGTGGAGTCGAGAAAACGTCTTAGAATATGGGTGTAATAATTTAATACTACTTTTCCCTTCATCTCTGGACGAATATGATTTTCTTTTCTTAAAATGAGTCCGTAATCCTATTTGTAGTTCCAGTAAAATTACTAATCTGCAATTAAAAAGGGGCTACCACATATATAATTATGTACTTTATGCCCTAGATACCCTTCATGGGTAATTTCTCCCCGGCCTAAATGGCTAGTATTTGGGCAGGTTAAGTTTACATACGAGTTAACATCTAGGGCGCTATTTATCCTGCTCCAGCCGAGGAACTCCCACGGGGACTCTTTCAAAGTTAGCGGCAATGGTAACTCACTCTACAATAAAATTGACTTCGTGATTATAATGCTAATATAATTTAAATTGTCTGTCTCGATGGCGTGGTTGTATTACGGCACGATTACAACGCCGAAGTGGCGGGTTTGAATCCCGGGTCGGGCAAAATTATATTTGTTTTTTTTTGATTATCGGCCTGGAGTCAGGAATTTGTGCTCGATATAGCGATGGGCTCGACCCCTATCACATCATGGGACGGAACACACAAGGCGAAACATGGGTGTCCTAGTAGAACCTCTGCTTACCCCATCTGGGCAAAGGCGTGAGTTTATGTATGTATGTATAATTTAAATTACTCAATGTGTCTACATTGGCGTAGTGTTATACATTTCATAACCCGTGGATTTAGAATGAAAAACTATTTGTATATAGACTTTTAAAACACCCACATAATGTATGCTGTTACCCTAACCATACAATAAAAGGCTCCCAAAGTCTAAGCAGATTTAAAAAAAAAATATTGCGGATAACAGTGTTCAATTGGTTTTTACAATAAGTAATTTAATAGAATATTCCATAATGCTGCAATGTAAAGCGTTCGGCGTAGATAGTATCGTATGTGTCGCTGACCACAATCGTCAGCTGATATTTCACTAGTACATTGCGTTATTGGAAATAAATGGAAAAATACAATATTATTTTGACATAAATACTTGATATTTTTTTTGACAATTTTAATCATATCGGGTCCGAACACTACCAGGTATTTCTTTACCGTTTAAAGGAAATGTTAGGTTTTACAATAATATTGTTTTATACCAACGAGAGCTGTAACAAAGGCCTGAAGTTTAATATTTAGCAGAGAGACAAATTCCCTAGAAATATTATGTCCATTGTGCAGTTCCGATATTAAATTTCGCAGCCGTGTTGCTGGGTCTCGTTCGAGACAAAAAAATCATTAATTCAGCATGGAAATATATGGAAATCATCGGTTCATGCAGGAAACTTGTACTGTATAGTCTTCCTAAATAATATATTTGACTGCCTCGGTGGCGTAGTTGTACTAGGTTACGATTACAAAGCTGAGGTCTCGGGTTCGAGTCCCGGGTCGGGCAAAGTGATATTGGATTTTTCTATTCATTATCAGCCCGGAGTCAGGAATTTGTGCCCGATATGGCGATAGGCTCGCCCCCTATCACATCGTGGGACGGAACATACAAGGCGAAATGTGGGTGTCCTGGTGGCGCCTCTGCCTACCCCTTCGGGGATAAAGGCGTGAGTTTATGTGTATGTATATAATAATCTGAAAATCAATATCGAAATAAATTATTACATCTAGACGCTCATATAGACTTCCTAGCCCTAACTTTGTGGTATTGTGAGCATTAAGATTTCTATTTATCTGCTTAAAACAGCAATCAATAGAATTGGTATCAACTCCGATACATTATAGCTCATATATTTTTGGATCAACTAAATATGAGAATACTTTTATATTATTCCGACATATCAACTTTCATAAACTGAAATACAACGATGCTTTAGAGCTTTACTATATATTATATTCTAACACCCAGTTCTCCTTACTCGTAATCTACGACAATTACCATCCCAACACAACTATTCAAATAGTCAAAAGTGTAGTTGAGACGGCATTGTTGAGCGATAGAAGGCGGGAGATCCGATAATTCTAACGAACGAGGCAGTAACCGGCTCCCCGGGCGGCCCGTACTGTTTGCTTTTACAATGGAAATTATTCTGGCGAGTGTAACGATGATGCGTCCCGAAGGAGCACCCGACCCGAGCCTGTGAGGTGGGTCATGGGAGGAGCGGGAGCGATACCAGTTTCATCGAAAGGTATTTAAACATATTAACCCAGGTATTTTTGTGCTGTAAACATATAATGTAGTTTTTTAGTGTTATTGTTTTCTCTGTGTATGAATATTATATTTCTGTAATAGACTGTAATAAGGCGTGCTGAGAAATAGGTTTTAAAGCTAGTTCAGTATATGGATGCTCATAATTGCGCTTGTCACAATTATTACAATCTATGGGTTTGATGAAAATGTTTTATTTATGGCAATAAAAGAAAGGTATATGGTGACCTACTTTTACGACTGCATTATGTTGTTATGTACATTCATGAGAAATTAATTTTAAATTTTCTACATATTTAAATCTAAACCTCAAGACCGTAAAATCCTAATAAACCTACAAAAAATATCCAAACTAACAAACCCCAGATTTACCAACGCAACCACAGTCAGATTAAAATTCAAATCATCATCAGAATCTATTCAAAGCACTGGTCTCGGTAGATACCAACAGCTCCGCAGTCGCCGCGGCGCTCGTCAGCCTCCCCGCCTTTATATTTGACTTGCTGATAGTGTAGTAGTTGCGCCAGTTTGAGCGGAACTTTACAATACCCGCGCCCGGGATTAGCCCCGCACTTCAGTTTAACTTACTACTTCAATGGTCGCGGTTAACTGTTCACACGGACCCCTGAGTACTTGCTGCTTGTTTACACATAAAATATATTCAAATTTTATAGGGGAGATAAAAGGGTTTAATAATAAATAAGCATTATTTAATAATATCGAGAAATGTTTTTAGCTGTATCGCCAAAATAAGTGTAAGTGATGTGGTGCTATAGAGTACATACATACATAAACTCACGCCTTTATCCCAGAAGGGGTAGGCAGAGGCGCCACTAGGACACCCACATTTCGCCTTGTATATTTCGTCCCATGATGTCATAGGGGGCGAGCCTATCGCCATATCGGGCACGAATTCCTGACTCCGGGCTGATAATGGATAGAAAAACCCAATACCACTTTGCCCGACCCGGGATTCAAACCCGAGACCTCAGCTTTGTAGTCGTACCGTAATACAACTACGCCACCGAGGCAGTCTCGTTATATAGAGTAGGTTTAAAAATATAGCAGGGAAGTCACTACATTGCTCCTAATGGCAGATATATTGCCGTCCATATAGTCTATGACTGCCTCGGTGGCGTAGTTGTATTACGGTACAATTAAAACGCTGATGCTCGGGTTCGAATTCCGGGTAGGGCAAAGTGATATTGGATTTTTCTATTCATTATCAGTCCGTAGTCACGAATTCGTGCCCGATATGAGGATAGGCTCACTACCTATACCATCATGGGGCGGAACACACAAGGTGAAATGTTGATGTCATGGTAGTATATCTGCCTATCCTGCCTGGTAAAAAGGCGAGATGTTTATGTATGTAAATAGTCTATGCATGACAAGATGTGTCTAATAACTATTATTATCAATCCGCCGCGCTAGTTGTATAATTTGTATCAAACAGAACAAGATTAATAGTTTATGATACACGCGAATGTGTCGTGTTTCAGGTTAAGCCTGTTTATGTTGGTTTATACCTGGCTGATATGATACCGTCGACCGGGGGATGATATCCAGTGGAGAGTTTATACCACCTGAGATTACTATTTACTCATAACATTCCAGCTTAGTTTAAACAGAATATTTTCAGCAAAATAATTAAGCGATTTATCCCTTAATTCAATTTCAATCGCAGCCGCGAATCTAATAAAACGTAACAATTATACGGGAACCACAAATATTTTAAACCTCCTGTGCGGTGCGCGAATTAAATTGATTTAATTTCGTTATAATTCGCCCGCGGCCGCGCGTCACACCGCCTCCCGATGGGGTTTTAAACAGCCCTTTTTATCATCGATGTTATGGTAGATCAGCCGTACTTTTTAAGTTTTAAAGTCGTGGTCGGAGTGACGTAGTAATAAAGTTCACAGCAAACAACTTCTTGTTTGTTGTGAACATTGTTTCTAGATCGTTTTGATTTTCTGCTAACTTCGATTGTGAAATATGAGGTCTAGGTAGGATATGTGGGTAAGTTGAAAAGGTGTGGGACATCATTCTGTGTGAGTTTTTGGGTTTGAAAAGTCCATATCACATTTAGGACCGACATCAGCCAGGCCAACTGCGGCTAGCACTAGTATCGTCTCTGCCTACACACGATATTGGCATGAGATTATGTATGTGTATTAATTTCTCTAGTTAATTTAGTTTCCGTCAACTAACTATTCCATTTAAATATCTGAACGTCTCTACACTTAGTTACGTAATATATTCACCAAGACAATGCAATAGGTAGAGTACAGGAGCGGTACTAACAACTTTATAACATATATTCCTACTCTACACTGCTCTGCCTTGTAGAATTTCAGAATTCGGCACTTAAGGCAATTATGATCCATTGTTCGCTGTCGTACGTCTCTACCGATCTCTACAAGACAGAGCGAATTAACAACCGCGATTAATACATAGAGCGAATGCCAGCTTTTATGATCGTAATGTGGGATAGGTGCGGGGCGGGGGTGGGTGCGGTCCACTGATCCGACGACACTGAATATTAATGAACGTGAGATCCGGTGGCAAGCTCTTGCCAAACTCTACACAGTGCATCGTGTCGGAATAGAGCGGGTCTGTGTTGGACTTAGCAACAGTTCAATGTATTTTTTTATGAAAGTAGAGCGTTGTTTAATATTTATTTAATTCGAAATGTTTTGTAAGTAAATAAAATATAGATTTATTGGTAAAGCATATTTTGAATGCATTATTCATTTTCCTTTATGAAGTAAAACAATGTTGCTTTTATATAAAAATGAACAGAGTATTATACTGTAACGATGGATATGTTAGCAATAATCATAGATTCTAATTACTGTTTACTACCATATGGCCTTCTATAAGACTGAGGGATTTTATTTTGGCTAAGCAAAGTGACTGTACTGCTCCTAATGTTAATGACTCAGATAAACTATCCACTATCGACAAAAGACAATCTCTCGCCATTCAAAATTTATGCCGACCTCTTAAATTGAATGAATACCTGATAAAACCAACATTCACAAAGTCTTGGCCCAATTCCCACGCCCAATATCTGACCAACAGCAAATAATAAGTTGCAGAGGGCTTTTGTGCAGCCACAGTGACGTAGAGCTTCCACTCGCTCTACATGCACGCAGTGTGTCTGTGTGCGTGCTCCAATTGGGACGATGACCTCGGATGATGCCATCTAGATAACATCCAGGGTGATGTGAACCGAGGGATTGATAATCTCTTTGATATGCGATATTGATTGATTATAATGATGTGATGTTTAATTACTGGGTAGTTTGGTTTTGATTAATGAAGAGGTATGTTGTGGTTTGGTGTATAGTATGAGTGGGGTGGGTCGTTTGAGGCTTTAATGTATTCTCCAAGATAAATCAGTGTTCTTTGCTTTTTTCCAATCTTTTGAAACCAGATCCTGAATCGATGGTATAGGTTCATTGACTCAAGTACGAATTTATAACAAAAGCATATGTTCACGGAATGTGTTCACGGAAGGCGATAGCCAATTTCCGTATAGTATTCTATATTTCACATGTAAGCAATTAACGTATTTGCAGCACGCAAGCTATAATAAAAATGTTTTCCCTTTCGTTTAAAATTTAACACATATTTTTTTCACAAATTTAACCAGCTGCCTCCCCCACATATTGAAAACAGCCAAACTTGGCGCACGCCCAGTAATTTCCGCGGTAACACAAAATCAAAATGTGATATCAGCGAAGTTTTGAGCAAAAAGCGCCCCGTCTCGATCAATGAGGTGGTTGCGTTTGTCAGCGCCGCGTAATCCGGGTTTGATTGCGCTCGCATCGGCCGGCTCATTAATATCTTAGCTCGGCTCAACGTTTTTTACGTCATCTCTGTCAACAGCCGGTCGTTAACCTGACGTCGATGCTTTTGGGAATTAAGCACGGGTTGTTACTTCATTTGGTGGGGGCTTGATATTATAGAGTTGTAGTATACTGAGGATATGAGAAATCTAGTTTTACAGCACGTTTTGATTAGGTAGTTGCACAGAACATAGATTTGCACGTGTGTTTGGTGATATAGTAGGAAATGGAAGCTCAATAATTAATTTTCTTGTTAACCATTTTGATCCAAAAGAAAATCGTGACTGAAAGTCCATAACCATAGTTTGTTTATGAGTTTATGTTAGTTTATGTTGTACCATAGTTTGTTTGTTCATGTTTATGAGTCATTGCTCATAAACTCTAATATCACTTTAGTGTTTTTGTGTTAGGACTAGTACAATAATCTTCTATATTCAAGGAAATGCAATAATAAATGTACGTAATAATGGTGGATGTATGTTGCAAATGAGATGTACAGCGATGCCGCGCCCGGCGCTGCTAATTAATCCAAAATCAATAACGGATAGCGCTCGCGACGGACTCGAGTAGCCTTGCACACAACACTCATTAATGGACTTTAAGTATACGAGCATAATATGAATATAACTATCTTTAACTTAATTTGACATAGAAGTTGTGGAATATCTCTTAAACCAAATTATCCAAAAATATTTATGTTTGTTGTGAGTGCTAATTAGAATCAATTATGTATTACTATTGCGATAATCCAGAAAAGTTTACATTTAAAAAGTTTGTCGCCTTTATTCTTCTTCAGGTGATCTTTTACTAAAATGTGTCCACATAAAAAACAAACCAAAACAAAACAAATTTAAAACAATATCCGCTTAAAACAGTTTCAGCATGAAAATTATCAAGCATAATAAATCAAGCTCACATCTAATCCGCTTCCATTCATCATAATGAAACTAGACGCTGCGTGGCCGCGATATTTCCATATTCTTCAGCACATTCATTAGTTGTTGGCTATTCAAACAAAGGGTTCAGCACGCTGCATACATTGTTTCCAGCTGGGCGCTGTGCCGCTCTGTGCTCGCCACTCGCCGCCCGATCGTTTCCAATTGAATTTTCCGATGCATCTTTCACTCCATTCTGATTCCACAAATCGCTGACACAGTGCACTGTGTTCCTTTGACGGTCATTTCCCACTTTTCATCGGGTGAAGGGACGCTATTCTCGATCTGTCGATATGCAAGTTTATAAATCGGTTTTCAGTATTCATATCTGTTTTTTTTGCAGGATTGATATTTTAATGTCTGTGTTAAGAACGGTTTTTTTTATTTACTATAATAACATAGATGCATGTTTAGTTTTTATTCACAAGAACTTTTTCTTTTGCCCTTGTTATAGTGGTTAATATACTGTAACCATCGCTTTTGACCGATGAGAAATAGAGATTTTAGAAAGTAAAAATTACTCAACTGTAATTTTTTTACCATACAAGTAACAGTAACACAACAGAAAAAAATGGATTGCCTTGCACACAAGCAGTTAAACATCTCCGTTCGACATGATATTACGATAGGTTTTACCTTCATATCGCACAGCTCGAGAATAGCTTGGTGTGTACTCCGGCCGCCACCATTGTGTGAGGGAGAAGAAATGACAGGGCGAGGCTGAACCGATCGGCTGCGGCTGTTTCAAACGGTTCGAGAGATCGACATCGCTGCGAACTGTAGCTGTTGACACGCAGCTCACTGCCGTGCAGTTTTATTTGCTGACAGTTCTTGCCTCATCGATAAAACTGCTGATGTATTGGTAGAAAAAGCACAGATTAGCCGGATGCCTGTAATCAAAACAAACGCATTACAATAGATAATCGGAGTCATTTTGCTTCTCAATCGTCTTTTATGGTGAATGTGAAGTTTCATACTTCATACTTTGGATTGTACAGGAGTTCTGCTCTCAGCAGTCAGTGTATATTATAGGCTGAAATGTTACTTTCTTATTTTCTTACATCTACTAAAACGTAGATCCATAGGCCACAATTGGCCTCTGTACTAAAAAAAAGAGTCTAGTTTCAGTTTTTAAACAAACAATTATAACAGAAAGTTTATCATAAGTTACATAATATATGTTGGTATAATTAGTCATTACTTGCGAGCATATTTTGTAGTTTTAGAATTAATTACAGTAATTACTAAAGCTATTTATTTATTTAATTTAAATAAGTTATGTAAACGTACTGTTGTCTTTAAAGGTAATAGATAATAGGTCTCGCGAAACTAACAGCGATGATCTATTTCTCTATTGTTCGAGTTTTAAAAGTAATAATAATTAAAGCATTTTTATTTAATTATTTTTATTATACAAGTCTACAAGATCCTACTACTGGTCAAAACTTTACTTAAATCTCGGCATCTATGTGGATTAAGGAATATTTCTGCTCACCCCACAGATAAAAAAATGGTAGCAGCTACATACATCGCCTTACAACATAACAATAGTTGTATAACAGCTCTATCAATACTACAGCTCTACGTACGTAGAGTTAGCTACGTGTATTCCGTAGCAGTTTGGTAGAGCTGTAGCTGAACAACAAACGGCGGGATCACCGCGCGCACTCTACCGCCGCTCTATCGTCTGCGGAGCGTCGACTCTTGTCAAACTGTAGGGCTATCAAGAGCAAGTAAACAACTATTTGTATATGGAACAAATTTTTATTTAAGTTTTAGAGCAAACCGTCGTAAATTATTGTAGTGATATTGGCTGTTAATAATGTAATGTTCATTTAATAATGGATATTCTACAATGGATAATTAAATTATGAAATCACGTCATTGATCAAGCATCTCGTACTAGTGCTCCGTAAGCTGAATAGATCAAAAATATATGTATACGTATAGGCATTATGTATTCATAATATCCACATTACGTACTATATGTCTAAAAATGTACCCCTTCATGACACTGGTCGATCTTTCACATTAAAGCCTAACATTTAAATTATATACCCCAATCAGTCAAAATTATATTAATCATACTTAAACACGCCTTATAATAACCTAAATGTATTTGTACACCTCAAAAAGCTACGAGGCGTACACCAAGTGAGACAAAAAGCCGTGTACAAATTCACGATAAGCCAATTGAATTTGATGGCAACCTCGCGCTGTGTAAAGACGTCAAACGAGGCAGGGGAATGCGGGCAACAATGTGCTTTGAACGTAATGCCTCGAATAGCGCGGATTCGCGTCAAATTTTGTGCGGAACTATGTGGTTCTCCCCGCTCTCCCCTCCTCATATGCTACATTTTAATTCAAATACGCGTTGTCTTGTGAAATGGGATTGTTTGATGAATTGCCACGCGGGTGCTTCTGTGTTTCGTGTGTTGCCTGGTTTTGAGTAATATTTAGTAAAATTGGGGAAGGTATGTGTTTAGTGAAAATTAGTTTTGAGAAAACATATTTTTTTATATCCGTAACTGCATTTGTACCGTTGTGTGACATAAAAATGGTCCTTGTGAGAAATTAAATTAATCAGATAGACGCTTCAAATCTATTCAGGTTTCGTTTTTGTAAAGCAAATAGCTTTATTTGTATTTTCGCCCCGTACTTTACTAATTGTATTTCGGAAAATATATTTCTGCAATTCAATATTAATTCTAGAACCATTACATTACAACAAAAGATTCAATAATTTCAACACATCAATCAATCGGGAATCAAACTCAGCGGTACAATATCCACGTACAACGAGCACCAAGCGCGGTTCATTTTTATGCACACTCTGTTAATCCCCGATTTGTGCCCATCCATTTGTCAACACAAAGGATTAAGCTCGGCGTCACTCGGGACCGCTCGGGAACGCTCGGCTTTTGGAGATGCGAACAACTTGTGAGCGATGATATAAAACAATTGACTGTGCACAACGCCACAATTAAATTTTTGATTGCGAAAATAATTGTATAAAATATTTGTCGTTTATTTTTTTTTTATATCGAGCAGGACACACTTGGATAATGTATAGTATGTAGCATTTTCAAACCTCAAAGCAGTCGTTTAAAATAACTATCAACTAACTTTAAAATAAATATGATGCCATTACAAAACTCGTAACAAAAAGTCCACTATGATTATTTCCATCTAAATCTATTAACAACATCATACAATATAAAAAACGCACATGTCGTAAATCCAGGACAATTACACAGTACTGTTGCAATTCCTCCCTCATCACTCCGCGCCCTCACAGTCGTCCCTTCGTCGCTAAGCACCACTTACCTCCTGCAAGCTATCGTGCGCTGATTGGCTGCAGCGATACAGCCGTGATTATGTTCATAGAAAATGCTCTTAGGCAGCCGTGCGTGATCCTTCTGTACACGTTCGCCGCAACTCGTTCGCTTTACAATGCTGCGTCGATTTGCTGTGCTCTCACAATCGTCCCTGTAATGTTCAAGTGCTGTTCATTGTATGGTGTATACTTGGCGATGCAGATTATTGTGTCATGTTCATATGAAAAGTGTAACTCTTCGTATGCATATTATTTTTTCTTAATATCTTAATTCTCCCGAACTCCTTTTATACTCGTATTTACATGTCAATATCCAACAACATAATAGTAAATAATGTACTAACAAAATAAATATATATTATAATCAATATGTTATGTGAAGTGTTGGTCAGGATGGTTTCGGGCAGCGAGACGACTTTGATTCTCCAACAGATTTTATTACACAGTTATACACACAGTTTTTGATCAAATAGTACTTACATCAATTGGCACTCACTTTCACTTAATTCTTGTCGAACTGATATTGAACAACTAACTTTCTTACATGTTGTTACCGTCTTTTATGTGATCGGGTGAGATCAATTAAGCAACTGGAGATTTAAATATTAATAATCATAATATTATAAATTCAGTATCATAAATCGTATAATATGAAGTAACAATATGTAAGAATATTTGTACAATTAATCATCTAATATTTGCTTAAATGTATTTCATAAAAATGTTTGCCGGAAGCTTACAAGTTGACGGCAACTATCTTAATGGGGTATTTTACTATAAGAAAGAAAAATTCTAATAACTATAAATGTATATAGTAGAGCATTAAGCAATAAGTATATGTTAATTTCAGTTTATATTTCCAAGGAATAAATTTTATAATTCGTTTTGAAAATTTCAATTTTTTTATCTCTCCTAAAAAGATGTGAAACGGCTGCCGCCATGATGGATAACGATTCTACGTCATTCCGCGAGTAGAATACATACATATTATGTGACGTCAACTGGCTGTTTACTGGTTGAGTGACGTATCATTTTAAAGGAACATGGCGCCTAGCGTTTTCACATATTTGCGCGCATAAATTTAAAATTTAAATTTTAAATGGATTTTTATAGGACTTGCCGAGCGAATAAAAATTTGATATTTTTTTAAATAGTTTGTCTTAATCTTAGGAACAAATTAAAAGACTTTTTGAAAATGGGTGGAATACCCCATTATTTATTAAACACTTGCTATTGCATTTAAAGCCATTTAAACCAAAAAGAATGACAATTAGTAATTTTAATTAGTAATAATAATTACTTGATAAATGAATCATTACCAAATTACGGTACAATGTACCGTAATTTGTAAATCAATTAAATAAATAAATAATAAATACACCCAACAGTCACATACATAGTCCTGACCCCACACTAAGATCGAGTCTTGTGTCGTGGGTATCAGGAACTACGAGAGAATTTTCGGTCTCACAAACACCCAGACCCGAAACAAATACTTGTGGTTCTCACAAATATTTGCCCCCGGTGCGGGGATCGAACCCGCGGCCTCTCGTTTCACAGGCGGCGTCTAACCAACTGCGCCACGGAGGCTGTCGAATAACTTCATAATAACTCTACTGACAATTTAAGTAATTAATCATTTTATGTCCTGGACCGGATATCAATAACATTTACGATGTTTGTATAAATTAGGAGTCACAGTATATGTAGGAATTTCTGTTAACAAACGTCAAAATAAATTGTCTCTCCATATGTGCCGTCGAAATCATGCCTCCAGACAAAAATAGTAATTTATATTTCCATCTCTTTCAAATTTCGATTGGTACGGCAAAGGCTTGGGTCCACACGAAGCTGTGAATTGGGCCATTCGACCGCTCATTGTGATTCTGGTGCGTGCACACCGCACCGATTGTTTTACTTATTACAAACGCGTTCCCACACTATTGGCGAATTCATTTCATTTTATTTTGTGCTGTAATTCATAGTTGTTTATTGGGTTTATATCGATATTTGGCAAAGCACCGTTCTGTGGTGTAGGGCGGTCGAGGCCAGGGCACCGACGTTTCACTTGCCAGTATGTGGCCTGTAGTTGAAAATCTTGTAGCCACATCGGTCGGTATTTATTTAATCATACAACCCAATTTTCGTACCTGGGCGAAGAAGTAATGGGGTTAACCGTTAGGGTTGCTTGTGTGGATGGCTTTCCTTCCTTTATTCCATCGTGTCACTCCAACATTTGCCAATATTCCCTACCATTCTTTTGTATTTTTTTATTGAACTGCACAATATTCAACAAATATTAGGAATGCCGTATATTTTTAATGACCACACACACTGGGTGTCATAACGAGCCATAAAAGCAATTAGTGACAGCTTCGGTAATGGCCTCGGCCTCCGGTCTCGATTTGGCCTGAGTCCAAGGGTGCGAGCGGGACGGACATACTGTGTATATAGTGATCTGAATGAGAGCTCCGCGTGGAATTTCTCATGAGCGGGCAACAAAGAACGGTACACAGGGTTTTATTAAATTTTTTCTTTGAATGATAGTTTTTTGTGTTGTTGATTTCGGAGCGCTCCGTGTACAGGAGCCTTTGAATGATTTATACAATTTATCCGTTAAAAATATGGCCTGTGAACGCTGATTGTGAACTGTGAGATCCCGGGCTCAAACATATCTACATGAGCAAGTTTTCTATATTGAAAGAATGAAATGACATGCTCGGATCTAGAATTTGTATACGGTATAGGCGATAGGTTTGCCTTGTGGTATCTTCATAATCAATCTTTTTGTGCAATTGGGACATTGTATGATAATTCGGTAGAATAATATATTTTCCATTAAATAGTTGATAAATAAATAATCTGCGATTCAATACTGTGAAAACTAAACTACAAGTTCGAAACTTTACTTCACTAATTGTTAAATTTTCTCAAGGACAGCAAATTATTGTTAAAAATAAAACCGACGTGAAGCAACGACTTTGCAATTTCGTTTGGTGAGTGAAATTACTGAAGACCCAATACTTCATCCTCTACCTGTCATTTTACCGTCCATTTTCCCTCAAAGTACAAAAAGTGCGTGGTGGCCTGTTGGTAACGGACCAGACGCGGCTGCCTACATGTTCATGGTGGTCGCGGGTTCAAATGCCAGGGCACACCTCTGAATTTTCGGAGTTATGTATGTTTTGATAGTCAATCACCATGCACTTTAACGGTGAAGGAAAACATCGTGAGGAAACCTGCATGCCGTAGCGATTTTAAAGAATTTCTACGGTATGTAAGTCCGCCAACCCGCACTAGGCCAGCGTGGTGGACTTTATGGCCTTTCCACACTCAATCGATTCGCTCGATTGTACAGAAGGCCCTTGCTCTGCAGTGGGACGTATATGGGCTGGTACAATACAGTTTCCCTCAGTTTTGAGAGGCCAGCAATGCAGGTGCACTCGAGCCGCAAAAAAATGACGAGCATCAACTAGTATACTACACATTTATCATTTGCATTAAACTCGTGTAATCACGAATATATTCGAATGAATTTTCAAGTACTCACATCTACGTAATAAACGTTAGGCTGAATCTCATAAATCACGTATTTCCGCCAAATATCCGGATAAATCACTCAACACACTATCACGACAATAAGCAGCGAATTCGGAATTCATAATCCCATAGAACAACACAATCCGGACCGCAAACTGCAAACAATAAAACAAATCAGATGACACAATGAGATAATTTCCAATTCAGATGTGGCGGCGGATATTCCGCGGATATTCGTGGTGCAATATCGTGCGGATCCGGGGCTTTACAATGTCTGTAATCTCGCTTTATTACTCGCCGATGTTGGTGGGGCTTCATTAATATCAGATACGAGTGGCCTCGAGCGCCACCTTGCTCCGAGCCCCGTCAACGCTTCCTATACTATGACATAAAACCTTTAGATTCTACTTCCATATTGAGAATTTTGAATGAAGAATTTATGTCGCTGCGTTTTCAACTGTCGAACAAAATATTCGCGGAATAAAATACAGCACGAACAAATTAAAAATGACAGTTGTTTTAATACAATTGTCAAATAGGGTCGCTTTTATTCAGTCAGACTATAATTTATTTGATGGATAACTTTTATTTGACGATATGAAGTTTGCCATGAATCAAGAAACTCAACTTATGATCGTCATAATATGTATACGTTAATCATTTTTATATTATTTTATTTTATGAATAAAGTTATCATGATGATTGCAGTTACTAAACCTAATATATTTTTGTTTCTGATTATAACTTGACCTCTACATGTAAGTAATTATGTTTACGTTATTATTTTACTTTATTTAGATTACGTTATTTCTTGCCTTTTCGATTGTATATCTGTTTTTTTTTTAGGTATTGATATTTTAGTACTTATTCATTTATTCTTCAGGTAACTACTGTTTAATATACTTGACTGACATATGTAATTTTGAGTGTAGAGGAGTGTATAATTCAGTAGAGTTATGTTTATTTATTATTTATTTATTTAAATCTTTATTGTACAATTATGCTGTGTTATATCTAAATTTAAATAAATATTGACGATCGAACAATCAGCACTAAGATATAAATCGTAACCAGAATTCACGGCTATACTCATTTCTATCGTCATTTACCAACAAGGGGATATCCTAAAATTTTATTAATGTAAAATATGTTCTTTGAAATTCTCAAGCAGCAATTCTATGAAGGCTCTTTAGAGAGCGGAAAAAGAAACCTCAGTATTAATTAATAAATTACTCGGAAAACAGACAAGTGCTATCGGCATCGAATTGAGGCAATATTGCTCCTTTGCGAGCGATAAGTAAATTCTAGAGAATCAAGATATTATCAATAGCAATAAAAAGTTATCAAAGTCCTATATTGTCCGCACGTCACAGAAAAACAACTTGACGTTTTTCATGGCGCGGTTTTTAGACGCCGACTGGAAAACGAGTGACCGCTGGTTTGAACCCCGCACCGAGACAAATTGTTTTGGGTCTTTGCGGTTGTAAGATCAAAAAGGCGCTCGTAGTTTCTGATACCCACGACACAAGACTCAGATATTTTTTATCATGTGTGGGTCAGATCAGTATGTGAGCGACTGTTGTTGTAAGGTAAGATCTTATACTAGTGTCTGGGTAGGAAAATCTTAGACGTTTTGAGTTTCATAAAAACTGAAGCTCTTTGTGGAATTTCCCATCACCAAGGCTTTAAAGTACGTGATTAAATGCCTAAGTGAATAAAAATCCAACAGTTAATTGGTTGTCGAATATTTGATTGAGTGATTCTGCTAAAATTTGAATAAATTCCAATCGTGGAAGGAATACGGACGCGCGAATGCTTTGTTGGATTTTTTATTTTATTTCTTAAGTCTCCACATTCCTGTCACACTTTAATAAATTTTTAGCTAGTACAATAGCTACGATAGTATATTGAGTAATATAATGACCTTGTCTCTAGTCGAATAGATGTCAATTATAAAACCAGCGAACTGCATTAGGGTTTCCGCATATCGAAATATGTTTCCTCTGATCTATAAATATTATATTTTTCATATCTAAGGGACAACAATTCTTTAGCAGTCATACCTCTCTATTACGACGCTAAACCATGTATGTGCAGCACTGAAAGTGGTATTAGGTACCTTACAGCAACGATGTCTCATAAGATTATCTTTAAAATATTTACTTTCTTAATAATGAAATAATAAATCAAACAATTTTAAAATAAATCAAATCTCTCTAGTTACGCGCCTGAACTACTTCTTTCATCAGCAAAACAGAGCTAAAAATAAGCAATAATTGAAAACCCTAATACCTGCAGCTTACTTTAGAAGTAATCCAAAGTCTATGAGTGGGTGCTAAAGCGGCGGAACCCAGTGAGAGATAACAAGGAGTCAAATTAGAGTCGTGAATGGACCTCTAATCCGACGCTGCGAGACCCGTTTCGGCGTTAACGAGGTCAAGGGGATTTACCCGTTATTAAATTCACTGAGAACAGTTTTCCATCTGTCATGTTTTTATGACACTGTTCCACTGCGCTCGCTCGTTTTACGAGTTGCTAGTTTTAATACTTCGTAGGGTTGAACAATAGTGCGAGGAGATTTTTCTTATTGTTTAAGAGTGAGGATCGTAAAAGATGTTCTGTTGGTGAATATCATCAGAATCACCGATAGATATTACTTTTGGGTAATACTAGTTGAATTTCAGGTAAAGGTCACGAGCCTCTAGCTGCGTCATTGGCAGAACACGACGCGAGAGCAAGATTTTTACTGACTTGATTCTGTGAAAATGTATGCATATCTTGTATTTAATCCTAAACAAAATGATTATAGTATAATGAATAAATCAAGCTGACTCCACCGTAGGAAATCTGCTGCTGAATTTAACCCTTAAAGCTAAAGTACAGCTAAAACAAATACGAATTTTACAACGGCATAGCAATGTGAACCCACTACGTCAAATTATGAACAGTAATTGATTTTCAAAATAATGTGCTGCATGCTAGGAATGACGGACAAAAAATATTTTTATATTCTATCTATCGAGCGCGCAGACCACTCGAAGTGTAGTGAACAGATTTCAATAGGTGACTGGAGAGACCCTCCACAGCTCGCCTGCCCAACACACGATCACTTCTCACCAACGCAGTTTTTAATATCAAATATCATTCCAGGATCAGGATGTCTGTGAGTATCACTTCCGAACGCTAAATTATTTAATAAATTTATTGTGTACAAATATTGTTGGGCATTGTTGGAATCGAGCATTGGTGTCCAAAAAATCAAGCCTAATTCAATACCAGCCGCTGCATTACACTACATGTTAAAATTTAGTGTTCCATCGCTATCAACTGCATGAATGACGACCCTGTACAACATTTTATTTTATTTATTTTTATTTATTTAAGGATCTCCAACATCATATCAACATCAACATCCCTATATAAAGCGATACTTTCCTACGGAATGTCAAGGCAGTGACGATTCTTTTAGAGAGGTTGCAGTGACTAGTACTAGGACTAGTCTCCTTGCTTTTATAGTTCCAACGCCTTTCTGACCATCACCCAAGGTCAAATGCAAATGCATTGCAGAAAGAATGTCCACTGATGCAAGACTATCTCTTTCCGGTAAATACAATTAACCTCATACGCAACACTCACTTTAGTAATATTAGGTAACTAAAAGCACTGAAACTTGGCAATATATTTCTTACATTGGAATATTCCCTCTCGGCGGCTGTTTGGTGGCTAACTGGCGAGCTGGGGCATTGTGTCGAGCGTTAATTACACGGCGCTGCTCGCAGATTGCCTCACGTTGCTAATGTGTGCATGGAGCATTCCTGCTCTCCTTCGTGTATGGGCCTAGTCCCGGCGGAGCAGGGTTTGCATAGAAGAAATGAGTGCCATTTTAACAGATGCATACATATGATTGATTACATATTAAACATTTTTCCACTCTTACTATCATTGGCATTGTGTTGACTTTGCGTGTCGGTTTAAAAAAAATGTAAATTTGCTTAGAATCTAGACTCGTGTTAATTCGGAACTACTTTTGCTTTAAAATAGAAAAATCATTAACTGCGTTTTATACAACAAATCTGTGCCCCTAGCCGGAACATTTTGAAGTATCGTATAGTAATTCTCGTATAGTAAAGTAAATATTTCCCGCTGTAAAATTTTAGTTCCAAATACGCTCACAATGGCACTGTTTAAATTCCCATACAAAATTTTACTATTACTATTCTATTACGATACTGCAAAATGTTCCGGCTAGGGGCACAGGCTCATCTGTCGAAGAAGCCGACCCCATTTGTCGGAAGTCGACGTTAAGGCGCACATCATCTACGTAAGTTTGTGCATTGCTGAGCTAATATAAATAGGCAAAGCCCATTGGCAAATAAATTAAACACTTACATGAATATGTTACAGAGATGTTGTGTTTCTTTCTGTCGTGGTTTTTAGACCACAATTTTTTCCAACAAATCAGCTCAATAGCCCGTGCTCATTCAATTATAATTAATATTTGATCTAAAATATTTTCAGTACTCAGAACTCCGAAATATTTCGCAAACTAAGTGAGTTATAGCATTCCAATTAGTGGTGAGACTGCACTCTCCTTGGTGTAGTGGCAACGCGTTTGTACGTGCGCTTTGAACCATTACTTCCCGGATTCAATTTACTGATCGGGATACCTTTCCGAAAGGTTTCGCCTCCAAATCCAATATGTGGACGAATAAGGTTTTCTAAAATTGTTGGACTTGAGACGTTTGTTCGTAAAAAAAATGGTATGATTTATTAAAATGTCCTTATTTCATGATGGTGAAAAACCTGTCATAATGTCAGACACAAGTGTGTCGCGATTTGGTTCAGTATGTATAATTGTGTTAAATGGTGAAAGATGGTTATTTTTGTCGCGGTTCCTTCATGAAATTATTATTATTAGCCCTTTAATTCCCACTGCTAGGCAAAGGCCTCCCTCCTATCCTTCTATTTGTCGCGGTCAGGTGAAATACTTCTTTTGAATTACAAAAATACTATTAGAACAGAATAACTTAAAGTTGTATGATATAAGTATGTTTTTTTTATTATACAATAATTGTACAATCAATCAAATAAAATCTTGCGCTTTATCTGATTCCGCTAGTTACTAGTATATTAGTAGCAAAGCAATTCCTAGTATATTTTTGCGGTAAAAGTTTTAATTGATTTGCAACGGATTCCGACCGGAGGAACTGTGATGTTCCATTAATAACATTAGAACAACTCAGCCGTACTCCGTTTTGATGTTTCATATCGCCAGGTGTGGCGCGAGTGAGGGTGACGTAGAAATGTTATAAAAGAATCATTTCTTTTTTCATAAGCCAAAATGACGTGGCGAGGAGGTGGTTTTCCTGATGAAGCCACGTATGCTCGTATACAAGAGCGACACCACTCATAAGTCATTGTTACTTAGTACTGTATGGTACTCTGCACTATGATCGTCACCCCAATACATTTGGATGTCAATGAGCTTATCACATGCATTGCAGTCACTTGATCTTAAAAGTATGAAAATAATGAATACAGCTTTTTACAAAAGAATATCCAGACCGATACCACTTAGGGATCTTAAAGAAAAGAGCACGCCATCCATACTCTACTCATATGTCGCCAACAGATAACCGATTCCTCTGCTGTTATGAGTTATTTATGGGCGTTGGCGACTACTTACCATTAGGCAGGCATTACTTTACTGGTGGTAGGTCTCTCATATGTGAGAGGCCGCCTGGGTAGGTACCACCGCAATGTCTATTTCTCCCGCCAAACAGCAGTGTAAATGCACTGTTGTGTTCCGGTTTGAAGGACATTGTAGCCAGAGTAACTACTGGACATATTGAGACTTAACATCTTATGTCTCAGGATGGCGAGCGCAGTGGAATACCAAGCATTGCCTTGTAATTCATGGTGTTGATTGGTTTTGCTACTGTCCATGAGCGGTCGTATCGCTTACCATCAGGCGAATGGCATGCTCGTCTCGCCATTCATTGCAATAAAAAAAAAAAAAAAAAAAAAAGGCAGTACATATACTAGTTTGCTATTTATTCCATAAAACACCGGTTGACTATTAGCTGATAAATAAAACCCACTAATTCTACTTCCGAAAGCCGTAAATATTGTAGACGTTAGAGTCAAAACGCTTCATCATTTGATAAGTTTATGAAAACCCGCTTCAAGTGCGGGCACCCGGGACTAAAACCTCACTTCTATGATATTACCGGGTCTGTTTAACTTTAAATTGTTTTCGCGCCGCGCTGACCGCGTTGCGATACAATAATGGGATTTTAAGTGGAATTTCGGTTGAATTCGCAATGGAATGGCGAGGCCTAATGTTTAATCAACGAGAGATAGTGGGGATGAAATTTTTGTTGTATTTTATTATTTACGAAAATTTGTTTATTTTTTATTTATAAAACGAGTGCATGCTGATAAGCGCAGTGTTGGAGTCCACCCACAAGTTGGACAAACGATGAGATAAAGGTTGCTGGAAGTCGTTGGGAACCGCTTATAGCAGATACTATGGAAATTCTTGGGGATTGCTTATGTGTAGCATCAAACTTCCTGTGGCTATAGAAAAAGAAAAACATAAAAAAAGATAATTTTTTTGCAGTGCCACAACTGGATTGGCATCCAGAAAAAGTTTATAACACGTACATGGTCGTAAAATTGAAGTGTTTGGAATAATTGGTTCAAAGAGACCGATTTTCAAATTTATGGTCCCCGCTTTAAAATATCCAAACTTATTCGTGTACACAATTTCCGCGCCGCTAGTGTTAGTTGCGCGACGCTTGGGACCTTACCATTAGGGCCACTGACGAACTTGCGAACTTGGCCCATTTCTCCTGTGGACCCATATCAATGGGACCTTTGTCAACATTCAAATTATTTCCACTTAATTAAATCCCTCGGCTGTTCCTAGTGATTAGGTTATTCGCAGTGTTTTGTAGCAAATAATTTAGAAGTTGGTACGCAACGTTATTAATGTGGCTCGGCTCCACTCTGATATTTATAGCTCTGTTTGGTAAGTTCACACTCGTTGTACATTGTTCATTGTGTATGCACGCCCTAAATTATGTTTTTTTGGATCTAATTTATTTCATTGGAATTGGCTTACAAACCAAATAAATATAGAGCGATCATTATTAGTACTTAAATGTGAAAAAGCATAGTTTTTAACTCGTAGTTTTTTCTCAAGGTCATACTCGTATTAGGTTTGCACCTTTCTCAAAAACTTTTTGTGAAATAGATATTAATTTTAGACCTCACAAAGATTTGTTTCGATGCCAGAATCGCACACACATTCTCCTGTTTTGCAGCCGGCGCACAATCAAACCACAGAGACTGTATAGTCTTCAAAAAAATTCAGAACCCATTCGAACCAAACTGTAAAGAGATACAATATGCGCCAAATCACTCCCTCGAATTCAATATTGATTACCTTCCAGTAAAAGAGAACGTAAAGCGACCAGCAGAACTCCGTCATGCATCGGGTGTTAGCAAGCCTTTGTCTCCGACCAATTATTGATTCGTCACAATCCTCGAGGGAGCACGGTGCAACGCTCTGGAATGTCATCTAACACCCGCTCTATATTGGAGTACGAATGCACTGATTTTATGGCTCCTACGTTGCGTCGCAAATCTGCTAGATATCTTTGAGGTTATAGGAAGGATAAAACATACAATGTTAAAGGTATTGAAAGGTATGGATAACTCAATACATATTTTCTATCATCACCATCATGGAAGAAATAAGAAATAAATATATTTCAAAATGTTCTTTGTGTAAGTAATATGTTTATTAGACATTTCACAAAACTATATGATTTTTAAAGTTCATAATATTCTGTTATCTGCTTTCTATTCGATGTCTTTTTATTACAACATTGTTTTTATTTACTATAAATTAAACTATCTAATTGAAATTGCTGTCAGTGCGTTCTAGTTTGTAAAATAAACTGGTACTTTTAAGTTTTTGTCCATCTCTGACTTATTATCGTCCTCTATATACATAAACTCTCGCATGTTCCACCAGCGTGAAGCCATTGGATTCTGGGCACCGGTGTCGATTAATAAAAAGAATTAGTTGAATCGGTGCCAAGAACACCAAATCTATCGTCTCTCTGATCGCCGCGAGACATCTTGATAATATTTCCTCACTTCCAATGATCTTTCCAAGAAAAACAGCTTAGTAGATTATATTAAACTGGGTGAAATAAAGGATAACTTAGTATGGGATAACGTTGATAGTAAGGAAGTAGATTGGGAGAAGTGAGTTTGACCGTGGAACATGGAGAATATATCTACAATAATAAATTCTTAGGAAATTAATCGTAAGTGCGTGCGTATACGTTCATACGAAATATATGTTATACATTTCTCACTGTATAGGTAAATCCTCCCCTATGAAGCTTATGCAAAAAAAATGACTTCGTCGTCTAATAGAGATACTTTTTTGAAGTTGGTTTAAAAGCAATGACAATATCGGGAGCTACAGTTTTAAAAAATATTATCTTCCTAATATAATAAAATTATTACACTTTAACAAAATATGAAGGTAAAAAATCCTATTAAACCTAAAAGTGTAACAATTGTACGACCCGCAATACACCTAACAAAGATTAATAGCTTCTCAGTGTCTAAAAATAGGCCGAACTGTATAAGCCAGATCCATCACAACAATACATTCCCTTTAAAGCATCACAAATATCCGAGTGCAATATTAAAACAAATATTTAACAAGAGTGGACATGTCGAGTGCGATTCCCAGCGTTTCACGAACATTCCACAGCATTCGTGGAGAATAATGGCCGGTGCCCGCCTAAATTTAACTCAACTGAATTTCAACTCTATCATGTGCTTTCTAGGGTGGCTATTGCAGTGACGTGTGCTTGGTATTCGGGCCCATTCTGTTAGGTAGTGCTGCTGACAATGCATCCGGACATAGCTCGTGCAATATCATAGATTTTTAAAAGAACCGACGGGTAGGCAAAGTTATGTGGCGCAGTCCTCTTAAGTTTTAAACTTGCGCTGAGGATTTGTGCGAGCCTGAAGCCACGCTCGCTTGGACAGGAATGATCACAAACTAATTTATTACTGTGATCTGTGATAGGAAAGGCAGTTACTCTGAAATGATAAAAAATGTAGGAAGATTTTATGTTATTTACGTTGCTCGCACAAATATTTAAATGCAGATATGAACTTTTAACATGAAATCCTTTTGATATATTTTTTTACATATATTTATTTTTTCCAGTAGGTAGTTCAGTTTGCGTGGTATCTTTTTGGCATTTTATATTGATTTTAGTTTTAATGGATATACTCTACTGCTGCGTAAAATATCGTAACATTTAAACGCTCATGATATTTGGTAGAACAAACTGGAGGTATTTAATAAGAGTCAATTTTTAATAACTTGAATTCTTAGTCACCTTGTGTCTTTCGGGAATCGGAACGTGGATATATCGTGGCGTTAGGGGCTACTACAGATGACGGCAAGCTGTGAGTGGTTAGTGGTTGCATCCATTTATAAACACTCATTAGACAATAAGATCTTAGTCACATTGCTAGGAAAACCCGTCAGAAGAACCCGTTTCAAACTATAAAGAAACAAGAGAAAGTAGTCAAGGATGAAGGAATTTTTATAAAATGTCCATTTAATCTGTGCAGGATGTGCTTCTTGCGTACTACAGGTACACGATCGATTTCTAATCAATTTAGTGTGGTCCCGGCGTAATCTGGTGAGTAGACCTTTAGATTTACGTAGTGACGTCCCCTAGACGGCAGGCTACAGAAGGCTCGTAATTGGATGAGGCGACCCGAAAATCACATTCACCGGCCTCTTGAAGATTCCTGTATTCACACAGGACTACGGTTGAAGCACACGTGCTCTATATCACTAGCGCTTACTAGAATTTTCTTTCTTGATGTTCCAAATTTAAGGCGATTTTTGAAATTGTAATTTATTTGAACTTGCACCATCGTCTTAATAAATAGACCGTATTTTAAAATAGCATAGGGGTTGTACTATAAAGCTCATGAGACAACTACTAGCAACATTGATTTCATCTCTCTTATACTTTTGAGACAGATTTTATTTGAGAGCATTAGCTGATCATACATACATACATAAACTCACGCCTTTATCCCCGAAGGGGTAGGCAGAGGCTCCACCAGGACACCCACATTTCGCCTTGTATGTTCCGTCCCATAATGTGATAGGTGGCGAGCCTATCGCCATATCGGGCACAAATTCCTGACTCCGGACTGATAATGAATAGAAAAATCCAATATCACTTTGCCCGACCCGGGACTCGAACCCGAGACCTCAGCTTTGTAACCGTACCGTAATACAACTACGCCACCGAGGCAGGCATTAGCAGATCATAGAAACATATTTTGTTTTGCTGCAGTGCTTGAATCCATAGCCTCTAATTATCTCTTTTATGATGAGTAAAAAAACACATAACACGAAAAACCCGCTCCGGGAACACCTGGTACACAAATATTTGTCTCGATCAGGACCGAACGAGGGGACTATATTCAAAGCTATCACTGACCTAATTAGATCGTCAGAATTGATTGCAAATAGAATACTGTCCTTCACATCATAGAATGAGGCAATTTGTACTGTATAGTTCATTAAAATAAAACTAATTTTTACGGATTTTATCGTGGATTTGGTTTAATTTTTACATTTTTTTTAACTTCCCATCGTTACGATTGCCTTACAGCTTTCGTGGTAAAAAAAAAATTTGTAAAAATTAAACGAAAACTGCGATAAAATCCGTAAAAATTTGTTTTATTTCAATGAGTAACATTCGCGTGAATCTAAGAAACCATTATGTATAGTTTATATTAGTAATGATGTAGTTGGTTCGCAAAAAACGTATAAATAAATTATGATGATCTAATTCATTCAATTTGGGAGCACACCTGTAAGAACTATATTACATACATTGTGTTGCTAGATAGAAAGCTATCTCTATACGGTAAACCGCCATGGATTAATTACTGCTTTTGTTAAGCTGTTATTCATTCGCTCTTCGCAATAACTGAAAGTTATCATTGCTGTTTTTGAACAGCTAGAACACCTTGGGAATCGTAGAAGGAAGGGAAACTATATTTTGAAGATAGCGAAAGAAAGGGTAAAAAAAAGAATCTGTCTTTTAAGTGTTGACAGAACGAAACGTGACAGCAAAGCTTGTACTTCACGTCAGATCGGTTTGGTTAGTAATTTGATCGTGTAGACATAAAGATAATTAAATTTTCCACTTTAAAACACGCACGAGTGCTCTGAGCGTTCTGATTGCTTTAAGCGTTCTGAGCGCTGTGGGCGAGCTCAACCCGTCATCTCGCTTAACATGCTCGCGACGTTCTTTGAGCGCGAAACGCCATCAATCTTATTTAACATTCTGTTGTGCACTGTTATAAATTATATTAATTTTATTTAATTGCGAATCACTCACTCAAGGCGTCTCTGGCAAAGGGTGCGCGTCAACGAGAATTGCCGACAAAATGAATTAGGAATTTCTGTGTCGAGTGTTTAAAGGGGACGATTTGTCGTGTCGGTGCCGTGTCCTTGATATTGCTGTAAAAAGATAACATATCATATAAGAATGTTGGATTGTAGTGGTGATATATGTAGTTTTATTTGGACATAATTTTCAATACAAAAGCCTTAAATGGACGAGAAAGCAGCGAGTTCGATCCACGCACTTAGACAGAATTTGTTTTGTTGTCAAATAATTACTTATAGATTTGCGCCTTATGGAACCACAAATATTTCTCGTAAATTATCCACAAGTTTTGATTTTTCCATATTATTAAGTTCTTATTGGATTTTTGTGTCAAAATGATCGTGTCGTAGGCTGTAAAGATTCGGATGTCCTTCGGCGGAATTTAATTTACTCCCGATTTCTCGTCCCCAAGTTGACAACAATTATATTGAAAACGTTCAACCTTCATAAATAATAAAGCGCCCAACAATTCTTAAATCTCTTTTGAGCTCTTCCAAATAATTGGATTCCAGTGTGTTTTGACATTGTTTACCGATCAACTGAGCGATATGGACCCGCCGCGCCTACGTTTTTTCTTGAAAAAATAATTGGATTTCTTTTTCCGGCATATTTCTATAAATAAACACATTTTTATTAACGGATATAAAATAACGTGACTGATTGAATTATCGAAGACGCATTTAGGTTTTACAACAATTATATATTTTCAGATTAGCGATCTTTACAATAAATTTAAACAAAGTTTGTAAGTTTTGTAAGAGTAAAGTTCGCTTTAGTTCTTACTTAAGTAGGATTATCCTTTTGATTTTACCTTTCTTATATGACTCAGCAGACTTTGTGGTGTAACCCAGAATATAATTTCTTTTTTCAATTAATTTCGGTCTCCTTCAGCACGCCATCTGTCCCAGTCAACCCCAGCATCAACGTCCAAGGCATAAATCGATTTACCAACAAGAAACACCTAATAACCCCGATGGCCATGATTAATTTTTATCGCCTGTTAGTAACATGTGCAATAATTCGGGTCTAGGCAGGCCCGGCGTAATTACTGGGCGGTGGTCAAACGCCCCCGCTTGCCAATTATGCCGCTCCACTCAATTCGTATCACTACGTGCCGCGCCGGACCCACAGTGCTTGAGGCGCCGCACAAGTAATAGCATGTAGCGATAGCGGACTAAGAAATAAGAACATGGAGCTGTGTTCATTTATTTATTTTGAAATGGGAATTTGTGTACGATAAATAAGTACTTATATGATCATGCTATGAGCATACCTTTGTAGTTGCTAATACATGGTATCACCCTTCCAATTGTACTCTCGATGGAAGAGGCGTGCCCAGCAGTGGGACATTATATGGGCTGATACAGTACAATACTAGGTATAGTAATATAGTAAGTTTGCGTTTGGATATAAAGACATATCTTTGATCCAAACAATTATACTATTACTTTTCAAATATTATGTTTAATCCTTATGAATAGTGATCAAATGGCATCAGTAGGTAACTTAAATTCATTATCTCATACTCGGGAGACGGTTTTTAATTCTTTATTTTTTTCTAATGAACCAATCGCAAAAAAATCATCAAAACAGTACCAGATTTTATGACGGAATAAACAGTGACCTTGTTTTTTGAAGTCCATAAAAGATGGTGTATTATTATATTACGTTATCCCATAATGACGCTAATTAAAATAATATCGCTATCACTCACAACTTGCTTCTTCCTCCTCCCGCCATCTCTCATATTTCAAACCGCTGTCCCTTTCATAGGATGTTATACCTCTATTAGGACGTCAGACGGGCGTTATTGGGCGAAATGTTCGGGTAGCGTTACAGCGTGTTTACAGTTATGGCGGCATCGTACCGATCGCGCCTTATTCATTTAAGAGTCCTGTAATAGGGCGTAACGATGGTCAGTTTTGTACGGACATTATTGATGGGTGGTAAAAGTACTTTGGAACTGATATATTGTCAGGATAGGTTCGTTTATTTTAATATTTGTGACTTTAATATATATGTGAATTTGTACCTTGTAATTTTTGAGAACCGCAGTACATACTAGTTTCTATATTTTGGTGAATTTTCTTAAACGAAAGAATCATACGAAACGAATATGTCGACCTGGGATTCAAACTGCAGAATCTCGCGATCTCGTAATGCTAACTCAGTCGTCATATAAACCAATTAAAGTCTTTTATAGCACTCGATGGGTGAACAAGTTTTAGTGTCGTGCGATGACCTTGGAATACAAATGTCTTTTCCTTATATTTCCTTAGGGGATTGTAAAAGCCAATCCCGACTCACTGAGGAGCTATTTAGTTTTCTAAAGACGGTTTTTTGAATACTTAAATAACAAACACTAAGATAGGAATGAATAAGTTGTGTGTTAAGTTGTTGTAGCCTTAAGATCATGAAGACAGGAATAAGATTCATTTGACAGTAGGAAGTAGTTAAAGATGCACTAAGAAGACCACAGTACGGTGAAACCGAAGAAGAAACAACATATCTCATTATGATACTGAAGATCTCATAAAGAAGTATAAAAAACCCGAGCCAATTACGAGCATTTAAACCAGTAGGAAGTATAATTCAAAAGGCGTTAATTCAAAGAATTCAAAGAAAGTATGCACAGAGGAGCGTCGGCTCTGCACGCGATATTATGCAGATGAGCCCAAGTTGGACGATAAATCATGAGATACGTCTCCACTAGAGATAATTATGAAGGGATTTAATGAAAACTCCGCACTAGTTCAACTTGTTTTAAAGCTTAAGACTTGCTTAACTTTTGTAGGTTAAGTGCTAAAAGAATGGGAGCTCGGCGGTGTCTTAGACAATTACTTATTCAGTTTTGTAATGCTTGCAAGCGCGTTAATTTATGCTGATTAGCTAGTTATTAGATAGTTTTTTATAACCAATTAACCTTTCATTTAAGTATCAATTAATATATTTAAATAAAGGGTTAGTACATTTATATTTTGAATCGGTTTAATTTAGGATCCACAAATAAAATAACTCATTTGGTACTAAAATATTTCCAAAGCTATTTGATTGATTTTGTATATAGTAGATTGTAAATTATTTACGTAGTTTTGCTGCGCGTTTGTCAATCGGTTTGATTAGCCAATAAAAGAACAAAAATCCAACTCCAACTAAGAACCGAGATAAGCAAACCTTACCTCCTCAAACCAGAGGCTAAAACAGACTTTACAGTAAGTGGGTAGCTGCTAGCTACAAAGTCAGTATAAAATAAAAGTGTGCGATACAATCGAGTTCAATGGGCTGCCGGAGGACTCTCGAGCTACAATTAGAGGCACTCGCGGTAATGGCGCGCCTGCCCACTTGCACCGCGCGCCACGCAATACGCGAGGATTATGAGAATTGATTAGGACTGGATTGAGATCGTTTTGGGCATATTGTTTTAAAAAATGTTGTGGATTGAATTTTGTATGTATGTACAACAAAATTAACTAATTTTTTTCCAAAAACTACAAAATTAAGAAGTTGAGCAGATAAAAGTAATTTGTTTTGGTTCAAACAGCAAGCGCATTAGGGAGCCGCAGATAGAGCCTCGTGCGGGACGTGTCCTCGTTCGCACGCCTCCATTATTCACATGTCAATGCCATCAATGATGCAGGATCACGAGCCTACTGCTTCCCTCTCGCACAGTGTACAAGATACAGAAGCTCAACTTGGAGATTTACATTTATACAGCGCAAAACGAGTTTAAATCTGTAAAATTGATATACATCGGTATCAAATTGTTTTGTTAAGGCCGACATAATTGTGTCGACCATTGAGTTATGGTCGTGGATTCTCGTATGCTGATATTCTGTCTAGACCGCACTACACTTACTATCATGTGTCAGAGCGGTTACTTTGCCGTACCAGTATCAAAAAAGAAAACCTTTTAGTAATAACTAAACTTCAGCAACAAAGAAAACAATAAAATAGAAAAGTAATTAAAGCCCAATAGATTTAAAATCTTAGTAACTAAATTATACTCAAAACTTGTTGCTTAATCTTATTAGTATTTAGGTTTGATTCAGACTTAGAGTTACGTCAAGTTTATTTTATTTGTAAAATTTCAGATTGATATTAAAATTATTACGGAACTCGGCTGCAAAACTTGCTATTTTAAGAGACAGTTTAATTACCAAAACATCAGTTTCATAGCTAAGAATAAGTAATAAACAGTTTTAAAGTGATTTCTTACCGCACACACGAAAAATTATGTTATCTTTACCAATTAAGAGAAATATATTTTCCCCACTGCTCGCTGCACTGTGGCAGCACAGTATTAATGTTGCATGTGCGAGACCGCAGCGCGGCGCTGGGCTCGCGGCTCGGCTCGCGCCCGCCATCTGCTCGCCTTTGTTGCGCACTCCACAACTATTGCAGTTTTATAGTGGCAGCCGAGTTTATCGACGCTGTTTGTACTCTTCTCTGCAGCTAAGCAACTTTATTTCAATGTTTGAGTTAAGCCTGTCCTATTATATTTTTATAAAGTTGTTATTTGTTATTATATTGCATTTCACATTCGATCGGCTTTAAAACTATTATCTGTTGCACTGATATGTATAGTTACATCATAAATTGCATGTTAGACCTACGTACCGACAAACTTGTTTGTGTTATTTACAAATATTAATTTTATTTGGATTTTTTTAAATGAAAAATCCTTTCTTATATCTGATACCTATTTTCTATAAAGGCACTTATTATAATTTCCGCTTCGTTAGAATAATAAACACAAAAAAAATTGTCTCGCTAATCATACTGTGGCTCGAGGTTTGTTTAGACGAACTAAATATACATTCATCCACAGTCACCAGGATGAATTTACTATTACCACTATCGTTAAATAACAACAAACAAGACCTACGGCTGAAATTGCTTTGAGAACATGAAAGGCCTTGAGATTACACTCACTCCTGCAAGATAATACTATATTGCATTCTGACAACTGCGTGGAGGTCTGTTGGTAATGGACCAGACGCGGCCGGTCGCGAGTTCAAATCCCAGGGCACACCTCTGGGTTTTCGCAGTCATATGTGTATTGATAGTCAATCACTGCGTACTATAACAGTAAAGAAAAACATCGCGAGAAAACAAAACAGGAAACAAAATGGTTTTTTAAAAATCCATGGTATGTAAAGTCCGTCAAGCCGCACTAGCCCTCCGTGGTGGACAATGTGGCCTAACCCCTGTCCATCGTACTCTTTATTAAAGAGGATACAGACTGATAAGCTGATACTAATTGCAAAGAGTTAAGATAGTGGTAAGGGTCTACTACAAAGTTAATTGATATTACGCAATATTAATAATTGAATTTCTAATAAGTGAGTTGGAAACAGGCGCTAAACTTGGCTGGTGATATTTTAATTGACTGCGATAAAACCCCATTAAGTCACAAAGTTCTCTGTCCAACGGTCTGTGTTTAATAATTAAGTTTTAATTTCAAACTTTCGGATCCTTTGTAAGATGAATCGTTGTTTGCTTATTACCGTGAATATTTAAAACATCATTTCCTACAGTAAGCGAGTCTGCGACATTGTATGTGTGGGTCTGGTTGGGTATTTGTGCCTTGTCTGCGTTCATGGAATAAAAGGTTTGATTCTAGCTAGTCTAATGTATAAAAAAATCAACTTACATTTAAAATAATCATTAAGCTTAAATTTTATGTTTTTGTTGTAATGATTATAGTTTTTTGGTACACTGCTGTAAAGTGTTTGTGGATATCTAGACGTTGTTTTATTATATAATCATAATGATTAGCTTACACTAGCATTCCTCTATTATTTGATAGGACTCCTTATTTTTAATCCAGCAGCAAAAAATACAATATAATTAAATTTCACGAGCTTCCAATTACTTGCCTAATGGTACGAAACGTACCACTTAGATTCCGCCAGACGACCTTAAAAACAAATTATAAATTATAAAGTTTAGGCATTAGTCGACTGTGACGACCGCTTGACGGAGCGGCCGTGAAACTTTCAGTTTATACGTTTGATCGAAGTTTGATAGTTTTAATTCCCTAGAAAATAATAACTGAACTGTAGTGTGCATTTCCTCCCAAATTTGTGTGTAGGAGAGTCGTGCATGATGTTGTTAGTCTGTAATTATTTAATTGAATTATACGTGAAACAGGCATATTATGTCGTTTAAGAAATAATGCAATGTAATTGATAACTAGCAGTAATTGTAACCCCTCTCTTGTTATCACGTTAATTACTTATAATTATAATAATTTGTTTGTACCTTGACATTAACTTTGTGCGAGTTCCGTCCGCATGCCTTTCTATAATTTACAGTAGTAGGTCATAACATAAATATTATGCTTTTTATTATATGTATAGATGAGTTACTTATATTTTTCAGCGTCTATGTTTCAATGGGTTAGGGATCCGGCTTCTAATTTTCACATTTGAACGCAGATTCTTAATCTGTGTTTTCCTTTCCTTGACATTGGTGAAGTTTTCGCATACATATAGATTTCGAATAGATCCATAAGTATAATTGAAGGATCCGGCTGTGAAATAAGTAGAAACACACATGTGAGCACTTTTTTTCACTCACCACTCATGACTGTGAGTTTAGTGGGTTTCACACCCAGACAAATCTTACTGTGAGCCCTAAATATTTTTTTTGGGTCTGAGTATTGTAAACTTCTGAGAACAGTAATATTCTGAGTCTTGTATTGTAATCTTTCGTAGTCTTTGATACCAACGATAATAAACATGTATCTTATCGTGGTCCGCCCCGTGACCACGAAAGCTGTAAAATAATCGAAACGTCGCGTCGGGAAGTTAAAAAATGTAAAAATTAAACCAAATCGCGATAAAATTCGTAAAAAATAATAGTTTTATTTCAATGTATCTTAGTGTGACTTTAGGACTGTATGCGACTGATGAGTAGTTTAATATTATTGTACAAAATTAAAGTAGCTACTTTTATAGATATAGGTATAATTCAAAATATAATTTCATAATGAAACTAACACTATACCCATATACCAACGTAATACTTTCTATGAATTTTGGGCCGTTATTAAAGTACAAAGCCAAATTTCTCCCAACATCCATAAAATAACATAACATTGTGTCCATCTTTTAACGGACAAGGGTATACCTGACAGAAAGTAATGATCACACTATTGTTTACCATTACTCTAATATCTCTTTTGATAGCCATTAATGCGAGGCAAAAATATTAGTAAAATCTTGCAATACGAGTATAACGTTCCAATGTAGCGTGTAACACTAACCGGAAATTCATGTCAAAATCCTATAACAATATTATATTCATTTGGAAAGCGGAGGGCCAACCGATATTTTCCAATTTACAATTAAAATTATACCCAGGTGCATTAATAATTATACTACGATGCAAAATTACAAATTAATACGCTCATTATTCCTTGAAACGTGCAGTAAAACTTCTTATCAGCGTGCGTAATGTGAGATATTACAAATAAAACAACAATGCGTTACACGAATGCGTAATAATCCACTTCTATATTATGTATTTCTTCACTAACTCGGCCAGTTTGTCATACACTAGCTTTTTTAAGTCTTTCGCGAAGAGATAGTCCGTGTGAGAGAACTTGGCGAAAGGCACGCGGTATACATCCACCACATTTGGCAATTTATCGATCAGAATTCGCACATCAGTGTAGTTTGATAGCCAGTCGTTGTCACTGTATAATATAGCAACAGGAGAAGTAATCTTGCTCACATCATAGTTCGGTGGTTCTGTACTGTTGTACAGTACCTGATTCTTCATCGCACCATGGTCGTACCTTCTGAATTTTCCAGACTTTATCTCTTGTATGTAGTGGAATGCCTGCATTGTGGAAGCCCCAGAAGGAACGTGGCCGAAGATCACTGGTAAAGTTTTTGGATCAACCTGTGCGAAGTCATAGCCAGCCACCGAGAACATAAGATTTGAGCATATCAAAGTGGCAAGGAAGGGTTCCCTGCAGAATAATGACGTGAATATTTTTGTAAACTCGTTACTCGGCAAAAGTTCGTGGTACCCTAACAACTTCGACAGGAATTCTATGTCATCGATGAACAATGATTGGATACGAATCAAAGGACTTTTTAGGTGTGACATCCATGCCACAGCAGACAAAGCAACCATTAACGATACCTTGTCATTGTATTCAGGTTTTTCAGAACACATCACGAGGTAAGACGTCGTACCTTGAGAGTGGCCGACGTAAACGATTTTGGATTCACCAGTCACATTTAAAACGAAATCGATGATCGAAGGCAGATCAATTCGGCCTATCTCGTCCCAACTGAAGTTCCAGAATTCTCCATCTGTGTCTGGATCTAAAGTGACGTGCTTCCTGGAATATTTGTTTCCTCTCGCATTGCCCATCCACACATCGTAGCCATCTAACCAGAGGTTTAAAGCTATAGCGTTGGGTAAATTGATTGAAACAAAGTCGTCACAGCTGCTGAGCAAGCCATGCATCAGAAAAACTGGTTTCCCTTTCTTCGGCATCCTTATCACAGTGAGTATGTATCCATCGGGTGTGATTACCTGATGTTCTTCAACTGGATAGTTGTATTTGGTGAGTAGTTGGGTTATGTTGAGGTGTATATCTTCATTCTGTAATCCAGCCGTGTATGATTCCAGCTCTTCTGGAGAGCACTGGTGCAGTAGTAAGTGTTTGTCAGTGACGTTGCGAGGAAATACTGGGAGGTGAAGAGCCTCGCACGTCACTATCCAGGAGACTACAGCAAACGTTACAGCTAGCATTGTTCTGTGATTAGTATTTATATTAAGCAAGCCTTTTATACAATATGAGGATACTGCGGTTATCGCCTCGCTTGCAGGCGTCGCGGCGAGTTCTAATTGCGTTATTGATATTCGTCACCCTACAGCTGTAAGTCGCATTTGTTATGTTTTATACCTGCTGTACTGTTTTATCGGCTGTGGCAATTACAAACAACCATGGAAGGTATGAAAACAACAATTAAATGGATTACAATTGTTGATTTAGTTAGAAAATGTGCAATTTTACACGAGCATGGAGATTTAGCAATGTATTACTGTAAATGTTTGTATATCCGTACCGATTGGCTTTAAAAACAATCTTAGTCAAATATTGACTCCAATTAGAGTGGCGAAATAAAACATAAACAAAATTAATTTTTAAAATGGAAGTCACTACATAAAAATAATATATCTATGTTTAAGCAAGAACTTAAAATATTTAACATACAAAACGTCAAATTAAATCACAAATTCATAAATTTAGTGGCATTTAATAATATATCAAATGTTATCTAGCAAATTACAATTTTATCAACTTTCAACGTGCCTTTGTTATAGTTAGCTTTAATTGTAAAATAATACCAGTAATTTATAATTCAGTTACTCCAATATTATCGCGAACAAACACCTCCAACTTTGCAAATGTGAATTCATTGTCATTAGCGAAGTTTACTTCTCTACAAAGTTGTGAACTTGCTACATAAAATGGAACATTGGGTGCGATGCTTGCGTCCACATCTACCCCTTCCTGCGCCAAGTGACTACTATAACCGCACTATGAATAACATTCACTTCTTTACTTCACGTAGTATTATGACAAAAGTAACAAAACTTTACTATGAATAGGATATTAACTTCTTTACTTCATATAGTATTATGAGAGAAGTAATTTAGTTCTAAATTGCAGTCTGATTACAACTGATCTTATTGATCATCACCATTTTATCAGAGGCTTGTTGAAAAACGTGGCGTTAATTTTATCGGTTAATAAGCTCTACAACGTTTATGTCGATAAGTTTTAGAGGCTGAAATCCTTCTTTCATACCGAAGAGAACAATTTGAGTAAACAAATTTTAGAATGTTTTATTGCCACCGTGTCGACAAATTAATATAATACAGGGTATATTAACACTGCGACCGAAAACGAAGCCAGGTGGTAGTTTTAGTGATTACAGACACAATGCAACTAAATATTTCGCAATAAAAGCGACAGATTTTTTTTATGCAATTTTTTAAATATCCTCGTGTTTGGGTGGTAAATAACTAGATTTTGCGAATTTAGTAATTTAAACCCTTGCTTACCATAGCGTATTCAAGAATAAAAGGGGTAAATCATTATTTTAGGAAATCTATGTAGGTATCTATCACCCAAATAAGACGATCAGTAAAAAATTATAAAAAAAGTTGACTATTTTTTTTTGCAAATTTTTAGTTGCTTTGTGTCTGAATTCACTAAATATACCCCCTGGCTTCGTTTTCGGTCGCGGTATTGATAGACCCTGTATAGGTATATCATCGATAAGCGTATCTCAGCATGAATGCGGCGGTACATCGATATTGTAATTAAAATCGACTTATATGGAATACTACGAACATTCCCTTATTATTCACTACGAAGAAGCAAAACACTTTTGAAGATTCATATTTGATGAAATTAAATCAAAGAAATGTTTAAGTTTGGAATAACCTTCGATGCGCAAAGAAATTTTCAAATTAGCGCGTTACAAAGAATAAAGAAATATTTGAATTCCTTCCATCTAGACTTAATGGAACGTAGCCAATTATATTTTTTAATTACTAAGTAATTCTTGGCCATTTATATTTCAAAAAATTATTTTTTATTTTATTTTTATTTTATTAAACTTCATACAATAAAATTGTACAGGCGGACTTAATGCCAACGGCATTTTCTACCAGTCAACCTTTGGGAGATGCAGTAATGAGACAAAAAGGGTGTTTGTAAAAAATAAAAAAAAAAAATAAAAAACGTAGATAATATATTAAATACATACAAACTAACAATAATATAATATTATACCAAGGTATATTCTTACAATATAAGTACATGCATAAAATATATACTTATATATATACATAAAATACATATAATACTATAAAATATATATTATATTTTGTAAAATATGAAAATTTAAGTTGACAATTCTGCCATTTGTCTGAGTAGCAATTCTCGAACCTTCACTTTAAACGCAAGACGATTCTTACATGTCCTAATTTCCGAAGGAAGCGCATTCCACAGAAGTATGGATTGGATATGAAAAGAAGAATGAAGAAAATCTGAGCTATGGGGAGGACACTTGAGAAGTAAGCTATTTAATGAACGAAGATTTTTGTCGTGGTTGCTACCAAGATATTGGAAGCAGGGAATTAGGTAAGATGGTGGAGAAGGCGAGACAAGAAGAGAATGCAGGAGACAAAGTGCACGCAGGCTACGGCGTTGGCGAATGGGCAACCACTTTAATTGGGAGCGGCAAGACGATACATGATCGTACTTGCGGAGATTAAAGATGAAACGAATGCAGTTATTGAGAAGTCGGTCTAATTTGTTAAGAAGATCTGCATTCAGGTCAAAATAGCACACATCTCCATAGTCGATTACCGGGAGGATTAAGGCTTGCACAAGCATCGTCTTAGTTGTAAGAGGAAGAAAATTCTTCAGGCGATAGAGAACGCGAAGGGTGTCGGTCACTCGTCGGCAAACATAGGTGACTTGGGTTCGCCAGGTCATGTTCGAGTCAATATGTAAGCCAAGGTCTTTAACGTCAGGGGACCAAGGAATTGACAACCCGTTATAAAAAAGTTGTGGGAGACTCGTAATGTCTATTCTATTTAATAATCGCTGGCTACCTACGATGATCGCCTGACATTTGGATGGATTTACTGTCAAACCAAACCCATCAGACCAGCTTTTAATATGCGCCAAATCCCTATTGACCTTATCTATTGCCAAGTGAATACAATTGACATTCGCTTGAGTATACAATTGCAAGTCATCGGCATAAAGATGATGCGCACATTGAAGTTTCTGGGTTATGAGATTAATGAAGATTGAAAACAAAAGAGGTGAGAGTATACCGCCTTGAGGAACGCCAGATTTAAGGTCACACCAAATAGACGACAATTCACCAAGATGTACCGATTGCTGACGCCCTCGAAGATAGCTTGAGAACCATTCCAGTGCCTCCGATGAGATCTTAAGATAAGAAAGGATAGATAATAGGATGTCGTAACTGACGGTATTAAAAGCATTTGAGAAATCAACCAGAACCAGTATGGTTACTTTGGTATCCTCCATACCCGCTCTAATATCGTCAGTCACTTTAAGGAGGGCGGAAACAGTGCTATGTCCAGGTCTGAAGCCAGACTGAAACGGGCTTAGAAGATGATTCGTGTGCACAAACCTGGACATCTGTTTATGTGCACAGGCCTCAAGAACTTTTGAGAGGAACGGGAGAATGGAGATAGGTCGGAAGTGTGAGGCAAGGGTAGGATTCGGGATTTTAGGAAGAGGGATAACCTGCGCTTTCCGCCATAAGGAAGGAAAGACACCGGATGTTAAGGAGTAATTAATAATATGAGTAATTGCGGGGAGGAGTTGGTCAAGGATGGGAATAATCATGCGGCGGCTGATGTTATCACATCCCACCGCATTGGATTTAATATTGAGGATGATCTTTTTAATCTCATCAGATGCAACTAGAGAAAAGTGGAAAGGATCGATATCAAGACAAGGAAGACCTGCCAGATAATTCAACGTAGCACATTTGACTTGGTTATCTAATAATTCGGTCTTAGTGAAGTGTTGATTGATGTCATCCAAGCCAATGGTTTGTTGAAAATCTAGAGGCCTTTGTTTGCCAATACCTAGAGTTTTGAGAAACTTCCAAATATTGGCGGGGGAAGAGGAAGATATATTGTCGGAAATATAACGGCGTTTAGCATTGCGCGTCATCTGATTACACCGATTTCTTGCAATTTTGTAGGACGCCCAGTTGTCTTCAGTGCGATGATGCCTAAATTTTAGGAAAGCCCGATCCCGTCGTCTCATCGCCATCCGAACCGTTGACGTCATCCACAGCGCTGGTGGACGCTTCAACTTCATCTTCCTTATAGGCGCATGAATGTCATACAGATTGATGACAGTGGAGTTGAATAGAAGAACTTTTTCATCCACCCCACTGGCCGCCATCAAGTCTTCCCAATTCAGCTTCTTAGCGTCCTCAATCAAGTTGTTGACATCCATGCGCCCAAAACTACGCATGCGCAAGACTTGGGGAAGGGATTTTGGAGGTTTTAGGGCATAAGAAAGGAAGATGAGGTCATGACGAGAGAAACCAGGTGCAGGATATTGGCCATTATCATGTTTTTATAATTATTTTATTGTTATTTCGACTACAATGTATTTTCAAAGTGTAATGGTGCAACGAGCATGCCATTCGCCTGATAGTAAGTAATACGACCATCCATGGAAAATAACAAAACCAAACAACACCATTTATTACAAAATAATGCTTGACATTCCACTGCGCTCGCTATCCTGTGACATAAGATGTTAAGTCTCATTATGTCCAGTAGTTACTCTGGCTCCAATGTCCTTCAAATCGGAACACAACAGTGCATTTACACTACTGTTTGACGGGAGAAATAGATATTATGATGGTACCTACCCAGGCGGCCTCTCACATATGATGTCTACCACAGTAAATTAATGATGTACATACGTACATAAACTCACGCCTTTTCCCAGAAAGGATAGGCAGAGGAGCTATCAGGACTCCCACGTTCCGCCTTGTGTGTTCCTCCCAAGATGTGATAGGGGATGTGAGCCTATCGCCATATAGGCCACAAATCCTGGCTGATAATGAATAGAAAAATCCAAAATCACTGCCTAACCCGGGATTCAAACCCGAGAACTCATCGTTGTAATCATACCGTAGCACTACTGCGCCACCAAGGCAGTCAGTTGTTTAATATATTTAATTTTAATAATAAAGACCCATATTGTCAAATGAAGTTGCAGTGTAGAGGAAAGTAATGCGTTTCATTAATGTCTGACACAAGTCATATTTATCGGCGGTCGCCGCAGCGCCACATCGTAACTTCTACGTCTATTGTAAAATATAACATGTATTGATGCATTTAACTCTATTTAATAAAACAGAGGTGTAGTTGTCGTCTTTTTTTTTTCCTTTATTACGTCTCAAATTTTTTTGGGTCCGAATTTTATGTATGTAGGTCTACTTATTTTCACTACACCGATTATATATAAATTTGTTACCAAACATGCGAATATATCGATTATGAATCGGTAGTAGACATTTTAAGATGCATAATCTGGTAAACAAAAGTATAAAACACAGTTTACTACATTGTACGAATCTTAGATAATGAAGGAAAATCAACAGCACACGTGTCTTAACCACATCAATCATCCAAAATTGTTCGCGACAGTATTAGTAAAATATGACAACATTTGCAGCACATATCCAATTTGAGAGCGTTTTAAGACAGCATTGTTCTGGCATCAGTGCTGACAGCGCCTGCGAGCGACGCGGGACGAGCATTAGCAATTCGTATCCACGCTGCAGTTCAGACTGTCTGCGCGGTTCATGCAGAGCCGTCATATATCGTGGAAACTGTCGTAATAAAGTTAGAACTAGATGTTATTGTTTATTATATTATTAAAATGTCTTTTTGTGTTTGAAATTAATAGTTTTATTAACCGCAGTAATCCCACAAGAGTTCACGACAGTCTCGGTGCAAAATATGACAGTATTTGTAGCATATATCCAATTTGAGAGCGTTTTAAGACAGCATTGTTTTGGCAGCAGCGGAGACAGCGCCGGCGAGCGACACGGGACCTGTCGCATTAGCAATTCGTATCCACGCGAAAGTTCAGTCTGCCTGTGTGTTTCATACAGCCGTTGTATATCATGACAACTGTTAGATTATAATCAAAGCAGTATGTGTTTAATGCGTTTTCTAAATAGCATAAGTTGTTTTTTTTTAAATTAGTGGAAATTATTTTTTATAGCCCACGAGTGAAATTAGCGCCTGGCTCGGCAACAGGCTCGACTCCTACCACATCTTTAAATGAAAACAAGCTCAGCGAAATGTGGGTGCTACTAGAGACATCTGTTCCTATCTCCTCAAGGATACAGGTGTAATGAATGTGTTTCTTTTCAGTGCTTTGACAGCCGTACCGTACAAAGTGAATGACTTCTAATAATGAGTAGTTTTTAGATCATCGGCGTCGCTGAAGTCAGTTCATTAGTTTACAAGTCGCGCGTCGGAGTCTAGTCGGTGTAACTAACCGAATCATTAAATTGAACCGCCTCACGTGGCTAACGACCTGCAGCCGCAGCCTTCATATTAGTTCACTAACGATACACTTCGCTACCGTAATGCGAGGTCAGGGAAACAGCGGGTGCCACGGGAGGCAGCGATTTTGGGATGTGAGCTGATGTACAGATAAATTATATGAGGCTATTTGGAGGAAATACGTGTGGAAATTCGTATTTTGTCACGGTCTATAATTTGAAGTACTTGTAGATCCAGTAAAAATATCTGAATAATACAGACGATACTTACACACTTGTTTATTAGGCCATAAATTGTTCAATACGCCGTTTAAATATTATATGTAAATAATATCAAAATAAATATATTGAATTTAAAAGTATGTATGTTTTTTTTTTATTTAATCAGGTACTTTTAACGCTACTTGTAAAAAAATATAATAGATTCATTAGGCAGGTTATGCATATTATGCATTCTATATAACCAATTTAATAACACCTCAACTTCATTCAAAATAATCTTTGAGACAAATCCAAAATACTGCATTTTGATACATTTGAAAATTGCCTGCCTCGGTGGCGTAGTTGCACTGCGGTACAAATACAAAATGTGAATTACAGACGTTTCATGTATCAAGATGTGGTATACTATATCAATCAGCCTCGCGTCCGCTCAACCAATCGCTAGTTTCGGTGCCTAACAAACACAGACACTCGAAAGTTCGCGACGAGAGACGAATTTGCATCAAACACAGAGCGAAGCACCCTCGTGCCTGCTGAAATGCTGGTTCACATTACTCGCGCTGCTGCACACTGCGCTACGAGGCGGCGTAGAGTTGCCACCTACGTGTTTGGGTTTAATTACGAACACTCACAACAAAGTGGTTTGTTTTGGACGCGGCACACAATGGCGCTAACTATTTTGTTTTAATTTGATTTTATGACGAGTTTAAATGTAATTTGCTGGTGTTGTTACATCCTATTTCGGGCTCATTGTTTTCTTTGTTTGGTGGTAACGTTTGTTCTGAGAGAATATGTGTGTAATTTTGAATTACAAATTCGGTGTAATGTGTTTGTTCGCGTATTACAATGATTGGGCTTTTTGTTCATTTAACATCCACCAAACAGATGTTTCGATTACAAAAGCGTTTGATCAATGATGTAAGCACACTTTAACTCATATGTCAATTCACTTTAAAGTTTTACTTTACCAAATTATTGATTTTACGCGTACTACCCATGATTAAACTTAACTTATTTTTTCTGCAATATTCATGCAACTCCCGATTGCACCATTACATATCACGCTAGCTCGAGACAAATTCAGATAAAATACAAATTCAGAAAAAAATATACCGACTAGCCAGCGATTTGAAATGCACATATAGCCGTCTGATTTCACGCTGTCAGCTCAGCTGATATCAAATGCATAGAGTTAAATTCTAATAGATTCAAACGTCCGATGACACAAAAATCGGGCTCCGCGGTCGCCGCTCGGGCCGCAGTAGATTATATTTAAAAGAGCCGTCACCACAGCCTCCCGCGCCTCTCCTCACCTCCCCGCTCTCCCCCGCAACGCCTGATACCTCACAATTGAATATTAAATGAAATGCCACGTTCCATTTCTCTTTGACATTATATTAGTATTTCTGGACATGTCTTTGTTGGATGCGATTCAAATATTTAAACGTTTTTGCTTTAGTTGACAAATGACAGATAGCAATTGAAGAGATAAATAGTCGCTAATTAATGCAGTATTTCTAAATTTGAACAATTTTAAATTAGCCTCGCATGACTTGAACATAAAACAATTTGAACTCTCTAACAATATGGGCAATGCCCCACCTTCAGATGTCGGACATATATGGACGTATACTTCCCACCCGCTCTCTCTCTCTACAGCGACAGGAAGTCTGCAGCTGAACATAGGCCTCTTCCAAGGATTTCCATACCGTTCTGTAGGAAGCGTCCTGCGTCCAATGACTTCTTGCAACCTTATGAAATTATATATATTTTTTGAAGTATAAATGTGACAGCCTCTGTGGCGCAGTTGGTTGGACTCCGGCTGAAAAACGAGAGGCCGCGGGTTCGATCCCCGCACGAAACAAATGTTTGTGTGAACCACAGGTATTTGTTTCGGGTCTTGGTGTTTGTGAGACCGAAAAGTCTCGTAGTTCCTGATACCCACGACACAAGACTCGATCTTAGTGTGGGGTCAGGACTATGTATATGACTGTTGGGTGCATTTATTTATTTTATTTTTGCATATATTTACGCCCTTATGTTGTAGAACTTTTAAGGGGTTAACCAGCTATTAGTTTCTTTATTTCATGTTGAATTTTTGTGCGTAACTGTCAATAAAATCAAAATAAATTCGATTTTCCGGAATGCTTGTTGTCAGGCAGACAATTGATTGTAAAATTATGAGCCAAATTTTTCCGCAACGTTCGGTAAAAAACAGGAAAAGGTTGAATTAATTATGCGAATGAATAATTCCACGAATGAAACAGATTCATACACTTACTTTGCTAGCTGTAATTACTTTTTATTTTGCCATAAACAACTTCAAAATACAGTAATAATTTATAAAAACCATAATGATCGGTTTGCCTTACAGTTTGTAATTGAATATATTTAAGCCTCAATTTTAATGTCCAAAAACAAATTGATTAAATATAAAATTCTCCTTAATCTACCTTTTTTATTTCAATCATTTCCCTTCTCTGTTCCGTTATGCCATATTTTTTTGTATTTATCAAAAACTCATTTTCCAAATATCCTTTTAATAAAAAAACATGCATACATTCAGTAAAACCTTGCATAAATAACAAAACTCATAAATCTATTTTTCTAAAATAAATGGAGTTTAGAAAACCGCACATCATTAATCATGTACACGGGCACTATGTAGCTCTACGTAGAGCCCCGACAATCGATCTTATTTAAGATAATGAGGTGCGACGGCGTCGGCGACTGCCAGCCAGTTTGTTCAGATACTGTCCTTACACTCCACCGTTTGTTTAGATGTAAAGGATAAACTCCGCTCGGATATTAGTTAAGTTGAATGATGGTACTTAGCTTAGAATGCAGTTTACCTTATTCTGAGATATGTAAATGCATATTTTTATTGTGTTTACAAATAGAGTTTCAGTAAAATTGAAGAGTTGTTTGATAGTGTGAATTTTCATGGTTTGTAAATAACGAGATAGGTTTTATTTCTCTCAATTTGTTGTATGGGTTGCATAATATGAGGTTAAATCCACAAACTGTGGATGTCACTATTGCTATATGCCTACAACTTCCGAGATGCGAGTTCAAGCATGTCTTACATTTTTCACTGTCTTTCAAAATAACACTATCGCTAATCCAAGAAAAATATGCATATAACCGCAAAAATAAACACAAAATACACTTCTCTACACTGTAAGGCAGTGACTATTACGTAAACCCGCAGAGTCGGCAGTTAAGTGATGCAGATCGTTAGTTCTCGTCTTTGTGCTGATAGCATTTTGACAGCATCCGCCGCCGCCATCTCAGTATCGGACGTCGCGCGTCTTCCGCCAGCCGCGTCTTCATTCAACGTATAGCTACGAATAAGTACCTCATATTATTATCTCGGTGTCAGAGTATTTCTGATGTCTATTGATTTCTCTGTTTGAGAATTATGGTTGGTTTAAAAACCTCGCCTAATTCGGTACATTGGTGATTATTTTCAGCGCATCAAAACTTTGTTATTCTTTGTTTTAATTAATATCTTTGTATGTAGTTATTATTCTTACATAAATTATAATTCAAAAGGACCTCTAATAATGGCTCCATAATTTAGTAAAAACCGGTAAAATGCAATAATAATATGTACAAATCCCAAGACATTCACAAACAAAAACCAACCGACATAAAAACCTTTTGAAGTCGATTAAAAATATATAAAATTGTCGCACCTTCGCCTCTTATCAGTCGATAAGTGTCGGAGCGTCACCTAGCAACGCGGGCGGAAGGCCGCTGAATAAAATCTAACGACGGATACTTTTAGCCCCGTGATTCGATTCATGGCAGCTCAAGCGGCACCTTCAAGAGTTTAACACTTAAGTGCATTTACTACATATTGTTCAAGTGCTATCTCGCCATCGTTTTTATACAATTCCTGGACGGGCAATGGTTTGCTGTTTTTTTTTAACATGGATTAAGTGTTTAGTAATTGAAAGTACCTACTTATTTTTGTTGATGTCATTGGAGTAATATGAATTATTTATTTGTGTTACAAAACATTTAGGACCTAGTTTGTGAGACGTTCTACAGCAAAGTATTATCATAAAAAAAAAATTAAAAGAAAATAATGTTTTGGAAATAAAAACTCCTCAAAGACTACTCTTACAATCGTTAAAAGTGCAAACAATGTCCATTACTAACGATAACTAATATCTAAACTATTAAACGCAACATATATGATGTAGGTACTATAACATTATCACTAACTATGCTAGCACCATTAAACCTCACCAAATGTTATTAGCAAATAAATAGAATAAGAACAAATAAGTAAATGTAAATTCAATTTCGAAGAATAAACAAAAGAAAGATTAGACGCGTCAGCGACGCGAAGCCAAAACTTGTAAGTAAATCTGTAAGTACGCGTCCTCACTTCCAAACTCGTCAGACTGACTCATTGTTGTAAGAACACCTTTACGTAGGGCCATAAGGTAGGTTCTATTTCCAGATGGACAGTACTTTCAGCGAGTTTTTGATTAAACTAGCTGAAATTAATCCTAATTGAGTAAATACACATATTGAAAACCTTATTTAAATGCCATTTATGACTTTCTATCTTCTCTGTATTTATCTAAACGATAATAAAATAACTGAATCATTTCATGATTATTCTGGGGCTATCAAAAAGCATATATTAAAGGAATACCTAATACTTTAATATTAACTTGACATATGTTTAATTACCTTGCATTGTATTTATTGAAAGGAATCCAAGTCACTCCCGCTTTGATTTTGAAAGTATTCTACCGCTGAGCCACAAGTCCTCTATCTCATCAATAAACACAAGAAGCAACCCAACACGACCATTTTAATTTAGCTCGTCTCAAACAATTTCATTAAATACTTAATCAACATTATTACATATTTACTTAATTCTTTAAAGACCTCACGCCGCGTCTCAGTCCGTTGGCTTTAATAAAGAATTTTAACTCTGCCTGGCTTTATTAAACCTTTTACATTTTGTGGACGCCGTTGCCAGATTTATAGTTGTATCGTATTAGACCAAAATTCTGGCATTACGGGACCATTATATACAAGGTGTGCAGTTTATTAAACGCGTTTGTCTCAATTTGAGTTAGTGTTAAGCGTTTGGTTAACCTTAGTGAAAGTATTTCTTTTGGCATTTTAAATTATGTGTAGTCAAAGGGACGTCACAGCACCTGATGTTAAATTATGTTGGTTTCAATGGGAGTGTTAAGTTTATCCTGACTGTTATTATTGTTTTTCTCTTGTAAGATAATTATATTTTGTTATTTATTTAATAGCATCAGCATTAGTTTATTGTATTTAATTTATGCGATCCTGATAAGACCTGCTTGTTCATACTGGAGTGTTACCTGAACTAGATATTGCTAGTGGCGTGATATTTGTGTATCTACCAGGGCATTGCTTAGATGCATTACAATCACTCAATTTAACAATGAACAAAAGCATCCAACTCATACGTTCATGAATGACGACATACATGCACACTCTCAACCAGGGTATAACTTAAAGACATAATACTAAGTCAATGAATTTCCGCATTACCTACATTTCTTTACAAACTGAAAGCTGATGTACTAAACGAGTCATTTGTGTGGAGGGTGCGGGTAGGGGGAAGAACGGAGGTGGCGGTATGCACAAAACATGTGATGTTGCATGGATCACGAGAACTTCACGCGAATAAGGTCACAGGAAAGAGCTAGTTTCAAGTGTTTGTAAAGTGATGCGGGAGTATTTGTGCCAACACTGAATGCATTTTTAATTTAGCTTCTATAGTTGCTTTTAACAATGTTTTTATACTTATCTTCCGTATCTCCACATAATATAGGGCTCGCTGTTAGACACGGCCTGCTATGCTGGTATAGTGAGAGTTGGAGGAATTCAAACTCTTAAAATATTTTAAGAGGGATCTATTGTATACTTTGCACGCAGTGTTTCCCTTATCCCTTAAAGTAAGCGTTAATTAACTATATCAACACACCCATAATTATAAATATAAATACATAGGTAACTTTTGGACATCTTAGCTGTTCGTTGATATCTAGTGTTTCTCATTTAATAAAAATATACTTATTCTAAATATCACTTATACGTAGCTAAGAACTTCTACCACCACTTCATCTACTTATCGAAAAACGTTTACATAAAATCCTCGCGGTTCGACCTTTTCGTCCCATTTGGTCCTGTTTCGCATTGTAGGCCAAATTAGATGAAAGGCCGTGGCTATACACGTGGAATTATCAGCGGTACTCGGTCGGGACTCTAATGACATTTGTAGGCGAGGCACACGCATTGTTTTTGGATAATCGAATATTGAGTCCGTAATGGATTACGATCATGGTAATGCACGAGTATGTTACGAATTCCTTAAGGACCCGATGGCAATTTTTTTGTTAAATGCTTAAGTTTGGTGGTTGTATATTTGTACCTGCCTGGGTACTAACTACCGTACCTACAGAATGGTGGAAATATCATCATATTGACCCACAACAGTGTGTAGTGTTCCGAGTCAGTGAGTGCCCGGCACGACAATACGGCCCTGTCTGGTATGCGACGAAAAAACAAAACCATCTCTTCGGAGATACAGGTGTGAACATTTGTATACAAACATAAAACAAAAATGTCCTTTCCCATAATATATTCCTAGCATCAACACAATATTGATATAATTGACGTGCGGGTGCAGCCGTGTGGTCCACGCGTCCGCGCCTCTCACACTCATTAACTAACCCAAATTAAAAAACACGGTGTGAGATACATCGCGGTAATGAGAGCTGTAACACCCCCCCTCCAGCCCCGCTCTACCGCTCCCCCCTCGCCTCTGCCCCTTCCCCGCGGCCGCGTCTCTAATGAACTCCCAATGTGTGGCGTGGCACGTCACTCGTCCTCGCCCACACTCGTCATTATCTCTATGATTAATTAAAAAAATTCGTCCTGCAAACTTTCATCTATAGCGCGGCTTTTGTCGCGCACAGCGCTGGATTTAGGGTGTCTGGTAATTATATTTGCTTATGTAATTAATTACTACTTACTTACATGGTAGCTAAGTGTCTTAATCTGGCAATACCATTTGTACCTGGTCCAAATCTATAACAAAAAATAATATCTATAACATCAAATACACAAACAACTACACAAAAACTAACGGCTTAGTACATTATAATTTAGGGGAGTAGCTAGGAGATTAGTTAATTAGGTGGAAACCAGAACCAGTGAAAATTCAAAGGCTATGTTGTGTTATCATCCTTTTTACCCACAGGAAGCCTAATAATAAACAGGCTTTCTCCAAGGATTCCTACAGCGACTTGTTGAAAACCGAATCCAGAGACTTCTTGCAACCTTCACATTGAATGTTTAAAAAAAATCATCTCTATTCTAATATTACAAGCCTCCAAGCTTTTGAAGTGCTTGTCCAGCGTACAGTCCCTCGACCTCCGAGAACAACGAAACGCTCAATAACAGTTAATTTGCGCTTCAAGTTTTTGGTAATTCAAGCGTTTTCTCGCGCCCCTTGAGTGCTCTCCTGGCGAGGGGTTTCGTCATATTTTCCTACTTTTCAGGCGGAAGCAATTAGTGTAAGGACCAAACATGTTTACTTTTTAAGTTTTTCGTGACTCTTCTGCTGATATGGGAATTGGGGGAATATGTTTTTGTGTGTGATAATGATTTGGCATATACTTCAAATTGGCTCGTATAGTTGGTATCTTAATACCGGCTGTCAAATAAAAGGCCAGAAGTGCTAACCCCGCAAAGAGAAAAGTATTTGTATTGGATCTGGTTGACACATAATTATGTAAGTTTCTCTTAGATGTGACATGGAGAAAACTTTTTCCTATGCAGGGTAGAACTTCCAGTCACATACTATACTCATCAGATTTTTCAATAAAATCATACAAAGAGGATTGTCTGATGATCGAACCTAGCACATATCGATCGATCGAACATAACATTGCAGCAGTAATAAGCATGCATTTATTGCTCACTAGGTGCATCTAATAAACGCGAACAACTGCAGATATAGATATTATTCCGTTCATGTAAGCGAAACTCCCTGTGGCGCATGAAGAGTCGTAAAAACTCGAGTGCAGCGGATCCGTGATTATAAACTTTGTCATGCACTCATTAACATTTAATAGTTTTGTGTTTGAGCTGAAGTTATCGCATAAATCATATAAGTATAGTTTGCAGTGGCATCATAAATTATAAGTTTCTGTAAATAGAAGCCCAAGAGGGCCAGATTTATCTATAAAATCGACGCAGTTGTAACAAATTTTCTTTCGCGGTCAGTTTCGGATAGTTTTTTTAACGCGTGTTGTGGTTCTTTAAGTATATGAATGCTTAAGAACAATGTTGACTTCATCATAGCATATAAAAGCGAATCTAATGCACTACGGCAAGTGAAGTCCAGATGGAATATGTACCAAAGTGAGATTCTTAAACCTCGCACGTCGGCTTTAAAATGCCCTTCTGTTATTAGACAGCCTCCGTAACGCTGTTGGTTAGACGCCGGCTGGGAAACGAGAGGCCGTAGCTTCGATCCCCGAAATAAATGTTTGTGGGATCCACAGGTATTTGTTTCGGATCTGGGAGTTTGTGAAACCAAAAGTCTCTCTTAGTTCCTGATACCCACGATACAAGACTCGATCTTATTGTGTGGTCAGGACTATGTGTGTGGCTGTTGGGTGAAAGAAAATAAAAAGAAAAGATTATAGCCGACTATAAACAGAAACACGAAACCCGACACACTTACATAATGACTATAACAGGTTTCAATGTGGTCGTTATCCAAGCGCATTCTATAAGCAGCAGTTAATCCTGAATCCACGATGACCTAATACAGTCTTTCGTAATTTCTTACACCCACGACCATTTTATTGTGTAGTTACTGTATATAGAACTGTATGTATAGTATAGGTATATAGGCACAGTGCAAGAGTGTCGGGCGTGTGTCGGAAATCATTCCGCTCGCTGTGGCACGCCGCGCGCCTCCATTGTTATATTTATACGCTTTTTGCCGCTCCGCGCAAGATATGCCTCTTGGAAGGATTTTGTGCATTTCTGCAAAAACCGAGCGGTATTTCATGTTTATTATTTTGGTTAAGATGTCTAAAGTAAAAATATCAACATTTGGATGGTATTAAAATAGTCGCCTAATGGTTTAGTGTCATCGTGTTTAGACTGTCATCTGTGAGGCTCTTGATTTGATTCCCAGGTTGGACAATCACATATGATATTAACATTAACCCACATGGTTCCTATCACCGCAGGCGATATTTTACTAAATTTGAAAAAAAAAAACTGTAGCAATTATTAAATATTCGCACGTACAACTTTTCAATTGAACAAACTGATCGAAAAGTTTCTCCAAAACCAATCTCAATAATTTGGACCCAGTTTATCTTTGTGCTGTTATTTTTTAATTATATTGGCAGTAAAGTTGCTGCGTGAAGTCGGAGCGAGTGTAATTAGCCGCGGGACTTGAACTAACGCCGTGCGCCCTCGCACGGCGTTAGTTAGACATTGCTTTACTGGACTCTGGTTTTCAGAACTGTGAATTGTGTCTATGTTGGTGTTTATTGCGATACTAACTTCGAGAATTACTTGGGTGTGGTAGAGAAGTAAATTATAAATGTAATGTAGATAGAACGAACATTGATTACTAAGATACGCAACTGTGGGAGGGCTAGCAACACTGTCATATCCCCTTAGGCCTCCTTTAAATTATTTTTAAAGAGGCCAATTGTGTAGATAGTATTTTTTTCATGCCAATTTTTTGCACACGAATTTAGAAACACGAGATATGAGATACAATTCAAGCCGGTCGATGATATTTTTAAAAAAATCAACCAGGTACAAAAAATCAAAAATATTCCTAACTTGGTAAAAACACGTTTGTCATAGCCCGGCGACCGCAACAGTTAAAACATTACCGAAACCTCACCCGGACGAATTCAACCCGCGGCCGAATATCGTACATTTAATCCGGAATGTAGGTTAGTTCCTGCTGGACTCTATGCCACTATTGCAAATTAACTAAAAATTCCTAGCGAATAGTTTCAAACTGTTATTGCCAACAATCTGATTTAGATATTGTACTATGAAAAAAAACACATTGGGTAATCGTGAGTTTTTTTTTATAATAGCACAACGTATTAAATAAAGTGCATCCGATAGAAGTAGAGTATCAATTATCATACACTTATTCCGACAGAAACCGATATACACAGACAGAACCGTAAACACGACATACTTGTGTGTCACTATGATAGGATTTCCGTCATCCTGTATCCTTAGTCCGAGCGGATACGAAAATAACACTAGGAACAGCGTCCCCAGCAATCTCACTCACCGAAAGAAACACAACAGTGAAACAGTTACTTCACCTCACTTTTCTGTGATACAACGGAATTCTCTCGCTCGAGCCACGAGTACGGCAGTCGTTAAGTCCCAACTATTTCTCAATTAATATATTTAACCGACCTGATAGGCGATAGCGACTACCATACTTGTTGGTAAAAAACGCGTTATTGTAAAATAGTAAACTACGCAACTATACCGAGTTTCGGGTTCTAAATAGTCTCGACAATAGATTACACCGCTCAATCAGATGCATTGTAGCATTTTTTTTTAGTAGTAGTCTAAAAAACACGCAGAAAAAGCCGGAGGTGAAGCCTAGTAAATATTCTCAGAACTGCCTCGTGGGCTCAGCGGACCGCGAGAGCGCGCAAACCTGTTGTGTAAACAAGGAAATTGAATCGCGAGGTGTCGTTCCCTCCGCACACTTGGGACTCGTATCACTTGTGTTGCGTGGCATAAGAAACGTTATATCGGGGATCAGTAGAAGAATTATTTAAAATTTACGCCGTGGGTATTATTAGATGTTTTTTATTGACAAGCTGGACAGATCATTTGACAAAAGTTGCAAGAGGCCGCTGTATACAAGCTCCTTCAAATGGTCCCTAAAATATCTTCGGAGAAAGCCTATGTTGAGTATTAAATATCTAGCTGACGATGGCGGTAATTGTGATAGTAACTATAAAGTCGCGGACATGATAATAGTCTACGAATTTCAGAATACAAGTTTCGAAGTGTAAATATTAAAAAATTTTTACTTATTAAATGTCTTCGAGTATCCAATTGTCTAAACGTCTTGAAGAATTACAACACATTATAATACGATCTAATATAATAAAGCAACGACTTAAGCGGACTTCAAAATTACTTACCGAGGTTACGATGTGTCGAGACTCCGTCAGAATCTGTATTTTTGTCAATTTCTCGGGTGTACTCCAAAGTTTGCGCGCCAGGCGGCCTGTTTGTTCGCGACCTGGACACGGCGCCATCACATGTACGTGTTTACATGTTTTATTAGCGTTCACGGTTTATTCCCGCGTCCCTTGTTTATTCTTTTATACATTTTTTAATAGCAGCATTTGTGTATTAGGAAACATGACTGATTGTGTGAGATAAATACAATATTTTAGGATCACTGGAATGTTATTAATGTTTAAAACTGATGGGGAAACATAAGGAAAAATAGACGCGGAGGTGATAATAATTATTGGAACATCCGAAAATCTTAGTTATACTATGAAACGCAATAGCGATGATGTGGCTTCAGGTCGGTTTTCTGTGGAACTATGGTGTTGGTTTTTATTTTCCCAAATATTTAGTACTTGGTACGAGAAATTCGAGAGAAATTAATGAAATGAAATGAAATGAAAATAATTTATTGAATCCATTAAAATGTTCAACATTGTTTAGATTCAGTCATTTTTTGAACTACCACCCGGTTCGGAAAGCGGTTTTCACTAGAGAAGAACGGGCAAGAAACTCTAGATGATAAGTTATCATCGATAGCTATTTACGTCAACCATTTTGACCTCTTCCAAAATTATTTATCACCCAAAAATCAATCTCTGAATCTGATTGTTACACGTAATGCTTTCCTAAGGAGCTAAAAATGTCACACTCAATTTTACATTTTCTTTATACGACTAACATACTCTTAAATAGAGTTTTGTATAAATTATAGCACTTATAAGTTATTGTGAAGAAGTTAAGGCCGCTCCATTAACTCAGGTGCATCTGGCGTCCACAACAAAATAACTTCAACGCGCAACTACTTCTAACTTTCTACTTTACGTAGAAAACGATATTATGAAGGTATTTCCATGTATGTACTATGAACAGCCTGCTTCCAATTCGGAGTAGTTTTTAATAAAAATAAATCACTCAGTTTGGGAATATTACTGTACCGTGAATGCGTGAATCGAAATATCATAATCTGTGATTTGTAAGAACAGTCAGATTTGGACGAATATTTTTGTGCTTGGATTGGAGCTTCAATTTCCAGCCTTGAACATCTACTTAACCACTTTATCAATCGATGAATAGTATTAAGAATGGGTTATTTTCGGTAGTGGTTATTTTTGAACGGAAGATAATGATATAATGCAGGCAAATAGTAAAAATTATTTAGTTCAATCTCCTAGCTCATATTATTTTACGTTAACATGGATTCGGAACTTAATGACTTATTATTTTAGACACCTGCCTGAAATACCGTTTTACGAGTGGAACTCTAGAAAAAAGTGATCACCTCCCTCGAATATTTATAACATCAAAGAAAAAATAGAGGAAAGAATGGAAAGTGGAGGAAGAGAAAAAGGGGACGGGTACAAACTATTGGACCCTGACTCTCCTTTCTTACAGACAACAGTATGCTATACTTTGCAGTTGGCATCAGCTAAGTTTTTATTTTCTATGAAAAACTGATATACGACTGTGCATTAATCAAAGTACGTGCCCTAACGAAGTTCATTGTATCCATTACGAATACGAGTATGGAACTTTTACCTTTCATTGCTTTTTGTTGCTAGACTCTTCCGAGATTGCCTCCAGTAGTTATCTGGAGGAACACATGAGCTATAATCAAAGCGAGTGGTACACAAAATAACTCCTATTATGCACGACAGTGTGCGTATCTTTGGCAAAAAGCGAATTCATCCGTCTGCGCATAAGTCACCCATAAAAAGTATTTTAAAAACCCCTAACTGAAACTCATCACGAACTTGCGTAGACGTACAAAAAATTAAAAAAATATACCCTTTCCTCATAAGCCCGCTGCGTTATTACGCCGGGCAACGCAATATGTGCACTGACTGGCTTTAAAAAACAATTGGCGTAGAGCACAATATGAGCGGGCCATTGTACCTGGCAAGATATTAGTCCCGCCGGCTCCGCGCCGTGATTGCGCGGTTTGGTTACGTGAAACTGAATGGATGCTATCGCAAATGCGAGTTTTTATAACATTTTCGGTTAATTGAAGTGGCATGTCGGACCACGTATCGGAGCCACTGGCCACAAATTACGCTTTTTGATTAAACTTTTCTGCATATTGAGGTAAACGTTATTGCTTCGAATTTAAATTATGCGCAGATGCGATATTAAAGGGTCGTTCGATCATTTTTCAGTGGAGATTTTTGAATAACTGATGTTAAATGTACAAAGGGTATTTTCTCTGTTGCATACGCTTTCTCAAATTCACTGTTCGTCTTATTTGTCTAGTGGCAATGTGCATAGGCTTTTAGCGAGTATCAACCTAACCGAAGGCTTTGTTTTTTACGTTGCTTGTTTATTTTTTCTTCTTGTCAGATTACTTTTTTATTCTAGTTTTTGTCAGATTATGTTATGCAGGTTGCTTGTATTCTAATACAAATATGAACTGGAAACACTACTTTCTTATGAGTTGCAAGTGATAACCAAATTCAACCCAACGATTTGCTCTTACAGAAAGACAAGGAACACTTACTTCAAAGACTTATCGTAATGCTAATCACATGAAGTAAAACCAATATCTGATATTTCTTTTAAATCAAATGCCAAAGAAATTAGATAAGTTGGTGTCTAACAAATAAGGAATCGAGCTGAGTAAGAATAGAAGTGACTTGGCGACGGCGGCTGATCGTTCGAATCACGCGAGAAATAAGTAAGATTGATGAGCTGCTCGGATCGGATAGCACTGAATACTGTTACATTTCTTTTTCTAAAATGCCATTTAACTTTCTATCACAAAAATACTACTTTTAAACTAACCACTATATGGAGCTAATTTTAGAACTAAGTTTTCTCTAGCTGATTGAGTCTGATCGTTCCATCTCACTCGAACAACTTCTCTACAAAATATATAATGTATAACTAACCACGTGCAAATAACGTGTTAAGCTTAAGATGAGCAAAGGGATTGAAGACAATTTGATGTTTCAATGCCAAAGATTCAAACTTTTCAATAAACGTTAGAACCATTGTATTCCATGGCACCACTACTAATTGAAATGAAGAATAGGTTATTTATAGCAACTGCCAAATAAATACGTAAACTTATGTCTCCAAGAGATTTAATTAAATGTTCTTTTAACCCTATTTTAAGTTCTCCATTCAAAGCTTTTTCTGGAAAAGTAATTTGCTTGTGTAACGATACCTGGAATTCGACACGTTACGATTGCTTATTAGCATAGCAAAAGCACGAAGAAACGCTGTTTTGATGTATTGCATGATGATTTCCACGAATCCTGCTCACATCAAAGAACTCCCACAGAATCGGTTTATAGGAAACATCGCAATCAGTCAGAAAGTAGTGTATGTAAAGGCTAAATAATACTTGGAAAACGTAATTTATATTCCTTTTAAAATATACAACACAACAGCCTGGTCCGCTACGCCGGGTTCAGATATTTTTAGGTCCCGTCCATATCAGAAACATAATATTATTTCGCGTGCTGTTTTGTTAAACTCAACGTGACTGCCGTCCTCTATACTAATTCTCCTGTCCCGGCCCCTTACATCCCGTCCTGCCCCGTTATTAATCAAATGACTCAAGACTTGGAATTTTGTCCTCTTCTGTACCCATTTATCGGCCTTATTGTATCCATCCCTTTGGTAATGAAAGAGTAGCAAATAAAATATTGGAATAACCAACATTATTTATTTTCGGGTTAAAAGTAGCCTCTTTGTGTTTCAACTGCCTCTACACCAATATTTAATCCCTTATTTCACCCCCACAGTGCTATTTTTATAAAATTATTGCACGCCAATATTTTTAGCGTAGCAGACAGTCAGAGTTACTTATGCGTTTATAATCTCAGTAAGTATTAAGTTATGATTTAAATTGATAGTTGCTGTAATTACTTGAAGTTAGTGCGTAATATTGCGTAAATAATAGTGCGTAATAATCTCTCGACGGGGGATACTTTTGTGAAATACTAGTATAAAAAATTTATAAATCTAAACTGATCCAATTGCTTACATATAGTTTCATTGATATTTAATCACTTAGTATTCAACTCATAAATGAGAATCCAGTGCCAACACCAGATGAGAACACAAACAGCTGAAAAAATCTGCACCACTATCCAATATTGACAAAACACCAAATTTATCCGAATGTAATTACAATCAGGATTGAAACTCGGTTACGAAGGTCTAAACAGTTGAACACTTGGAATTTTAAACGTGAGAAAGGCATGGCGCACCTAGTTCCATTGTAACTTAGCAAGTCAATTAAAACTTTTCAGTTTGTTCTGCGAGCCTCCTCGAGGATTCTTAGCGACGCAGACACGTGGTTCGCTGGCTGCTCCACAACTGATTAGGAGAAAGAAATCCCCCACACAGAATTGAAGGATTACTGATTCTGAACTGGCATTTAGCTAACAATGAGGTGTGATGTTGTTAAAACAAAGTTGGAGCTTATTTTCAGTTTGTTATAAAGTAAAATCTGATCAATTACTTGTAACTGCACTAAATGTACACTACGACTTCGACATACGACTGCTGAATAGGAAATGTGTGAAGTTTTCTGCGTCCTGCAACATCCCTGTGGATTCAGCCTTGTTCCGGGGTACGATGGATTTCCCGACCGATATGACCTAGGGATCTTCTAGAAAAGAACAACAACTAGCAACACCATGATTTTCCGGGCGTTGTATGGATGTTTGTCCTCCTGGAATCTCACCTCAATCTCACTCTCTAAGCAAAATATGGTACAGCAAAAATGTTATTTCATGTCAGTTTTCAATGAGCCATTGGTATCACCCTAGTGAAGCTATAACGAAATCGGCTTTCGTTGAAAGTTTTATGTTGGAAGATTTTTTTTTCTAACTGCTTTATATATCGTTTCGTGTTACAAATTAAAAAAAATCGATAAAACTTCATTCTTTTCGGAAAAAAGTAAATGCTCTCTAGGGACAAATACGAATGAATTTCATAACAGAGAGCCAACGAGTACAATACCTCATTGGCTATAAATTGTCAGTTTTCAATGATCGTTTTATTTTACTGGATGTAAGGGATGAACGAAAATTAATTATATGTGGTTGTTCTGTTTGTTCAGTGAGATTATCACTAACTTACCGTCAGCGGCGTGCACAGGATTATGACACTGGGTATGCGGCGGAGTACTCAGTCACAAAAACTTTTTCTTTTATAGATTTTTAGCATAGCCACAGCCACGCGACGGATCTCTAAGTCGGAAACTATTCCAAAAGAACAAGTCTTAGATGTACTACTATTCATATACATCTTCTACGGCAACGCAGATAAAACAGTAATCGATCGTCGCGGCGGAAGAAATTCTAATAAGTAAAATAATAAGCTAAAATAATAGTTATACGTTTCATAACTTTCAACATAAAACTTTCGAGTTACATTCCCTTTTTGCTGGTATAATTGTTGTAACTCGGGTACACACCTACCTTTAGACACAATTTGAATCTTTTCACTGAATGACAATTTTGAGAACTTGTTATTTTTAATAAACACACAGTTTCAACCCAAACCTCCCAATCAAATAACATTTTAAAAAAATCAACAAACGCACTAGTAAAAGCAAATCACAATTATTATAGAAACTCAGTAATAAACTGTTAAATGTGCACACTTTCAAATGTTAAGTAGAAAATTCTTTTAAGAAAAATATAAATATACTGGCGCAAACAAAATAGTAAACAATGCTTATCACATGAAAAAAGCAAAATGGCCCCCGCGAAACACAAAACATTTCTGCTATTTAAACAAATAAAACCTTACCAAACAAAAATGCATAATGTGCATACGTGATTTATTAGATTTCCGTCTATTATTTTTACCCGGATTATAGGCAACGAACATTTCCGATTACTCCCGACAACTGCCGAACTTCCGAGGCCTGCCGCTGGAGTTGCGGCTTTCGATGTGCATGGGTGTGTGCGTTTGCGAACTGTGCACGGACACCAAAATTACTACACACATACGAACAAATCTCCTGCGGGACGCGGCGGCATGACTTGGTTGATTAGGTACATTATTTTGCAGCGCTATTGCTATTTATAAAATATTAGGCGTTTTTAAGTTATTATATTCTGTTTATTCATTTAAATACTATTAATTAAAGTCATCTAAAACGTACGAACGTTTTATTAAAATATTTGTGAATGGCAAGTAAAGCAGTGCATTTCTGCCTACAAGGAGCGCACGCCCCTGCTTACCGTTGCCTTTGTCTATTTGTTCTTTCTTCTCCCTTCGAAAATCTGAAATTAATTTACAATTCCTGAATTGCTATGGATATGAATGAACTACAGTTATGGCTTTCGTCATGTGTCATTCCTTTAATTGCCACTTTTATACTAAAAAAACAGTTAATAATTATTCATTCTGCATTGTTCCTCCATATTATGCCACTGTTTCTGCTCCTTATACATATTTTTACACATCTAAAATGGTTTGCGACTCCCCTGACGTACCAATTTTCATAAATATACTGAAGAAGCATTCCTCACAGTTTGCTTTAGTAGCCACATGTACTCACAAAGAGCTTTATCGGAAACAAACAGATCCCCAATCTACTCTCACACACGTACAACTCCACCCAACTCTGATCCAACTCGCATATCTATCAAATTGGTGGCGTAACAAGCTAATATCGCTCAGCGGCTTAGCGCGTTCATAACTTTGCACTTAGCCAGGGGAGCGCGGGGCAAACGCGGGGGAGATCAGGGCAAGTTGGCCCTTAGCGAGCTCGGCCTTATCACAGCATTAATACACTCGGTGTACTGGCGAATAGTACGTCATATTAAAAGTTAAATAAGCTTGAATTTCGATCTGAATTTCGGCACAGTTATTAGATTTTGGTTTGTTTTTCGCAAAAGTTGGTTATATGGGATTTCTGACTGTATTCCTTCACTTTCCGTCGTCGATTTTGGAGTTTGCAAGTTAATTAACGCATTTAGTTTATTGGATTTATGAAATTAAATGTTATATTTTGTTTGTCACCAATAAATCCCTTTAATACTATTCAACTCTGGATTTGCATTTATTTTTACACAACTTCACACGCAATCTGTTATTAGCTTTCTCCCATTAATAACACAAGTTACCTACAAAAACAATTATAAATCCAACAACATTCCGCACACTAAGTGAAATGTCCGAGATAATAAATAAATAATGTTTAATCCAAAGGCTTTATTGTAAAACTGAAGTGACATAAAAGTGTAAAACAAAAACCAAAACTAATATCTCATAATAAGAATGCATGCGGCCTACATGCCAGCATTACACCCTCACCCTTAAACTAAACACCCTCTCATATTACAGAAAAACTAACCTATTAAACATAAATAAACAAACAAACGAAATACCAAATTTGAATTATTAAGTTGTCTGTGACTAAAAAGTTTTTCATATTTTACCCTACTTATACATGATACCAATGAACCAGTATCGATTTCCATTGACAATTGGATGTTATCTATACACAAAGTTACGCTCACCGGTTTGTAATTGTTCAAATTGAGTTGGTGCAAGTCTTCTACTAACGAAAGAGACTTCTCCTCTTTCGACGTCGCTGCTAAGTCCGCTGCTCCCACCTGCGTCAACATATTGCTCCGATTCTGCCAACCATGCGAACGCATGGCACAAACCCGACGTAGATGTCCTCGCTGCTTACAATGACTACAAATGAAATTTCGGTATCTGCAATCAGCGCCTTGATGACCAAATGCCCCACAGGCATTACAGGCCTTCGCCGGTCGCCCCCTTCGTATACGTTGAGTGAACAAAACGTTAGGTGATTTAACAATACTCTCCGACATTCGCGCACAATCGCCATCATCCACCCGCTGCACTGCTGCTGCATCCCGCTCCGCAGCATCCATGGTGCATGCTATCTTAATCGCGTTGCCATATGCAAGATTCTCTTCAGCAAACAACCGCTGTCGTATCGTGTTGTTAGATAAACCACAAACCAGTTGGTCCCGCAGGTTTTCCTCCAATACAATTCCGAATTCACAGTGTTTGGACAACCGTTTCAACTCCGAAATATACTGCGGAAGCGTCTCACCCGTTTCCTGCCGCCTTAAGCGGAATCTATACCGCTCCGCCATAAATGAAGGCTTGGGGTGCAAGTGATCCTTCATCAACTGTACCACCTTTTCAAATGAAGTATGTGCTGGTTTAAGTGGACTGGTCAAATTGCTCAAAAGCTCATACGCTTCGTCTCCCATTGCAGCAATTAACATTGGAAGCCACATTTCTTCCTTGATCTGATTTACTCTAAAAAACATCTCTGCCCGTTCAATGTACAAATTCCAGTTCCCCGACCTCACACAGAATTCCATTAATTTCCCGAAACTCATCGTACCTCTTTAATTGCAATCCTATTCCAAATAATCCTCGTCGCCACTGAAATGTCCGAGACAAGAAAATAATATATCCTAAATATTTGACTTCCCCGGTCATGAATACACATTTCTAAGCAAGCACAAAAATGCAACTCGTTTAAAGTGTGCAATGTCCTGCGAGTCCGGGCTGACAGGATTACCGCAAGTTGAGCTGATACATTTAATATCCCGCGCAAGGAGTAATATTAATTTAGCCGCCGCACGGTGGGACGGATTTCGGGGCTCCCTTTCATAGGATTTTTCAATTTTTTTTTACCTTTTTTCTCAAATCTAAGTATGAGGTATTTTTGGTATGACCATAACATTAACTAATATTAGAATTTTGAACCGATTCTTATCTCAAATATTAAAAAAAATGACTTTGAACATTTTAAATGTATGAAAACGGATTTTGTTTTCGTCCTAACTTTTTTTTATATCAAGATGTAAAGCTGAAACTTTCAGGGATTATAACTTGGACCCACACCAAGCCATACAATTTTTGACCTTGACCCCGACGTGTCCCGTTTAGGAGATATGGGGTAAGGAAATATTTCCATTTAGCACGCATTTGACACGGGCTAATGTGTTCTCTTCTTACCTTTTTTTGCAAATCTAAGTATGAGGTATTCTTTTTATTACCATAAAATTATCGAATATTATAATTTTGAACCGATTCTTACATCAAAAATTAAAAAAAATGACTTTAAAGATTTTAAATATATGAAAACGGATTTTGTTTTCGTCCTAACTTTTTTTTATATCAAGATGTAAAGCTGAAATTTTCAGGGATTATAACTTGGACCCACACCAAGACATACAAGTTTTGACCTTGACCCCAACCTGTCCCGTTTGGGAGATATGGGGTAAGGAAATGTTTACATTTAGCACGCATTTGACACGGGCTAATGTGTTCTCTTTTTACCTTTTTTCGCAAATCTAAGTATGAGGTATTATTTTTATTACCATAAAATTATCGAATATTATAATTTTGAACCGATTCTTATGTCAAAAATTAAAAAAAATGACTTTAAAGATTTTAAATATATGAAAACGGATTTTGTTTTCGTCCTAACTTTTTTTTATATCAAGATGTAAAGCTGAAATTTTCAGGGATTATAACTTGGACCCACACGAAGCCATACAAGTTTTGACCTTGACCCCAACCTGTCCCGTTTGGGAGATATGGGGTAAGGAAATGTGCACATTTAGCCCGCATTTTGACACGGGCTTAATGTGTTTTTAAATAAATTAAATTCTTACATTTGTCTATGCTTTTTTTAGTGGACTGCTAATAGATATTGAGATCAGGTGCTGATTTTTTCAAGTTTTCTGAAAAAATGTGGTACGATGTTCCCTAACTAATTTATGACTTCGTAGTAATTCATTATAACATTAAAATATAAGAAACCAGGTGTCGTGGATTACTTACCTTGATTATTAGAATTTTTTAATATTATACAGCTGCACTCAATATCCATTGTTATTCTACAGATGTGGCCGACTTTTGATAATGTTAATTGGGGGTAATTAGCCCTTTGTTTACCATGTTTTGCCGGCAACTTTTATTCTAGGAATTTTGTTGTTATTGTTTGTGTAAATAAATGTGGTGGGAAAGGGTAATATATCCAAATAATTTAAATACGGTGGTCATCATTAATTTATTTCACTTATCTTTACTGATTCGTACCCTCACTATCTTTTTGTGCGATTATTGAGTTGTTCAATATGGAAGGATTATTGTCAAATTTTGATATATTTATATTCATGAGACAAAATAGTTTTGACGGAGACATGCTATTTAAAAAAGTGATAAATTCTGTGACTGTTAGTTTAACCGAAGAAGAAAAGTCAAAACTGAAGTCGTTTTGTGCTTCTTACACTTCTAACTTGAAACATAAATGGAAGTCAGCTAACAGCACACGAGACAGTTTTGTAAAAAAGTTTGCTGATTGGCTAGACACGGAAATCAAATGGCCAGAATGTATTCAATTGATCATTAATAATGATCAGTTCAGGAGTGAAGAGTTACCATCTATTGAGATGGAATATGAAGATGCGACTGCTAGTACGTCTACAGTAACCGAATCCGGTTCATCATCGGAGTTTACTGTGCCCCATTCTGTGTCAGTGTCGACATCGACTGCTGTGTTTAATCCACGAAAAATGTTTTCACAACTAAGCAGTCTGCAAAAGAAAAGAAGGACGGCAACTATTATTGAGGAAAACGATTTCGAGTCTCTAGCTTATGCGTTGGCCAAAAAAGCAGAAGAAAACGAAAATCTGATCGACTTTGCTGCATTAATAAAGCATCTAATTAAACATCCCGAAGATGCTCCGATGCTCCGAGCTTGTTTGAACTCCAAGCAGCGGTCTTGCTCCGCTGACAAAGCATTGGGTATTGCAACTTCTTTAAAGTTATCTAAGTGGCAATATATGACATTGAGGAAAGAAACAAAGGATTTAGGATGTGATATTTTCCCATCCTATAATTGTGTGAGAAATGAGAAACAGGAGTGTTACCCAGAAAAAGAAGACATGACAATAACCGAATCTGAAGTTAAACTTAAGCTGCAGTCAATTTTAGATATTACTGTTAAAAGATTATTTAAAACAGTAGAAACTGATTCTACGAGTTGCAATTTGACTCTTACCACTAAATGGGGATTTGACGGTGCTTCTGGATATAGCAACTATAAACAAAAAATGGACGGTGATGATTCCAACGTATTTATGTGTTCATTTGTTCCATTGAAGTTGACAAGAGATGACACTGCTGAAGCGGTATGGGATAATCCGAAAGCTTCTTCAACGTTTTACTGTCGGCCAATATATTTCAAGTTTGCAAAAGAAAATGATTTGAATATTAAGGAAGAAATGGCTTCAGTAGAGAGAGAAATTGCTGCTCTACACCCAACTTTGTTGGAAAATGTAAGCGTTAGCCACAAATTTCACATGACTATGATTGACGGCAAGATATCCTCGAAACTGACCGATACGTCTACGGCAACATGTGATATTTGCAAAGCAAAACCCACTGAGATGAATAATATCAACATGCTTTCACAAAGAAGTCATCCCGTAGATATGCTTAAGTTTGGTTTGTCTTCTCTCCATACACTTATAAGATGCATGGAATGCATATTGCACATAGCTTATCGCCTCGACTTTAAGAAATGGCAAGCTAAAGGTGACGACTTAAAAAAACTATTGGCAAATAAGAAAAAAGCAATCCAAGATCAATTTCGAGATGAAATGGGACTTCTCATAGATGTTGTGAAGCAAGGATCAGGGACCACCAATGATGGAAATACTGCAAGACATTTTTTTGCCAACCCCGAAACTACTGCGCGCATCACAGGTGTAGATGCACAATTAATTAGCCAGTTTAAAGTCATCATCCAAGTAATTACATGTGGAGAATTTGTTAATGTAGAAAAATTCCGGCAATATTGTGCTTCAACAGCTCATAAATACGTCGAGCTCTATTCATGGTATTACATGCCATCTACTGTGCATAAATTACTCATACATGGTGCAGATATAATCGAGTTCAATAACTTCATTCCAATAGGGAAACTCTCTGAGGAGGCATCCGAAGCTCGAAACAAAGATTTTAAATATTTCAGAACTTTCCGCTCACGCAAAAACAGCAGAATTGCGACAAATGAGGACATTATCCATAATCTACTAATTTCATCTGACCCATATCTTTCCAGTTTCAGACCTAGGATAAGTCAACGTGATAATCAGCCACTTTCAGAGGAAGCCAAATTATTGTTAGAATTGTCTACTTCTAGTTCAGACTAGAAAGTGATGGCTTAAATAATGGATTTTACCTTTCCATGATAGAGTAATGTTTTTTTCAAACACCTTTTCATCCACTATTGACATAAACTTTGTACAAAATATGATTATTTCAAACCAGACAACTAGTTTAGGCTATGTATTTCTCGGTCAATAGTTCTATTCTATAATTTTCATATTTCTGAAATTATTGATTTGTATGTACCTTTTGAATAGAATTCTTCAAGATTAAGGTCAAAAGTAATAATTTAGGGCCTGAAGCTAACGTGTTACAAAAGCTCCTGTTATTTTGGATAGCAAATTTCAAATATAAGCCAGTTACGTGAGCCCATATCCATGTAACAACATACTCAGAAAATGCACTTTTTAATTATTCATATCTGTGGAACGGTGTCGTTAAAGGTCAAGGTTATAAGTTGCAGGTGTTTTTTAGATATCATATAATACTATCACAGACAAATGTAAGAATTTAATTTATTTAAACACATTAAGCCCGTGTCAAAATGCGGGCTAAATGTGCACATTTCCTTACCCCATATCTCCCAAACGGGACAGGTTGGGGTCAAGGTCAAAACTTGTATGGCTTGGTGTGGGTCCAAGTTATAATCCCTGAAAATTTCAGCTTTACATCTTGATATAAAAAAAAGTTAGGACGAAAACAAAATCCGTTTTCATATATTTAAAATCTTTAAAGTCATTTTTTTTAATTTTTGACATAAGAATCGGTTCAAAATTATAATATTCAATAATTTTATGGTAATAAAAATAATACCTTATACTTAGATTTGCGAAAAAAGGTAAAAAGAGAACATATTAGCCCGTGTCAAATGCGTGCTAAATGTAAACATTTCCTTACCCCATATCTCCCAAACGGGACAGGTTGGGGTCAAGGTCAAAACTTGTATGTCTTGGTGTGGGTCCAAGTTATAATCCCTGAAAATTTCAGCTTTACATCTTGATATAAAAAAAAGTTAGGACGAAAACAAAATCCGTTTTCATATATTTAAAATCTTTAAAGTCATTTTTTTTAATTTTTGACGTAAGAATCGGTTCAAAATTATAATATTCGATAATTTTATGGTAATAAAAAGAATACCTCATACTTAGATTTGCAAAAAAAGGTAAGAAGAGAACACATTAGCCCGTGTCAAATGCGTGCTAAATGTAAATATTTCCTTACCCCATATCTCCTAAACGGGACACGTCGGGGTCAAGGTCAAAAATTTTATGGCTTGGTGTGAGTCCAAGTTATAATCCCTGAAAGTTTCAGCTTTACATCTTGATATAAAAAAAAGTTAGGACGAAAACAAAATCCGTTTTCATACATTTAAAATGTTCAAAGTCATTTTTTTTAATATTTGAGATAAGAATCGGTTCAAAATTCTAATATTAGTTAATGTTATGGTCATACCAAAAATACCTCATACTTAGATTTGAGAAAAAAGGTAAAAAAAATTTGAAAAATCCTATGAAAGGGAGCCCCGAAATCCGTCCCACCGTGCGCCGCAGCAATTTAAAACGAGAATCTGTGTGCTCGCATAATCTACTCAAATGGCCGGGTAAATAGTTTCGTGTCTTTTGTTGGGATGTTTTTCTTGGAGTCTTTTGGTTTTAATTTAGTTCTTTAATGCTGGTTTATTGCGTTTTGGCTGGACTCTTTTTGTGACTGTGTTATCTTAAATAAATATTTTGGTAGAAATTGAGAAGCTTGGAACACAATATGTAAGCCACAGACATAGTTTCGATTTTATGATAAAGAAACTCCTGTTTTACGTATCAATTACTGCTAAGGAATTTTCGATAACACCCACATTCGAAACATTTGTTTATCACATTATTTTGCCAAAGAACAGTAAAGAATCGACTTTTAGAAGAATTAATGTCTCTATTTTATTGTCGTTTAATAAATAATACAAAACGAAATTAATAGCATAGTATGAACTTCAATGAATATACAATTGAATCAAGATTCGCCTTCCGGAATCCGAATACAATATGTACATTTGATCACCTTGTACAAGCTTCTACATAATAATATATACCATAATATGTCCACAATACTACAACAATACAAGCCTTCCAATAACTGATACTATTGAGTAATCAATTTCAGCATACAATGCATAGCTAAAACACAGGTAACATCGGCCCACTGGCACTCGAGCAGCAATGTATCCGTACACGAGGTCACTGGATTAGCATGCATTATTGAGAGCGCGTGCGTTTGAAATTCTAATGCGAGGTCACTGGATGGTGCTAATTCGGTTTGCATCTTGTTCCGAAACCCATCTGACACTGCATTCAAGTGTTTGACGTGACCTATATATTCTTAGTAGGTCGATACGGAGTTTGAAGATGAATTACGAAGACCAATTACAAATCTTTGACAATCCCAGAGGAATCGCAACTAATCTCTTGATAGGTATTAGGTATACTTAAAGCATTAGAGGTCATCCCAATTGTCTGATGACAATGCTGTCATAGGTCAAGAACTGTGAGTTCCTGAAGTTTATTCCCACTTTGGACAAAAAAAATTCTGTCACTGTCTGTCTGTCTGTGTGTCTGTTAATGCCGTCCAGACAGAGTATCGAATGGCATCAGACGGTAGTCTCATACCATTTAACAAAATCATGCCGACCCGCTGAGATGCCTCTTCACGCTACGGTTCCCATACAATCCACTTTTACTATGGTTTTCAGTATGGGAAAATTCACGAGACGCTCAGGACTGCAAATAGTTTCCGGCATGGCGAGAGACTCACCCTCTAACACATTTGCGGATAATATTAAACTCAGCAAACAGTACGCATTGTTCGTCTGCTTACCCCTTTCGGGAATACAGGTGTAAACTTCTGTATGTATTGAAATAAAACTCAATTCTTTATGAATGTAAAGAAAAGATCTACGTAACCTAAACTGACAAATAAATTATTTAAATTATAAGATAACGTTTTCCAAGGCCGTGTATAACTTAGTATTTAACATAAATGGACAATAAAGTTCCGAGTTTTACACGAATTGTATTTAAATGTTTTGTAAAACCATCATGTAGAGCGTACAAAAGTTTGTGATATCGGACGTGCCGTTGATTAATTTATATTTAAATGTAGGTGATACTTTGCTTAAACCTTTGGGATGTATGTCTATGTGTGTTTGTAGATATCTTCATTGGTCTATTGTAAGCTACGATCTTGGAGCCACGAGAGCCATTTCAATATTTTGTTCAATGGCTTGAGTCTGTGTGTAAACGCCAGCTAGAACATTATATGTAGCCCAGTATTTTGTTTTGACTGACTGCCTCGGTGGTGTAGTTTTACTACGGTACGTTTCCAAACCTGAAGTCTCGAATTCGAATGAAAGGCCCTCCCCTTGATTCGAACCCGAGAAATAATATTGGATTTTTCTATTCATTATAATCAGCCCGGAGTCAGAAATCTGTGCCCGTTATGGTGATAGGCTCGCCCCATATCACATCATGGGATGGAACATACAAGGCGAAATGTGGGCCCAGGTGGCGCCTCTGCCTACCTCTTTAGGGAAAAAGGTGTGAGTTTATGTATGTATGTATTTTGTTTTGAGGATTTGTTTACGATTGGAATAATACATGTGATGGGACGGATTTTAAATTCATAGTCATACTGCAACAATTATAAAAAAATACCCTGACCTCGCGTAAATTCGTGATACACGTACATTATGTGACAGACGAAGTAAGACCCAGACAATTATTTCTAAATTTATGACACGAATTTGTCTCCAACCGCCGGACTGTGTTCGAAGTCGTAAATGATACAGTTCGATGGAGAGGCTGACTTATGATTATTGCCATAAGACACCTGAAACGAACACAAACTTATTCCATTAAAGTTTGACGCCGACAGGCGAGGTAATTATTCGGAAATAGACCTGTCCCCCCGACGCCCCCCGTTCGCCCCCGCACGCCCCTCGCCCCTTGTCACTTCGATAATGTGCAATTGGTTTGATGGCGTCGTTTGTATGCGCGATCATGTCGAGTGAAGTTGTTGGAGCACCTTGGGGACGACCGAATGATTTTTTGTGTAGTATAATTTAGATGTATGATGTATACGTAGGATATTGATTTGGTGGTGTAGAGTGTAAGATACACGCTGTGGTGACATTGTAAATCAGTCAACGGTTATAATACCACTATCTCACAAAAAACTGCCACGAAGTAAAGTCAGTGATGTTTGGATTGGTGAGTGAAATTACCAAAGGTATAGAATCTCTCTTTTCATACTTTCCTATTTACCCAGTATTTTTTTCCGGCAATGCATCTACGATCTAAGTAATAAAGTTTTCTTGGGCTGTTTTAATCACTTACTATCAGTTGAGCTACTTTCTCGTTTACCGGGCCCTTGGAAAAAAATGTTACCGATTAGTTTTTTGTATCAATACAATGAAGAATGTTAACTAATTTTGATTATTAGCACTCCATATTCTCTGGCAAAAATAAAAAATACTAGTGAAAGAATTACTTCGATATGTTAATTAGTTTCCGATTTAGAAGTAAAACAAGTTGTAACCGTACGACCCGGGCTGCCGGTTACGGTGTGACGTCATAGCACAACACGCTCACTGGCTCACTCAGTCCGCTCGTGGTCGCGCGCCCGTGCCGTTGAATTTATACCCACAGAGTACTATAATATTACGTTTATACCTAAAGACTTTTAACAATGTCCAATCCAAATACTAGGAAATCATGTGTTGTGCCTAAATGCACAAACACAACTACCAATTCGCCAGAAAACAAAGTCTGGAATAACACATAGGCTACTTTTAATACTGGGAAAATGTACAGCTTCTGAGGGAAACTGGGGCGAAGCTGCTGGCGGAAGCTAGTTTGCAATAAATCAATATAGGTATGTATGTATTCATTTAAATTTACTAAGAAGAGCGTTACCTACCTATATTATACATACGTGCCTACCAATAGCTACAAAAATATAATACATACATATTTGTTGTCTTTAACTTACAAATTTAATGGTAGGTAGGTAGTTCTACTATTTGAGTTGCATTCTTCCATTACGACATTAGTTGGGTATTTTGTTTTGATAAAACAATTTAGAACAGATAAACTATTAAGCATAAGTAGTAGCACGGAAATTTCACTTACCGTTGCATTTTTATTTATTTATAAATCACTATTTGTTGATAAGTAATGCGCAACCATTAATCTATCTATTTTAGGTAGATTATTCGATTGCCCTTTTTCGAATCCTTCATCCATTTTATTAATCGAATAATATTTACTATTATTAAACTATTAACTTAAAACGCGAACGAAAACCAACAACAAAACACTGCGCAAGCTATTACAACTACTATAATCGCTGGCGATTTGATACGAAGCGAGTCGTGGCCCGTGCGGCGCGTTGTGAAATGACGTCACAAGCGATCACGCGACTGTAGCGGGACTCGATATTTTTCAAAACTTTGAATACCTATAAAATCAAAACTACTAGGTATTTTTGAATACAACAAAAACTAGTGTGTTTGTATACATAAAGGCTTTACTGAGACAACATTTCAAGCGATTTGGCATACCTAGTAACATTGTCCATTATAAGCGGCTTACCGAATTACAGTAAATATAATAAAAATGAGTTGGCTGTCCAATACATTTGTAAAATAATCAAATACCCATTCTGAAGGCCAGCAAAAAAAAATCTCTAAGTATTCAGATACCCTTGAATATAATTACGAAAATACCCAGTATTAATTCGCTTACCTACACATTCTCTAACTGAATAAAAAGACTTGGCAACCGCCGACACGCATCCCAATACAAAACATAACACAGTTACTTAACAAATCTCACGTGTTTGGGAGTCAAAAGATTCACAAAAATAGTTGCATGCAGAGCTCGAACTCTTTGTGCCGGTATGTGGGCCGCGAACAAAGCCGCGCGCACACGACGCCACCGCGCGGCGACTTCGCGCGCTCGCCACACCTCGCCGAATCTCGCAAATTAACTGCAGATTGGGTCAGTGTCGCTGTGAATTTTGTATGCAAGTTTGTTAAAATAATATGTGTGTTGAATTTAAATTTAATTTAATTATGGGGTAAAAAAATTCGCCCTTTGTATACATAAACTTACGTTTGAATTTCTAAAAGACTAAGAGCATGTGCCACTTCTGCAAACTATAGTTTTTCAATCGTATTTTTTTTAAGAACACCATTTGCTCTGCATTTATTATAAAGTAGTAGCCACAATAATATTGCAAGTTGTGGTTAAATTTGTTGCCATCTTTTTGGAAAGACATGAAATTATACTTTTCTATACACCTATGGTTTCCTCCTTTGTCGGATCCACTGCATAAAAAAAATTGCATATCAGCCACATTTAAGGAACTAAAATTTTAATATTTTATTCAAAACTTCGGCAAACTTAATATTCATGAAGTAACTCCTATCAATATCCTGACAGAGCTGTCGATTCACCTGTCTGCAATCTAAACTGACATCCAGTACAATTGGCGCAGCGCAATTTCACCGGCACAGACTTTCAACTACATCTGCGTATAATTCCATAATTTCCAGTAACACAATAAGGCTGGGAACAAAGGTGGCGTGCGCCGTTTCCGGCGGATGTGACGCGTCGCGACCTCCGCCCCCGAGTATAATTGCGGTGTGGAGCACCGGACCTACCTTCGCCCCTTTTATGTGGGGGCGACGACCGACAAGTTTGGTGCCGGTGGCTGCCAGACGTCATGTGAGGGGGCGATGGCGATGAAAAGTTTGACTATTGTTGGCTTCCTTGATGGGAACTTCCATAGGTTAGGTGGGGAATGATTTCAATGAAAAAGAATAGCCAATTACTTTACCGAGGGCTTGAAAAAATCTTATTCAAATAAACATTTTAAATGTTGAATATATGGTGTCAGGATTTCACTTATTCGTTTTTAGTTCTTAAATTATTAAATACACTGTTATATGGACATATATTCCCTTCCAATTTTGATTTATTAATATACCTGAAGCATTTTATTAATTGAATGGACCACGTTTCGCTTGAGAGTCGCTTGGACGCCGATGTCTCCCAAGTGAGGTAAAGTCACGGTGTCATTTTTTGCAAATAGTTATTTCTATTTTCTATGATATGTTAATCCTATTATGTATTTGTGCATCAACTTAAAAAATGAGTTTAAATCTAAACGACAAAAATATGACGAATTAATTTTACTAGAATTTCAACTATAAGTTTTTAAACAGGAAAACTATTGCATCACATAAAATTTCCACTCATCAACGCGTATTTATCTCATCTTAATTCAAAACATTTTTATGATCTATTTTTAAATTTAATACGCAATATTGAACAAAACGTGTATCTATGTATGTGTGTGGTTCCCTCACACTCGCGTTGAACAAAAGTTGGCGATGACGCCTCGGGACTTCACTATAAACACCCGACTATTTAGCGGAGTACGTGGCTACACACTATCGGCGCCGCTTTGTTATCAAACCGCTAACAAAACTAATCCCGCTGGGGTGACGCTTTTGTGTCTGGGATAAAATTTTATTACTAACATTTTCCTAGGAGCCTTTGAATATCACCGCTCTTAATTAATTACGGTTATTAAAATGTCTTTTTGTACGCTTGTATGTATAAAGGGGTAGGTTTTTTTATAAGCGAGCATGATGAGATACGCAGTTCGTTCGCCTGATGGTAAACATCACGGTGGTCGTATTAACCAGCTATATCAGAAAAAAGACGGCATGAACTTATTATACAGGTGTCTCCAGTACCATCCAGTTACCCAAACTAGCTTCCAACCCAAATGTGGTAAGGAGCGACAGTATCGCCAATCGCCATGGCGGGCAGATTCTAGCCCTGGGCAAATCAATTTGAATTTTCACTCAAAGTGACAACTTAGATGGCTCAACATGGGACTCACCCATGTTCTAACAATTCACTGTCTTGTTAAGCAGCCAATGAAAACAATTGCGTATAAAAAAAATATCTTCATCATTTTCATCAATATCATCCTCAGCCACATATTCGTAGATTTCCAAATCAGTCCACTTCTAGAGTTGAGGATGGGCCTCTAATTCAGAGTGGTTAAGGCCGCCGCGACGACCTTGTAGATATTGATGGTCTTCAAAACATTTGAAATTGTGGAGTATTCTCAATTAATTTGCTTTCGTAAATTGTTAAAGTTGTCTATAAATAACACAATTACTAATATAAACTTTACAAAGTCAAATGGGGGTATACTATATATGAGAAATAAAGACATGTACGGTATATCCCTGAAGTCGTAGACAGAAGTTTTTTAATATCATAAGAGCAGAACATGAGGAAGTAATTGAAAATGATTACACCCATACAAACATTGCCATTACAACTGGGAAATTGTTGATTTCCTACCGATCTTTACATTTAAGGTTGTATATAGAAGGCATGAATTATTAACCTCTGTTTTTTTTTATAAGTATACATCGCAATTGCAGTGCAGATCTTCACAGATGTAGGATGTAGGATCAAATGGCAAAGAAAATGTTTATAAGGTCATCAGTAAGAAATATAAAATGTATAGAATCACAAACATAATTCAAGAATTTTTTAAGCGAGTAACAGCGGTCAATATCTCTCCCTGGCGACCCATCGCGCCGGAGATTATTACTCGCCGCTAATAAAAATGGGCCATCGTAAAAATATGGAATTCTTATAAAAACCCCTCCTCCAGAGACGTTTGGTAAACATATAAAAATTTATATATTGTGTATGTCGTATACCTTGATCCATATTTTATCTATGTTTTAACAGACCTTCAAAGAGAAAACATAATTTGTTCCTGGTGGTCTCGTTAGACTAAGACTTAACTCCATCAACCATACAGGCAAATGATTGGTGATACGTATGAATAAGTCTATTGAAACCTCATACGAAGCATCGCGTCAGCAACTTAAATAAAAAAAAAAATTCTACTTAAAAAAAAATCTATAAGTATTTTCTATGGTATCCACTGATTTTTTCCTTGATAGATCATTCTGCCATTAGGTTTATTTAATTTTATTGTTTTTATGTGTTGTTTTGTATGTTATTGTTTTTAATTGACAACTAACGCTAACATTTAAAACCTTTTATTGGCATTAGGGCAGCGTGGTGGATTATGACTTAATTCGTCTATTGTAGAGGAAGCCAGTGCCCTGCAAGGGAACGTGCATGGGTTGGATTCATTATAATTAATAAAATATTGATTGGCTCGTAACGATCGTGTTGAAGTTTAATGCCATGTCTCCACCACTTTATACACAGGCTCCCGTACAATCCACGCGCCTTAATTGTATATTTTATGAAGAGTATACTTCATTTTTATAATGTACTCGGTAATACTGGGGCTCGTGCGGTGCGGAGTGTGGCGGAGTGTGGTGGGTGAGGGGAGGGTACGTCGTAAAATGAAATGTTACTGGTGTCGGGGAGTAAAAGTGTCATATATTTAAACGTTAGGGTATAAAACGGCATTGAGGCGCGACCCGCGTTAAATTAGTTTATGCGCAGGGTGCGGGTGCGCTCGCGTCGCTCGGGGAATGTTCGCGGGTAATGGCACGTGGCTGCAGTCGCTGTTCGGAAATATCATTGGATTTAGATGTGGCTGGGTTCTGCTATGTGATAGATTCTAAATTAGTTAAACGTTTAAATGGCCTAACCACTTTCAATCGTACCCTCGATTGTAGAGTAGGCTCGTGCCCTGAAGTGGGACATATATGGGCTGATCCAAAAAATGAGTCAAACCACAGCTGTAGTGATCTCTGTCACTACAAAAGGATATAAACTAATGTCAACAAGACACTGGCTCACCATTACCCCGCCCTTGAATGCGGGCGCGCGTCCGACTTGCACCGTGTCTTACACCAGAATATCGTTACGTCACCTACCCGCACTCGTGGTGGTGTACATGAGACAATGTACTATATCTATTTGATAGATACAAACACTACAACAGCCATTCCTATGCATTTTTTAATTCATGTACTCCTTATTAAGAGTATAAGCACCTACACTCATAGTCATCAGTCGACCTGATAATCCAACAGGTTATTTATGATTATTTAGTAGAGGATTATGTCAAAGAATTTTCGTCTTCTGGCAGCTCATAACGTTGGCGCATTATTTAACGGTAATAAAATTGAAGTATGTAAATTATTTATAAATGATTATCTGTATTTATCATCCACAGTGTATTTTATTACTTTGTTGAGTTGTTAATTTTATCCACAGTAAAGTATTCAATATTCATCGAAAACAAATCCATTTGTAATAACAGTATTCACCTAAACGCTAACCCCGATAACAATCGTTTAACTCTAACACCACAATATACGTGATAATTTATTCACATCGCTATGCACTGCTGTGAACACTGATCGGAACATGATGCGCTCAACGCTCACGTACCATTGCAGCATCATTCGAAACTAAACTCATAAATCAGAAATATTGTAACTTTCAGAGCAACTTCTAAAATGTATTGTAGACAATGTTGGGTGCATTTACCTGGCAAAGTGACGTCATGTATGTTTACGTATGCTCTGCTGTTTTGTTTAAATTTCGTCTTATGCCAAGAAGTACATCAACGGTTAGAATTGTGAATAGTAAGTTTGATACTATAATTTTTAAGTTACCTGTATACGATAGTAATGAGAGCATGCCAGCGTAACGGTGTAATAGTATTACTTTACAGTAGCAGTATGAAAATAATGCCGCTCAATAATTTAATTCCTACTAACTAAAAGTCAAATTATTAATTATATATTTTTTTTTATAATATTATGTTGTCGCTTTATCGAAGTTTTCAAATACTACCGTTTCGGGACGCGTTACAGCTGTGGCAAGAAACGGTATTTTTTTTTATAACTTAACAATTTCAATTTTCGTTGCCACCTGTCATCTATAAAGCACTGTGGGACAGGTCCATTTTTTTCTTTCAAAGGTCCATCTGGTAAATTAGTTTTGTTTTATGTAATTTCCAGATTAATGACTAAAGGGTCTTTCAAGAAATCGCCACGTATATTTTAAAACTCTATAATACTTCAATGATTCCGCAAATTTTATGGACCCCAAGGTTGTGTGTGATGGCTTACGTGATTTTTTACGTGTTTTACTATAAAACAAAAGTAAGTAAGTGCCAGTAAAATAAAACGAAGGTACCTAAAATTTTAATCACGTCGTTTATTTACAGCTGATCCGAACACTATCATCACACCAAGACGTTTCTAAATTGACCATCGTATTTGGCAAACTAACTCTCGCATTGAACACCACAACGACATCACTAATCCGACTATCCTCTTTGGAAATCCAAGTGTAGAGCATTTTAAGCGCTCATCACTACTATCTTATATACACAGGTACACCAGCCAACAAAGGTCCATTATAGCCGCAAAATTTAAAGCCTGTCTCGTTGTCAGAGCATCGCTTAACTTCCTTAGCGCTTAAGGCGCTGCGCGTCGCGGCGCGTTGCGGTACCGTCATTAGGCGTGACGTGGTGACGGCGGACCTAAAAGCACTTTACGCTTAATGACTGCTGGAAAAAAGAAACACTGCACCACTGACAGCCATCCACGGCTCTCGCGCGGAAACGGATTTTTTTAAACGTCTTTTCCCCTAAGATGTATGCTATTTTCATATATACAATGTATATGTTTCGTTGTAAACGGTGTACGTTCCTTTAGACAGGGTTTTAAAATTCCTCGCACGAAATTTTAAGTAAAGGGCGTGTTACTGCTATTATCCATGCTGGGAATTGACGGTACAACATATTTTTCCTCTATCTATGCGGTACAGGTTACTCAAACCGGTAGTAGATTTTAAACAATATCACTTAAGCACTTATAAAGTATCCCACAATTTCTCGATCAATGTGGTTCTGAACGTCAGATAAGTGATTTCTGCATAATCAACTTAATTAAATTAACCCAATGCTCTACTTTAGCCTAGTAATTTCCCTAATTACTCCCATTCCACACATCCAAAACACGTTCAAACACAAAACAGTCTTTAGTTGTCTCGCTCGTAGCACCGCTACGTTTGTAGCAAACCCAGTTTCGTAGCACCTCCCGTAGCTCATTCAAACGCAGCAATCTTGTCTTCGTAGTGCCCCAGTAATTCTCGTGTCCACACTACAATATACGCTGCTTCCTAATTAATTAACTTGCCACCGTAAAGCGTGTATTTAAAGGGATATTGCAAAGGCTTTTTATTAGTTTCAGAGTCGCCGCGCTCGCAAGGTATTTTTCAATATAGCCGCGGAGAGAAATATGGAAATAGCTGGAGTTCTTTCGTATTTGGATCAATTTTAGAGGTTTAGGGGTTTCATTTGATCTGTGAAGTGGGCCAGGTGTCGAACAAAACGTTCTGTTAACAATAGGGTCGATGTAAATGTCGATGAATAAAACTGTAGGTGGAGGTGAGTGGCGCTCACTCGGGAGTGACAAGCTGACCCGACGCAGTCTGGGCCCGAAGACCATTCTATAGACCCTTGCTAAATTTCAATTTGCTCCTAAGAGCATGTCGTGCATGCATATTGGCATATCAAAGGCCTTTTAGCGTGTGGTCTAAGTGGTGAGCGGTTAGTGAACTGATAGTTAACTTAAACAACCATAATATAACTTATTTTTATATTTCTAAGATAATAAGTAGGAATATTGCTATATAAATAAATACGTAGATAATAGAGGGCAAAGCATCACTCCACTTTAAAACCTCAATGAAAAGAAACGACATAATTAGACCAATGCTTATATATTGAATTGATATAAAACTATTTTTTTCGGATTTTATCGCGGATTTTAAACATTGTATATTTTTTGAACTTTCCGACGATTTGATTGCTTTACAGCTTTTGTGGTCACGGGGTGGACGTGGTGACGGTGGTCAGTCCGTAAATCCGTAAAAAATATTTTTATTTCAACCTGTAACATTCGCGAAAATCTAAAAAACCATTATAATTTATTGAAATTAAATGTAATAGCCTCACCAGTATTATAACTGCGTGTAAACCATCATAGCCCTGGGTTTTAAAACTAGAATTACTAGATACGGCAATTTACTTCTTTTTGGTTTGCAAAATTTAATACAGGTTACCAGGACTAGGCCAGCGTTGTAAACTATATGGCCTAACCCGTCTAAATCATACTCTTGATTGTAGAGGAGACTCGTGCTCTGTAGTAAAACGTATATGGGCTGATACAATAAAATACCCAGGACTACGATTACTGCCCAGCGTGGCTGTAGACTTTCACATTTAGTACAAAAATAAATTCAATAATTATTAACTATTTATATGTAGTGTATTATTAATTATAACCACATAATTCAAATAGATATGAGCTGGTGCGTGTGTTTTTCTTTTTTTCATATGTATAAATTTGTATATCAGATATTTGCTCCATATCCGCGCATCGCTTATGCCCTGCACCGCAGCAGAGGTCGGAACAGTAGAAAGTCGGTGCGTTGTTTAGCGCCGGGCAGGGTTAAGCGGCCCCGAACGGATTATGTAGATATTAATGAAGTTGGGCTCAACTTCCTTGATATTCTTCAATTACGAGAAGCTCGGCGACGTGAGATAACGTTTCAATGCAACCGGAGATTGAGGCGTTACAATAAAAATTTACGGTGCTGACGTGTTTCTTACAATGTTATGTCAGGTTCTATATTCAATACCATTTTTGCTTTTTTGTTTTTTTTTCTGTAATTTACTTCTTTGTGTTGGTTTACAATAAAGAATATTGTGTTGTATTGTACCTTTGCAAATATTAAATTGTGGTATACAATACTTAGTTGTGGGTAGTATTTACTAAACTAATTAAAAAAACTATTCTTTTGGCATCATTGTTTTCACCACCAAGTGCCGGGAGTTAGTCTTATCAATCATTATAAAGAAGTATTAATACAAATTCCCAATTTAGCAATATGAAATACAAAAGATAAATATACCCCACAGTTACACATATAGTCGTGACCACACACTAAGATCGAGTCTTGTGTGGTGGGTATCAGGAACTACGAGTTTTTTAATAAGAAACACTTTGGTATCATATGTTTACGCGAATGTTATACAGTGAAATGAAACTAGTTTTTACGGTTTTTATAGCGGATTTGGTTTAATTTTCATTGTTTAACTTCCAGACGTGTGCAATAAGATCGGTAAAACAGTTGTATTTAAATATGAAACATTTTAATATCACCGACGTTTTCGCAATAACATCCGTAAAAAAATAGTTTTATTTAAATATGAAAAAAAAAACACATAACCGGTAACAACATAATACAAATCCTAAATCAACTTAAATATATTCTTACAATTCCACCCAATTTACATTCTACACCAAACCAATCATTACACGTATTAATCTACATACATATTGTTAACATAATTGAAGAGGTTGATTAAAGAGCACTACCTTTCTCCTTAACTAGACTTTAGTATTATTCTCTTAAACTAAATCATTTGGCTATTTATAGTATATATGTTTTTATTCATAATTATATATATATCTATATATATATATATATATATGTATATGTATATATTGACACATATTTATTTATTTATGTATGTATTTATGAATATATATTATATATGTATACTATGTCTGTGTATTTATGTAATATGTTTCATTTCTATTATTAAGCCTTAATTATTTATTAGTTACACTGCCCTCTCTCTTTCCTTCTTTTAAATCCATCCCATGGTTGTCTGTAAGACATTGCTGTAGAGCGATAAGACCGCCATTTGTACTTTTTTTTTATTGTTGTTTCTGTATTGTGTATATTCATTTTTAATTGTGTACAATAAAGATTTAAATAAATAATAAACTCCCCGAGGCATAATTATGAATGAAATTCACGCGTTAGCACCACCTCGAGACGATATCCTGCAACACTCCAATCGATACGATAAGCCGTTATTAGCTCCGCCATTAAAACATAAAGCCTATTAAATTATGCCACACACCTGGCTTGTGTGGAATTTAGGGTTGGCGGGCTGAGTTAAGAAGGAAATTTAAATAAATTAATCAAATTCGGCTAGGCTTTGTGCGCATATTATTTTATTTTTTAGATAGTTGAACTGACGCCTTTTACTTTGATAGGGTAGGCAGAGGTGACACAAGTTATTACCACAGCTAGGTAAATTTATTTTCGTCCTTAAATTTTGCGGAGAGAGAGACTATTACTATGCCTGGTACAATTTACAGTCATCTTACCTATCACTACGCGCAACTTACATGTGAGCTTCCAAGCCGAAAAATTCTCACAAAGTGCATTGCTCCATTTGAGTTTCCAAACTAGCTGACTCACGGTGTACAACTCACACTCTGACTATATACCAACCAACCATGGTTATATAATATAGAAAAACCATTAAAATATTAATGTCACCTCAGAATTGCTGCGACACCCCTACGGCCGCAGTGTGCGTATTTTACGTGCTCCTAACTCGCTCGAACGCTCTTTTTATAGTCCAAGAGGCGGAACAGTAAATTCGAGTGGTTGCTCAGCCGTCCTGAGCTCGGAATGTGTAATTTCTTTTTATTTTGACATCGCCCTCGACAGCTCGGGTGACGGTTTTATATGGAGTGTTCTTGGATGTTCTTGTGTTGAGTTGCTGTTAAACAAAGATAATGATTTGCGTCGCGACTGTCTACTTGCGCTCCGTGATGTGGACTCGAGTGCTGTTTGATAAATCTATACTCAGTTGGGTAGATGTATGATGTTGACTGTAGATAATTAATATACCTGGCATGATGGCATGCAAAAAGTATTGACTCCGTGGTAAAGTAATTAATTCTTTATTTTTTTACACTGCCCTCTTTCTCTCCTTCTTTTAAATCCATCCCATGGTTGTCTGTAAGATATTGCTGTAGAGCGATAAGACCGCCATTTGTATATATTTTTTTTAATTGTTTCTATATTGTGTATTTTTGTTGTTAACTGTGTACAATAAAGATTTAAATAAAATAAATAAATAAAGTAATCGTCTTAGAGCGTGGGTATTGAAAACTATGAACTACTTTTCAATGCTACAATGACTCGATTCAATACTAGCTATATGACTGTATTGTATCAGCCCATGTACATCCCACTGCAGGGCACGGGCCTACTCTACAATCGAGGGTACGATTGAGAGAGGTTAGGCCATATAGTCCACCACGCTGGCCTAGTGCGGGTTGGCGGACTTTACATACCATGGAATTATTATTTTTTAAATCGCTATGGTATGCAGGTTTCCTTACGATGTTTTCCTTCACCGTTATAGCGTGTGGTGATTGACTGTCAATACACACATGACTCCGAAAAGTCAGAGATGTGCCCAGGGATTTGAACCCGCGACCATCGTCAAAATGCAGGCAGCCGCGTCTGGTCCGTTACCAACAGATCCGTTGCCACAACGCTCTGGACTTGACTATATAATGAATAGAAAATAGATAACTAATTCTCACTCCGTACACGCAGACAAACCAATCAGTAGGATTAGCCAGACGGGTTGAAGATATTATTTTGATTAAGCCATACATATAACAATTAAGAAAATAATTGATGTATGTTTACTTGTTTATATTGGTGTGTTTGTAACTTGTAATGGTTTGCTTCTTGGCCGCGTTCTTGCCCACCGCTGCCAAAGTTTGTTGCAAATCGACTTATGAACTTATTTACGCCACCTTAGACTTCATCGAAACCCAATACAATATTCCTAGTGTTTTAATCTGTTGTATTAATACAACTACATACTATCCAAGTTACGAACGTATAAAATGTAGACAAATAACTTCCACTTTTCTCTTCAATTTTTTACCTTCTTTTATACACTTATAAAATAGCGTGTGATTTTGCATCATATCTGATGGAACAACAGCACCGAGCGCCTCATACCCTAATTCGCCTCATCAATAGCAGCCAGTGTATATTACATCACCAAAGTTCAACTACACGAGCGCACTCGCAGGCAATTACTAGTTGACATAAATCTCCTTGTCACGCCCGTTTTCGTCTCAGCGTAACATTGTGTAAGGCGTTCGCTTATTAACGTCGCTCACCAGATAATTGGCTTACAGTTGGTAATTAGCTCCCATTTATTATGTATTTGCTAACGAAATCATATTATACAGTTCAGCTTTTTGCTTCCAACTCGCGGGAATCTGTGGATTTATTTAATACTTTGTTATGTCTGTGAAATATTTAGTAGCGCCACTTCAATATATTTATTACGTTGTTTTGAAAGATGAAAAGATATGCTAATCGTTTTTATGGTACTATTCCGCTAGAGCCTAGAGGACCATCAGATCAAATGTTAGATGGAGAAAAACATCATCTGTAGCAAAAATTATAAAGAAAAATTGAGTTACAATATTGGAGAGCCCGCCAAACTAACGTTTCCGGTATTCAGTAAAAAGTAATTAAGCTTAGCTAAAAACAATAGGTATCATAAAATATTTCATTAATTCAACCAATATATGAAGAACCACCAATTAACTTCCGTTGCCTGTCAATCATTTTCGGTATCCCACAATACAAATATGCATTTTAATATGCCAGGAATACATCACTTCAATTGCGGCAGACTTAAATTTAATATCCACACTACACTTGTTTACTGGGGCTATAGAACAACATGTCGATTTGGAATTGTAATCAGTCCAGATTTCTGAGAATATTTATTCGGATGTATCAGCTGGATGGGTGTAAACGAGCAGGTCGTTTGATACTACAATATTTTGATGAATCATTGGAATTGGTCGACCAATTTTAACAGTTCAGTAAATCCAAATACAAATATTATTAGTTCTGTATCGAAATACTCAGTTTATTAATGAATTCCATTTTACATGAGATTGATGTCCAATTTACATTTGTTGTTATTAATTAGGAAGACTATGATAAATGAAATGTAAAAGTAATTTATCATTGGGAGAAACCCATGTTTAGCAGTGGACGTCCTAGGGCTAACAGAGAGGGAGAGTGTGTGTGTGAATGTAAGAGAGAGGGAGAAAGTACAGATGAAAAAATATACAGCGTGATATTGACACCCCCGACATTAAATTAAACCATGTGCATCGCGTAGTAAGGGATATTATTTGCACGCATAGGAATTGTCGTAGAAGGAAAAACAAAAAAGTTGATTTTTCAAACAAATTATAAGTCAAAATAATGACATTAAAGTTAAACATCCCATATTTAGACTTACCTGATATACAGCGCCCCTACGGAGTGGAGCGGCAACATCGCAATATTCCCGCGTTTATGAAAACAGCCTGACCCGCTAGCACGGGCGGCGCTGCGATCGCGGGAATTATCTTCCCATGTTACATATTTTTCATAGTAATCACACAACACTTAAATACATAAAATTAACTTATTCAAATTGTTATGTTTTATGCACCAAATCTCTCACGATATGTTCTGAGGGCCATGACGGCGTTTTGATTACACTCACCATACAACAACACCATATCTGTGTATTCCACAGTACTATAAGTATTCGTCATTGTATTAAGAATAGAAAATACAATAATACTGAACAACTTAAATCTACAAAAACTAAAAAGTACTTATAAACACTGATACGAACACTTAAATAATAAAAAGAACACTTAAACTAACAACTAATAAAAATGTACTTAATTGCAATATGTGTCTCTATCTCTTAAACACTTATTCACTCACTTGAACACAAAATACAAATAACAACATAATTTATAATACTATCAAAATGGCGATTTCTGCGCGCGCGCGTGTTTTTGTTTACATTACTAATTGAACGCAGTAAACCGAACACTGAGCGTGCCGCCGCGCCGGCCGCGCCGCCATACATTAGGATTTGCTAAAAGTTGAAGATCCCTAAGGATTGATTGGATGGATTGGTTGATGCAGTAATTACGTAACTGGATTGGACAATAGTATTTAAAATGAGATACTCTGATTGGCGTAGAAAAATACTTTATGTGATTGGTAGTTTAAAATAAGAGCCGTGACTACAATATCTTGAAATCGATATCGATTATTTGTAGTTTATTCAAATGTGTCAACTTTACTTTTCGAAGCAATTTTACCCGTAAGTAGTTCATTAATAAAATAAAACAATCTACAGCAGCGAATGCATACGTGTATTTTGTATAAAATTACGATTTCTTAAAGTGGTTTACTTTGGAAACATTAAATATTGTCAAGTTATTGTCATTTTCAGGAAATGTAGTCAGATAACTTTGTAAAGTTTTTTTTTTGTTAAGAGGAAAAGCTTTTTGCTCCCCTTTCGATACCCCGGGGAAGCCGAGAAAGGTAAATCAGTGTCTCTGGCCTTCTAGCCCTGTACAAACGCGTATATTGTGGTCGAGCTGGGTTCCTAGCAACACCTACGCCAGCATATCATTATGCTAAAAACCCTCGATGACCGGTTGGGTTTTAATTATTGATGATGTTCCAAATTATTAAAACCAACCGTAAGAAATAAAAACGAAATACCATGATATTTCTGACATAGTATTAAGTTTCCAGTCAACTCAAATTAAATAATATGAGAGATAAAAAATATCGATTAAGTGTCCTCGGATAATTTCACAACACTACTTCAAAAATGTTTCGTATGCTGTCACTTTCTTATAATTATACTTCCTCCAAGGGCGAAAAAGGGACAGCATATCTATACATATAATAAAAATGTAAATGGTCGATGTCTGTACATGGAAGATATTTAAGTAATTTTAACGCGAGGGGTCTTTATAACAGCAACAGAAGCCAAAACAATTTTTTTTAGAATTTTTGTCTGTCTGTCTGTCTGTCTGTCTGTATGTTTGCTTGCGCATCACGCAAAAACTACTGCACCAAATGAGATGCGGTTTTCACAGTTGTATTGCTGTAGGTTCAACTTAAAAACTGGTATATGTTGCATTTACATACAGGGTGTTTCTTTTTGTTTTCCTGCACATTACTCAAAAACTACCGCACGAAATGAGATGCAGTTTTCACAGTTATATTGCTGCAGGTCCAACTTGAAAACTGATATAGGTATATTTAATTTACATACAGGCTGTTTCTATTTGTTTGCTTGCACATTACTCAAAAATTACCGCACGAAATGAGATGTAGTTTTCACAGTTATATTGGTGCAGGTCCAACTTGAAAACTGGTATATATTTCATTACATACAGGTTGTTTCTTTTTGTTTGCTTGCGCATAACGCAAAAACTACAAGACGAAATGAGATGCGATTTACACAGTCATATAGGTGCAGTTCCAACTTAAAAACTGGTATAGGTCTTATTTAGATTTAGATACAGGGTGTTTCTTAAGGAAATAAAGGAGATAAACTAATATAATGGGTCTCTATTAACGTAATAGAACCAAAAACAATGATTTTTAGAATTTTTGTCTGTTTGTCTGTGCGGTTGTCCGGGATGAACTCAGAAACGGCTTTACGCATTTCAACGAAATTTGATACGGAGGTAGCTGACACCCTGGATTAACACTTAGGCTACTTTTTATCCCGAAAAATAGTTCCCGTCGGATGAGGTATATATTTGTTACTTTTACATACATACATAAACTCACGCCTTTATCCCCGAAGGGGTAGGCAGAGGCGCCACTAGGACACCCACATTTCGCCCTGCATGTTCCGTCCCATGATGTGATAGGGGGCGAGCCTATCGCCATATCGGGCACAAGTTCCTGACTCCGGGCTGATAATGAACAGAAAAATCCAATATCACTTTGTCCGACCCGGGATTCGAACCCGAGACCTCAGCTTTGTAGTCGTACCGCAGTACAACCACGCCACCGAGGCAGTCAATATAGTTTTATACTCAAAATGGTGGGATGGGACTGCATTACATGCCATGAGTGAGAATGATACGAGACGGGTGGGATATAACGGGACGGAACGGGTTGGGAAATTCAAAATAATCTATTCATATATATATTTTTTAAATAAAGTTATATAATCACGCAGACGAAGTTAGCGGGCAGAAGCTAGTTATGATATAAAAAGATGTACAATCTGGCAACAAGTGATTATAGTAAATGCAAAGTACAGAAGGGACATGGCGCGTTATGATACGTTTACGTAAAATTGTTTTGAAAATGTTAAATTGAAATATTGCGTGTTGGATTTAAACATTACTTGAAATTGAATGCATATTGTTTAAAAATAAAGCTGAAATAAATTTTATTCTTGTTGCATAGTTTTATTCACGTATTTTTATTTGGACCGATTGTCACGTGCCGAAGAATAGTTTTTTTTTTGTTGGTCGATAATTACGATTACAATTAAAGTTTTTGTATTGTATAATTAAAATGCCTTGTATGTTTGACCGATATTCAAGAAACCTGTTAATCATTAATGTGTATATTGGAATTTGAGAGTGCCTAGTAATTAGTGAATGTATTTGATTAAATGCTTACTAAAAGGTGAAATATTAAACCCCAGTTAATCATTAGTACTTACTTATAAAATAACGATCATTCATTATGTTCTAGACTACATTAATAATAATTATTGTAGTGTAGAACATATTGAGTGATCTGTATTTCGCCAAGTTTTATGTTTGCGAGGTCAAAGTCCTTTGTCAGCTGAGCGGCAAAACTACTCGTGCATGTACAGAGTGATCGAAAATTGCGAAATACAAAATCGTGATTTTTGTCAAAACTACCAGGTGGATTTTGATGTAACTTGGTACAATGTTTCCTGGGGTGGTCACGAACATGTGGACAAAATTAAGTAACAGATGTCAATATCACGCGGTATAACACATCCCTGCATCAGACTATGGATTTCTTTATTACACAGAGTCTGTACCATTCTTTTCTTCTTCAGCAGTGACATCATCATCGAGTCAGCTGATCTTCCTGATGGAGCCGCCGCCGCGGCTGTGGTTCTCCAACAGCACCGGCGCGCGGGTGTCCTGCGCGGCGCACGGGACCCCAGCGCCTGTTATATCTTGGATGAGCGAGGACGGTGCTCCTGTTACTGATGTTCCTGGGTTGAGGTAGGTGATTTTGAATCTTATTTACTGGAATTAAGATAGTATATAAGATTATTTGTTTGTGATATTCGCTGAAGTCACTGGGAACTGCGAGGATTTTATTATGGCAATTTTTTTTTAATCTGCATCGCTATTCTCGGTGCTCCGTGTGTGACCTAAAAATCGTGAACTTTTCAGATATTTGATTTAGTTTCCAGGTCGAACAATCTTTGTGTTGGTTTTTCAAATCGAAAAAGCTTGCATTTTCGTAGGTTTTAATAACGTGTCGCTAAGTTAGCACCAGCCAGGTGACACAATGTAACGTTGAGACATAGTTTATTGTGATTTAATATTTCACATAACTATGCTTGGTATGTCTAGTATTATTACAATGCACTAAATATGTGTTTCATCAATAACCTTACACATGTCTGTATTTCATCAATAACCTTCATCACTGGCAACACTAGCCACAGGAAAGAACAGATCTGTGTATTTTGATAATTTAAAATAAGTTAAACCCCACTAAATTTCATTATAAGTGCTTCTGCTTAAAATTCACATTCTAAATATATCGTACAAGTGTTATCTCCAAGTTATTATTGTGACAAGTGCCAAAATTTTGAGTTAATACAGTGCTCCATAACTTACATGTAAACTCAGTGAAATTAGTTTTAAACCTATAAATATTCAACTATTGTTGCAACAGTGAACAGCAAAACCAAATTCAAGCAAAAAAGTGAACTATAATTAAACAGTTACAGAAAAAACTTTTATAAACAATATCAGTGACGGTTAGCTCAGAGTTTAAATTTGAAATAATTGTGATCAACGTCTACTTTAACTTATCAGTCATTTAATCACTACTTTAATTTCACCGTACTACTTCATGCGCTTGCTGGCCCTGCGGTCAGAAATGCACTTTCATTGAACCTGAGAAAACGGTACCGTGATCGAATCCTCTGTGCCGCCTAAGTTCAACCTGCGCACTTTTTGTATGGAGTAATAAATTAAATAATTATCAATAAAATAAATATTCATCGAATGACAATATAAAATCTACCGCGCACAAAAAACGAAGTTGGGTTCTAAAAACAAGGAATACGACAGGCGACCCTACGCGAAGGTTTGGATATAAGAAAAATGTCTTCATTAATTTGTGCCGGTTGTATGAACGCGTTCGTCGTTGGAAAAGGTCTGCAATGTTTTAACTGCCATCAGTGGTACGATTTATTGTGCGCTAATATACCCGAGAAACGACTCAAATCGATGAATATGAATGCCAAAAGTACTTGGAAATGCCCCGGGTGTATGAACAAGTTACCTAAATCTGACAATACCAATACTCCAATTCGGCCACACAATCCGGATAGCCTGCGAAATACCCAAGACAATTCACCGCCCATAGATGTCAATGTAACTCTTCGTAGCAAAGTATCTCAATCTCACGAAGAAAACGAGACTCTGTTAACGGACTTCACTAGTGGCGATCTCAGAGAATTAATAAGACAAGAAGTCGGCCGAGCGTTGAAGGATACAGTAAAGGAAGTATTGAATGAACAACTCACTGTAATTAACGATATGATATCCGAATTTCGACAGTCGCTATCGTTTTTCAATGATAAATATGATGAGATGAAGGCAATCCTAGAAGAAAAATCTGATAAAATTAAAAACCTTGAAAAGAACAATTCTATGCTACACAATACAGTCAAGTCACTAACAACACGAATGAATTTATTGGAACAACACGCTCGCTCTAGCAACGTTGAATTGCAGTGCATACCTGAGCACAGATCTGAAAACCTAGTGACCACCGTACTCCAGCTCAGTAAAGTTATAAATTGTAAAATCGAAGATACCGATATCCAACTATGCACAAGAATAGCTAAAATTGATAAACAGACGTCACGACCAAGATCAATCCTGGTGAAATTTAATAACACTCGCATACGAGACAAGTTTCTTGCTTCATCCATAATATACAACAAGAATAATCCAAAAAACAAACTTCATTCTGGTCACCTAGGTATAGCTACGGACAAACCTGTGCCAATATTCGTAGTCGAGCACTTATCCCCGGAAAACAAAGCGCTTCATGCAGCGACACGTACAAGAGCCAAGGAATTAGGTTATCAATTTGTGTGGGTGCGCAATGGAAGAATATTCCTGAGGAAGGACGATACATCCCAGAGTATTATAATTAGTGATTACGAAAAACTCAATTCATTGACATAATTTTTGTATTAGTTTTGCATAACTTTGAGGCTGTTGTATAGTTTTTGTTCTTTAAATTCAACTCTTTAAAATGTTATTATCAAAACACAAGAGGTCTACGTAGCTGCATATCTGAGGTACGTCAACATTTGCACAATTGTGATTACGATGTATATATTTTGACCGAGACTTGGCTTTGCGGCGGAGTCTTTGATTCAGAACTGTTTAACGACAACTTTAGGGTCTATAGAAGGGATCGTGAAACATCTAGTCTTAGTAACCACAAAAAAATTGGTGGCGGTGTCCTTATTGCAGTATCAATTAAATTTAATTCATGCCGTATGATGGAATGGGAAAGTCAATGCGAAGACTTATGGATTACAATTGACCTTCAGTCAAACACAAGCCGAACACATCTGAAACTATGTGCTGTATACCTTCCCCCACCAGTACACATTGAAGTGTTTGAACACTTTATAGACAATTGCAATTCCGTGACGCATGCTAATAGTAATAATCCTACATTAATTATCGGCGACTTCAATTTAAGTAGTATTGACTGGATACATGATGAGACTATGGAATGCTGTACACCTTCTACCAGTAGCACTGGCAGTCTAAATAATATCTTATATGAATTTATGGCTTTTAATAATTTACAACAGTGCAACTGGGTAAAAAATTTTCAAAATAGAATTTTAGATTTAATTCTGTCTGACCTTGAACATGTAAATATTACTAATTGCTCTAACCCTATTAAGGTCCTTGATAAATTCCACCCAGCCCTAGAATTCAAGCTTTCATTTCCTAACTTGGTTAAAATCAAACCCAAAAGTATATGCAGGCACAACTATCGCAAAGCAGATTATGAAGCAATTACTAAAGCACTCAGTGATGTCAATTGGAACAATGAATTTGCAGTTACCAATGATGTGAACATTATGATGGATAGGTTTTATGCCAGAATTAGAGAAATCATAAAAAAACATGTTCCTCTAAGAGTATATTCTCGATGTAGATATCCACCCTAGTATTCCTATCAATTGATCAATTTACTTAAACGCAAAATGAAACTCCACAAGAAACTAAAAAAATATAATAATCCATTAGACTTAATTGAATTTAGTTATATGAGAAAAGATTGTCAAAAACTTACATCTAAATGCTATAACAATTATATTGAGGAAATAGAAAGCAAAATAAAGAGACACCCTAAATTTTTCTGGACACATGTAAAAAACCTACGAAAATGTGATAGCTCTTATCCCTCGGAAATGACCCTTGGCAATCTAACTGCAACTAATAGACTAGATATTTCTAATTTATTTGCAGAACAATTCTCGTCCGTTTATGATCCACCAGGACTTGATGATGACAATTCTGTTATTCATTTATGTAGCTCTTTAACTCCGGTACCAGCTATTGGTGACTTTTCAGTATCTCAAGAGGCTGTTTATAAAAAACTTTCCAAACTGGATCTGTCCAAAGGGGCAGGACCTGACGACATACCTCCCATATTTTGGGCCCGTTGTGCACGATACATTTCCTATCCGCTTGCAAATATCTACAACACATCGTTAAAAACAGGCATTTTCCCAAATTTTTGGAAACGGGCCAGGATTGTGCCTATTTACAAGAACGGCAAACGCGAATCCGTATCCAATTACCGCCCTATTTCAATTCTTTGTGCCTTGTCTAAGGTCTTCGAATCGCTTTTGTACCCGATTTTATTTAACCATGTTAAAAACTATATATCCACTTACCAACATGGGTTTTTACCAAAAAAGTCAACTAACACAAATCTTGTCACATATGTCACTGAATTGACCTCCGCAGTTGATCAGGGTTTCCAAGTAGACACAATTTATACGGATTTTTCCAAGGCCTTTGACAAGGTAAATCATCGCATATTATTGCAGAAACTCAACTCTTTAGGCGTGACCGACACCAATTTGAACTGGTGCAAATCCTACCTTGATGCTCGACCTTCGTCTGTTGTCGTGGATGGCGCTGAGTCGGATCTGTATTTTGCTACTTCCGGTATACCACAGGGCTCGATCTTGGGGCCGCTATTCTTTAATATTTTTATTAATGATATATCTGAAATATTTAAATACTCTACGCCGTATCTTTTTGCAGACGACCTAAAGTTGTCTCGTGTAATGACAAAGGAATCCGACATAGATTTATTGCAGGCGGACATAAATCGTTTAAGTCAGTGGTGTTCAGCCAATAAGATGTGTCTTAACTTAAATAAATGTTATCACGTAAAATTTACCAGAAAACGTCATAAAATTCAGTCAACGTACAATATACATGGTCACCTACTTTCAGAAGTATCTACAATTCGCGATCTGGGTGTTTATTTTGATAGCCGATTAACATTTATTGAACACATTGACAAAACCCTCAACGCCGCTTACCGTGCGCTTGGATTTGTACTTCGCGCGTCAAAAGAATTTAAAAAACCACAAACTACAATTCTATTATATAATAGTTATGTCCGTAGTCAACTGGAATACTGTAGCACCGTTTGGAACCCATCTTACCAGATCCATATTACTCGAATCGAAAGATTGCAAAAAAGACTGCTACGCCAATTAGCTTTTCGACTTAAACTTAAGAACATCAAATCATACCATGAGAAATTATCGCATTTCAAACTCATATCTCTCGAATCGCGCCGCACTGTCTCAGATCTGTTGTTCTTGTATAAGCTACTTAATAACAGTATTGACTCTCCTGAAGTGCTAAGCAAAATATGCCTGAGCGTACCGAGCAGAGTACCACGTTTCCCTCGTCCTTTATTTAAAGCTCCACGGTGCAGGAGTAACTTGGGTAAACACTCGCCCATCGCAAGAATTGTTCACAATTACAATTCAGTAGCCAGCTCTTCGAAGGATGTCGATATATTTTCCAATACACTAGATAAATTTAAGTATCTCATATCTAAACAATTAACCAATGTGTAAATGTTGACGTGTCTAAATGTCTATATTATATTATATTAATAGCTACATTGTTGTTCGCTTGAATTATGTAACTATTTTTACGTATAATGCTGAGTGTTTATTTAGTAGGTACAATGTTTAATTTTATAGACGTTCATTGATATTTGTTTTCTCTTTAATATTGTTTTTTTTTTTTCATGTTTAAATATTTTTGTTCCTATTTTGTCGTTTAATTTTATATTGATAGTTTATGGATAAGTTGTTTCATAGTTCTTTCCTGTTGTACAGTACTATTGCATGTTGTGATCTCCTCTAATTGAAGAAACACAATGTTTAAACTGCAACAGTACTATAGTAAAGCTTGTAAAGTGTATTCTTTGTTGGTGATCCTAATAAATAAATAAATAAATAAATAAATAAATGTCACTGGTATATCTACGTCTTTCGTTCTTAGAAATAAAGTCTTGCAAAAATAGTCGTAAAATAATAATTTAAGAACAAATATCAATTGATTTAATAAACTATATTGCATATATTATTGCATTTCTCATATTTTTTACATTTTACTTTATTTTTGTATACTATTATCATTATTCTTTGCCTATGTTGGGACCACCCTCTTCTTCCTAATTTATTCTTAATCCAGTCCATCTAATGGTTGTCTGGAAGAAATCGCTGTAAGCGATAAGACCGCCGATTGTCACCTTTATTTAAACTTGTTTTAATTCTTTTTTATTATTTTTTATGTATGTGGTGTTCAATAAAGAATTTATAAATATAATAAATCAATAATTATTTTCCATATTCCATGGATAACTTCGGTTCAGCACATCAAGCATTTCAATGGCCCAAACTACTAATATCGAAGTGATGTAACACTAATAACAACTGGCGCTGCGGCGCTGCACACAAACGCACGCAAATCCTTTAAAAGCTGTGCACACAAAAGGTTCGGTGCAGCGAATCCTACTTCATTACGTATTCCCTGTGTGCGGCTAACAGAATAGTCAGATTTCCGCTCCTAATCCAGACCGGCCTTGCCCGGCCTCTCCCGCCCTCTCCCGGCCTCTGCCAGTCTCTGGACAAGATTAATGCCGCGTCACACTCCAACGGTCCCATTCGTTCTTTTCACTATCTCGAATGAATGAATGATGTGCTTTTATCACTGGGCGACGTGGCGGGCCCAATTAGTTCCTGTCCCCGCTCCCTTGATAAGGCACATATAAAAATTGTTTTGTTTAAGGCGACAGTCAAGCGCCTGTAAAACCTGAATGGGCTTGATAAAAAGAATAACAGAATGAAGGCATTCTCACTTTGATTTTATTTTTCTTTGTTGAGTTCGTGCTGTTTGGAGGCTTATTTTGTGAGATAATTTTTATAGATGGTTTCCTTTGTGTTTTCATTTGAGGCGGCGTGTCTGATGCTTAAGGTTATCTTATCGGATTATGTTTATTAGCTTAAGGAAATTTCGGGGAGGAAATTGTATTGATTCTATTATTATTAATAAACTTTATTGTCTCGTTGGTATAGTCATACAATACCCATTGTATGATCCAGGAAGACCAACGTTAGATGTTAAAAAAATCCACTTCCAGTGATTATCCGTTCCCAAATCTCAAAGAATTTGGTATAGAGGTACATAGGGAAGTATATATACATACAAACGTTCATTGAATTTCATGCCTTCCAATTTTAAACTTAACCAAATCATTTTTCGTGGACACGACAAACTTGTGTGTTAAAAGCAGGTACAAAAATCCGTCGGCTTTACGTTAATTCCCATTAAAATAGGTCAGACGTTTTCTTGATGAAACTCGAAACAATTTCGCCGTTCCGAAGTTTCCCTCGCACTAACTCTCGAACTATATAAACATAAGCCACCGACGTACTTTGTGGTGAGCTAACTGTTTCTTTTTATGACGCGGTTAAGTTTATACGTAACTCGTTTAGTTCAGAAGTACTGAGTAAATACCTCAGTGTTCGTATGTAACCGTATGCCGAACGCTCACCTTTGCTTCTAAAATGTTTATGGATCATAAATATGCGTCGTAGTACGTTATGTGTGGTACACAAAAAGTAATAGACTCTCAATAGTTATGGCTTCAATTATTGCTCAGTGAATCGACTGGAGTAATATCTCAGGGTTATAGAAAATTGACGTGAATTAAAAGGTTTGGTCAGTCAGTAAAGTTTCTGAAAGGCTATTAATACTAACGTCTTCCTTCTATGTTAAGGTCCTTGTATTGTAATACACACGATTTGTTATTGCGAGAATTCACGTAAGGCGTTATCCATCACTAAGTAAGCTGAATTTTTGACTATTTATATCATCATCATAATTATCATCATCATTATCAACAACCACAGAATGTCAAACTATAGAAATATTAACTATTATTTCCTCCAAAGCAACCTAATACCACAAAGGCATCCACAGCCTGTGAAAATTAACATTACAGCGGGCAGTCTCTCGCGACATTACAAGCCCCTCGTTAATCCGCAGACCCTTCCGCGTCATCGGTTCGGATGAATTAGTGCGTGGCCGAGGCGCCGGCCGACCGTGAACAACCCTTGATGGACGCCCCCCGCTGATTTATCGAGAAATACATCAGACATCAGATTACCTTTGCGATTCGTGATTTTTTAATCGGTTCATTAAATTTGTTTTGTGGTTGGGGTTTTTTTGCTGGGTGGATTGAACTCTGGCTCAATATATAAAATCTGTGTAAAAAGCCAGAGGCTGGTTGATGAAGAGTGATTAACTCGATCATTTAAACTCCGAACATGTGAAGATTTATTACGATTTCCGTTATTGATGTTGAAGTATGGACAAGGTAGTAAGGGGTAACATAAGTGTTATTCCTCAAAAGAAACTCGACAATACTTTATGCGGTAGTTTTTGCATCGATCTGATTTGTCCATATTTTATTTAAGACGGAGTATAGTTTAAATAAATGATTAAATTCTTCCATCAGGAGTGTAAGCAATAGCTTGCCACGTTAGTCCAACACGGTCGAGCAGCAAGAAGAATTTTATTAATATCAATAAGAGTGGAGTTGTGAAGCGACAGGCGCTTTGTGACGGAGATTAACGAGGGCTGCCACTCAACAACATCTGCAACTGACCGGGTTACTATACTCCTGAGCACCAGTAGTTACTTTATGAAACTATTGCTTATACATTATTTAAACTTACTGTCATCTCCTGATACTCAGCAAGGACTTGCCTGCAGGTGTCTGTCAATGAGCATTCTTTAACACATTTTTATTTAAGAAGCTAAACAAATTTGAAGAAACTTCAGGCATAAAAATGTATACAACGTTATGAAAGAAAAGAAAAGAAAGAAATAATTTATTGTTGGACAGTAATAAAAAACATACAAAAAATAAGCATTAATTACTATACAGAAAATAAAATTAAAAAAGCATTATACATGAAAACAAAAAAAAACAATAATAAAAATACCAGCACTTAAAAATTATTATTATTACTGCGCCAACAATGGATCCCGCATTCAGCTAAATGCTTTAGTACAGCCTATGCTGTGCCGCAGCGCTGATTTTCAATGCGAGGTCCAAGTGACGTCCGCATGCTCAGTGTATGTAAATTATAAACAAATAAAAAGTGAAAAACAAACAGTTGTGAAATTTTACGCGTATGTGTTAGTAGTGCTAGCCTATTACATAACCAATCACAATTTCAATCTTACACTCCGCCGTTATCATAGACTTAAGTAAAAGAAATGCGACAAGATCTAAGTTTAGTAGTGATTTCTTTGTACATGCCTAAATAATTTGTTCATTTTACTCCTCAATGTGTTCAACGCTGTTTAAAAAAATTTATAGATTAATGTCATTAAATTTGCTTATTTTGTATTTTGAGTGGTCTTAGGATGCAGTCCGCTTCTAATTGTTCGTTGGTTAAATTTACAGGAAGTTCTATGTTCAACAGTGGACTTTCTGCTGCTGAAATAAGTGAAACAAAATGTTAATAGACTTCTCCAAAATATTTGTTTCTGAAAGCTGTACTCGTTATGGTGTTTTTAAATCTTATAATTTGTTAGTAATATTTTCGTATTGTTTGTTTCCAAGAATTAAATTAAACAAAACTTGTTAAATGTATTCCAACTTTGTTTTGTCTATTACAGAATGAAAACATTACTTTTGGACAAGAATTAATTTACTTTTCTGAATATAAGTTAGGGTTCTTGGAATTTAACATGATCTGTTTAAATATAACAACAGAATGAATCAAGATTAAGGTTAACACAACATTGTCATAAGCAACATAGCGCCAGCTCACGGCATGTAATTTCCTTTATTATCTTTGAACAAAACTAAGTAACGAGCGGACTTATTCCTATAGTTTTTCTCTCTCTTCAGCCACTGAAGTCCATTGCTGTACATATGTCTCCACACCGACTAAATGCAGGCGAATGGTATGCTATTATGGCCATTCATCGCAATGAAAAAAAGGCAGCTTGCATAGTGGTGATCACACACTCCTATTTATTAGTCAAGTGGAGACCAGGTATAGGCAAGCGAAGTCACGCCCATCTGCAATGGGACGGAAGAGTTGGTTAAGGTAGTCGGAAATCGCTGGACACAGGCTGCTTCCAACAGGTCGATATGGAGATCTTTATGGGAGGCCTGCATTTAGGAAGAAATAGTAAATTTAAAATAAAACATAATGTTGTGACATAATTCTAAAGCATAGGAAAGATTTTGTCAAAATTACGTCTGTGAAGTCAGTCAGCCAAAAACTCGGAATAATATTTCTCGAGTCCGGCCTGTTCCGTGCAGTCACAGTGCAATATGTACAGTGGATATGGTGGAGTTTGTCTTCGTTAAAGCAGCAGTTTACAACTCAGTGACCGAGCTATTGCTAGCAGTATATATTCCCATTTTGACTTGTATGGTATGCCATTGTATTGTATGGTATGAATTAAGTTACACTACACAACACGGCAAACATTTCAATTTTAGGAATGGCAACCAGATATTATCTTAATTATTTATTAAGCTCACACTTATAACGGGGAAGAAAACAGTTCCAATAGTATTCTCATCCCGAGTCGTAATATAATGCAACCCACGCCAAGTCATTCTTCGAGTCCCAAGACACAGATTTTGATGTTGAAATTACCTATAAAAACACAAATGTTTATTAACCTAATTCTAATAACGACATGAGTAGACCGAGAACCATCATAACTAAAATTCGTCTCAGAGATTTTAGGATATATTCTTCCTATCGTAATAATATTATTGCCCAAGCTTTCGATGATTTGACCATACGTAACAGTATTGTAAAACTACGCCCTTTATTACACGTTGAGTGTCCAACCTAGCGAATAGTGTACACAGGTTCATGTCCCATCAGACCCGTGTAGCGTTAAGAGTACAAGCGCTCTGTGTAAACTCAATGACAAAATGGCACCGGATTTACAAAATTCGTGAAAAAATAAATGAAAAATCTGTTACGGTTTTAACCGTAAGCATCACTTTTGAATTGTATGATATTGTTCGCTAATCGTACTCTACAATACAATCAGGCTATATTTTTACCTATACCTAACCGCACCTATTTAATATGAATACACGGTAAATATTATTTTACATACATTAATGATAATACAATATAAGAAAACATTGATTATAGAGAACACCCATGCAAGGTACTCATACGAGTTGGATTATTATAAAATAAATAACTCACAACCTCACCAAAGATGTTACACGCAACCATAATACCTCATAAGTCAAATTAGCAAAAATCTGACAAGCCGACACGACCTACACCTAACCATTACTCATAGCTCGCAGGTTTTGCAAACGCCGATGAATTAGGTTCCCCGCCCGGACGTGAACCGGCGCAGTAAGCGGCCACGCTCCTCACCCATTTGTCTTCGTTACGCCAACAACGCCGGCCGTCTCCGCAATCATTGCACGTGATATATTCTATGAAGACAGTTATTTGTATTAACTGGAAATTAGTATGGTGTTTGGTTTGTATGAATTGATGCTGTTATGGGGCAAATTGCTTTCGATAATTTTTGAAGATTAATTTCGATATAAGAAGCTTATTGCTTGAGATATTGTCCAAAGGCCGGTGAACGTGAGGTATTGTATTTGATTCCCATCTAACAAAACAAAACTTTATGCTCATTTTGTATGATAATTGAAAATGAAGTGGTAAGCACATACTCGGACGTTTACCAACAATGTGAACAGACGACTTGATACAGTTAAGAGGAAGACACTACGTACAGGCCTTTTCCATCGTATGGTTGGAGATGACAATGTTTATGAATTTCTTGTAAGCGTTAATGACAGGCAGACAGCAGGTCGTAAAATCATAAACCAAATCTTTCTACATAGTTACATATTTACTTAACCATTTACAACTGACTTGAAATGTATCTGTGGACAAAACAGGCCAAAGAAGTATACACAATGAATGTTCATAATGTTCAACACACTTTCAGAAACCAGTGCCATTCAGACAATATTCAAGCATCTTACTGTATCTTCCAAAATACTTAAGATTTCTTCAAATGTCAAGCGCTAACGTATAGTGCTATTAATAAAATAAGCGTGCATATTCATATGTCGAGCTGTAGTAAGGATTTAAAGCTCTTCAGCTGAATAACAATGATTCTCGCGACCCAAATACATTATGTAGGGAACAACATCCGGCGCTGAATGCCATTTCAGACGAGCTATTTGTTTCCGACATTATTAACGTAAGCCTCGCATAATCTGCAGTTAATGATTTATAGTTTACGACGCTAATTAATGTTCTGATTTAGTTCAGTTATTGCAATGCCGCTGCTCGATCGGGAATTTCATAAATATACGTTAGACTCGTAAATCCAATTAAATGAAACTTGTGTGAAATGTGTTTTTTTTTTGTTTATTGTCCAAGTTGAGATTATTCTAAGATTAAAAACCATTTGGACGGACTCAGAATTTTCTGCCCTTTATATTAAAATCTATTTACCTACTAAAATATTACTTGCTGAGTTTCCTCATATTGTAAAATACATAAAACTCCTGACTTTAACTAATAAAGTACAAGCAAGAAAAAAGGAAACCTAGTTCACAAGCTATAACTTACGGGACTAAACTTAATGTCTTTATAGGTAACATGCTGTGTAAGCATAACTGTCTTTACGTCCTTGTAATAAGGCTCATAGTTGTGTATCGCAGGAGTTATTATAAGTAGAAAGTAATATTTCTGCGGTGAGACCTCTATTCAGGTGTGAACCGATAAGGAATGTCCCGCCGGTAGCTAGCCTGGCAGCTCTTTGAAAAAATCTTATACAAAGGTGTGCTATGCTATCACATGAAACTTGGGAGGTTTTGTTACGAACTGACTTTTCAATGTAATATTAATGGAAGGTGGACTTCTTTTAGAACTTAAGTTTTTTACACGAACTAGCGGCTTTTATACTAGCAAATCATGCCAGTCATCCAAGAACAACATCTAAGAAATGTTAGATTTTTAACTAGTGTTAAAAAAAAAAAAGAAAAGTGGTAGGACAGTAATTCCGCGTATCGGACTTCATGTATTTTAAACTTAAAATTGCACAAGTCCTTTTTTGACCGACTTCAAAAGAGGAGGTAATCAATTCGACTGAATTTTTTTTTTTTTGTATGTTTGTTACTCGATTACGCTGGTATTTGGGAACCGATTTTAAAAAATTCTTTTTTGTCAGAAAGCATGATATACTAGGTTGGTACCATAAAAAATTGGTGAAGACCTGATGAATATCTTCGGTCCTGAAGACCAGAACTCCTCAAAATTGAACGGTACAGCAATAATTCTTTTTGCACCTGGTTCAGTATAAATGTATTACTACAAAGGGGGGGAGGGGGGTTAAAAGGGGTGTGGAGGGGGGAGAGAAAATAGATACTAATGTAAATAGTCAATATTTCGGGCAGTACTTAAACGAGTAGAAATAAACTATTTTGTCGACAAGTATGTAGTATGTTAGATTTGTGTCATTAAAAAATGGTGAAGACCTGATGAATATCTTCGGACCTGAAGAGCAGAACTCCTCAAAATTGAACGGTACAGCAATAATTCTTTTTGCACCTGGTTCAGTATAAGTGTATTACTACAAAGGGGGGGGGGGGGGGTTAAAAGGGGAAAGGCGTGTAGGGGGGCGGGTTAGGTAATAGATACAATTAATTTCCGTTTTCAATATAAAAGTTTTACTATAAACAGTAGGTGAAGAAGAGGGAGAGTGAGAGAAATATATACGTAAATTACCGACGTAAACTAAGAGAATCCGACCTGGTCAGTATCTAACTATAGCGGATATCATGATTATAATGACTTACAATCTTCTCATAATTTCACAGCAATAATATCATATTTGGTCTGAAGAATTCGTAAATTTTAAAGACATCGTTTTGATTATATCATGATCACCTTTCTCATTATTACGATGCCTATCAAAACTAAAAAGGGACAAATAAAATAATTTTTAATAAAAAAATAAATACCGACTTCAAAGTGCCACTACAAAGTAACAAATAAAATATATTTCATCGTACTAGTACCCAATGATTAATGTTCTTATTGACTTGACTAGCTAACAAATCTTAAATACGTAATATTTTGAAGGCGGGTCGCTAAATATCAAACACGTATAAATTTAAGCAAATATTACACCATTTGATATTACATGTAGATCCTGCAATGTTGGCTCAGAAAGGCACATAAGTAAATTAAACACAAATGAATATAATGTGCTAATCCTACGTGTAAATTTATTGAAGTTTTGATAGAATTTCTATGTGTCTTACATGTGTATGGTAGTCTGTTGATAATTATCTAGATATGATCCACGAGACGGTTGACCACCGGAGTAACTTGTGTGTTGATGATATTCAATTACCATACTCTTTAACAGTGATATATTTCAATCATAGTCAGGAAACCTGCATGACATAAAGGCATTTAAGTACAAGAAAGGGTATGTTGTGTCCCATGCTCAACAGTGGACAATTACGGCCTGATATATTAAGACAAATTCATATTCCGTGTAAATCTTGCGTGTTTTTCGCTATAATTACTTACACAAATTAATGTTAAGCGTAAGGCGTACATGTTCGGCACTTAGCGACCCGCCTTCAAAATATTACGTATTTAAGATTTGTTAGCTAGTCAAGTCAATAAGAACATTAATCATTGGGTACTAGTACGATGAAATATATTTTATTTGTTACTTTGTAGTGGCACTTTGAAGTCGGTTTTTATTTTTTTATTAAAAATTATTTTATTTTTAGTAACCACATTACTTACTATAATGCAATCCTTTATAGCAACTTGTAACCTGAATTCCAGTCTTTTTGAGTCCAGTGTATTCAGATAAAATAACAATGGAATTATTAGTATACCTAATATTTAAAAGAATATTCTAAAAAGCAGGTTCTATTTTTGACGGAAACACTGCCATAATTCCCGCCGACTTCACAAAACATACATCATTGTATTTTTAGTGAAATATTTCCACCTTCCTTTCCAAAATATGATGTAGGAGGATGTAGAACATGTGTCAATGCTGTTTCAACAAACAATGGAGGTTCACGTGAGCAAATGTAACGAAATCAATCTCGCAGACGTGATTCCGCTCGCTCCTACCACGAGCCTTTGTTGCAATTTACTATATGGTGTTGAAAATGAAATAGTTTAATATACTATACGTAGGTAATACCATTGTTGGATGTTATTACGACACCTTTAATTATAACAATTGGGGGTTTTTATAGATTTCACTTAATATCAGGTGATCTCGTTGCCTGCTTCTTGGGCTTAATTGGCATTAACCTTCTAGTCTTCAACTCGACATGGACTTGTCGAATTGCATGCCTTTGAGGATGGTACTCAGATTCTCTAATAAATTGCGAACAAAACATGTACTATTTTTTTTTTTCAATCTTTATCATCCCACTGTTGGGCAAAGGGAGACCTTTGCCCTCTTTTTCCCGTCCCGGTTCCAAATAATTTCAATTTTGGTCTTCCGCGATGTCGTCGGCCATCAGGTACCCTTGGGTACCTGATCGTAGATGTTACCCATTGGTAGGCCATGTGGCTCGAATGCATTCATATGGGTGGGCTAAAATATTAACCTTATAAAATGCACAACATTTTTTTGGTACGAGGATTTAACCCGGTTAGTTCTTTCAGTCTCTCTCGTTACAGACATAAAAAATATATAGATCCCGGCACATACAATTGCAACAGTAGTAAACGCCTGACGACAGCGAGGAATAAGTTGAATTATTACATTTCACACAAAAATTGTTGATCGGCGACGCGTGTGCACAATGGACAATGTTACTAGGTCTGCCAAATTGCTTGAAATGTTGTCTCAGTAAAGCCTTTATGTATACAAACACACTAGTTTTTGTTGTAGTCAAAAATACCTAGTAGTTTTGATTTTATAGGTATTCAAAGTTTTGAAAAATATCGAGTCCCGCTACAGTCGCGTGATCGCTTGTGACGTCATTTCGCAACGCGCCGCACGGGCAACGACTCGCTTCGTATCAAATCGCCAGCGATTATAGTAGTTGTAAAAGCTTGCGCAGTGTTTTGTTGTTGGTTTTCGTTCGCGTATTAAGTTAATAGTTTAATAATAGTAAATATTATTCGATTAATAAAATGGATGAAGGATTCGAAAAAGGGCAATCGGTTAATCTACCTAAAATAGATGGATTAATGGTTGCGCATTACTTATCAACAAATAGTGATTTCGTTGCCGCCGAAATGCGAGGAATAATAATAGTTTAAAAAAACTAAATAACACGCTTTTTATAGAAAACCGAACTAAAAAATAGAAAATAAATTTTAATGAATTTAAATTAAGAAAATAGTGTTAAAAATTTCAATGAATATAAATTAATAATAGTGTGAATAAAAAAAAAATATTTTATTTTAAAAAAAGCGTGGGGTGCATGGTGTCAATAGTTATAAATATTTTATTGACAGATATGAGTAGAGTGATTATCATTTCGATAATATCTTAAAAAGCACCCCACGCTTTTTTTAAAATATTTTTTATTTTTTTATTCACACTATTATTAATTTATATTCATTGAAATTTTTAACACTATTTTCTTAATTTAAATTCATTAAAATTTATTTTCTATTTTTTGTTCGGTTTTCTATAAAAAGCGTGTTTTTTAGTTTTATTAAACTATTACCTATTTATTTTCTACTTTTTAGTTTGGATTATTTATTATATTTATCATATTTTGCAAATTGAAAAATGGAATAATTTTATCAAATTAGTTTATTGTCATCGGTCCTCAATAAATCTACAAAGTTTGAACGAAATCTGGCCGTTTAAAGTGGGTCAAAATCGCGCCAAAAGAAGTCGGTTACAAACAAACATACAAACATACAGGTGAAGCTAATAAAAAGCGTGTAAAAATGCAACAGTAAGTGAAATTTCCGTGCTACTACTTATGCTTAATAGTTTATCTGTTCTAAATTGTTTTATCAAAACAAAATACCCAACTAATGTCGTAATGGAAGAATGCAACTCAAATAGTAGAACTACCTACCTACCATTAAATTTGTAAGTTAAAGACAACAAATATGCATGTATTATAGTTTTGTAGCTATTGGTAGGCACGTATGTATAATATAAGTAGGTAACGCTCTTCTTAGTAAATTTAAATGAATACATCATCGATCAAGTATAATTGATCGATGGAATACATACATACCTATATTGATTTATTGCAAACTAGCTTCCGCCAGCAGCTTCGCCCCAGTTTCCCTCAGAAGCTGTACATTTTCCCAGTATTAAAAGTAGCCTATGTGTTATTCCAGACTTTCTTTTCTGGCGAATTGGTAGTTGTGTTTGTGCATTTAGGCACAACACATGATTTCCTAGTATTTGGATTGGACATTGTTAAAAGTCTTTAGGTATAAACGTAATATTATAGTACTCTGTGGGTATAAATTCAACGGCACGGGCGCGCGACCACGAGCGGACTGAGTGAGCCAGTGAGCGTGTTGTGGTATGACGTCACACCGTAACCGGCAGCCCGGGTCGTACTGTTACAACTTGTTTTACTTCTAAATCGGAAACTAATTGACATATCGAAGTAATTCTTTCACTAGTATTTTTTATTTTTGCCAGAGAATATGGAGTGCTAATAATCAAAATTAGTTAACATTCTTCATTATCGGAGGACGCGCGGGCTCGGTCCACACAAAACGAGGTGCTTTCTGTCAGCTCTGCACCCGATATTAACTTACCTAAGGGTGATGCAGTTTTAAAAGTTTTTTATTAAAAAAAAAACAGTTTTAGTTTAAATTGATATTTTCCAAAAAATTAAAAATAAAATTGGTGTTACAAGGAGTACTTATAATAATGGGCGATCGGTAAAGTTTGGATTTACCCCTACATGAAGTCCACACGTAACAAACCGGTGCGAGTATATCATGGTATAAATATCCATTTATCAAATAACGCATGGTTATAACAAGACGTCAATGTAACTTGATGTGGAGGCTGTGCGACAAAGCGCAGTGCGAGTGAAACTCCCTTACAAATATTGACGAGGTGAATAGCTTAATGGATTAATATATTTGTTTCCCCTTGATGCAATGTGTAAAGGTTCCTAAATAAATACACCCAACAGTCACATACATAGTCCTGACCCCACACTAAGATCGAGTCTTGTGTTGTGGGTATCAGAAACTACGAGAGACTTTTCGGTCTCACAAACACCCAGACCCGAAACAAATACCTGTGGATCACACAAATATTTGTTTCTGTGCGGGGATCGAACCCGCTGCCTCTCGTTTCACAGGCGGCGTCTAACCAACTGCGCCACGGAGGCTGTCAAATACCTTTGTATACATCAATAGTAGTCGTGATGCCGTCTTTGCTGGTGGTAGAATCCGTAGTCGGTTAAAAGTTGACTGTGAAACGAGAATTCACGGTTGCAATACGCGCAACAAGATAAATATTATTGTGGTCTACAACGCTGCTCACATTCCTATTTGTGCATTTCATATAACTTAGAACTGGTTGGAAGGACTCCAAAGTGTACAGGTATATTTGCGATATTTTGTACAATACTATGTGCATAGCTAGCGCTAATTAACTACGAAACAACTCATAACTTTCAAAATGTACGAGGATTAAGACCTAATTGTAGAATATGCAATGCAAACCATACAAATCAACACGAGTAGGTACTATAATTGTCTTCTAGAAAAACCGTGTCACATAAATTAAGAACTCAATTTCCTACAGAACCAAGCATCAGGCAGTTACTTTAGCAAACGACAAGTGACACATGTGTCTCTCCCCCCTCCCCCCTTCCTCCTCCTCAGTCCCCGCACCCCGTGTCCCGTCATCTCCTTGTCACATCTATTGACATTCATTTCGTTTGTGTTATATCACGTGTCGACCGGAATATTCGATGAACGTGAATTATAAAAATATATTTGATAGTTGATTTGAGTAGTTCCTTTTGTAAAGGTGTTGAAGAATGTTTTATGGTACATATTTGAGATACACCTGATGGTAAGTAATCACAATCACCTAAAAACGCTCAAAATGTTTCATGGTCAATAATTTGTTGACTTTTGAACAGACAGTAAACTGGGGAGAAGATGAATATAGTTAATCTCTAACAAATCGCCCTACAAATGAAACGTGTCAGGTTTCTGTGTAATAGTAGTTTCATCTACAGGTCGGGCAGGCCACTTATAACTTTAGCTTTTCATGATATTATGGTGTTTGAGCAATTATGGTTTTCTAATTGGGATTGGGAGGAATTATTTTTAATTTTTTTATTCTTCTTCTTCATGTGAATGATATCCAAAACCGCACTTGAATACAAAGAAACTGCTCATCTTCCATAGAACTTGCTACGCCTTTTTTAAAGCGATCAACTTTGAAGTGGACTTTCAATGAAACAGAAGAACAATTTAAACTCTCAAAGGGTGTAAACCTGATCGATCATACAAGCAAGCCGGGTGTAAGTCGTGACGTACTTAGTGTAGTGGCCGGTGACGTCACAACAGCCATCCGTCACTGCCACAGCTCGGCGCGCCCGCACCACTCACTGTACAACTTTAGCGTCACACCAAGTTTTAATGCTCGTACATATATAGTTATCATGTGCGGTATCGAGGACTCTATCAATTACATGTCATTGTTTTTTTTTTAAACCACGCGCTTATTATTTATTTTTATTATTCTTGATATGTTATTACCGGTTTTTTCTTTTCTTTTGTTGAACATAATTTTATAATACATAATCTGAGGTACATGGAGTATTAAAAATAGAACCTTATTACACAAAACACACGACTTTTTCCCAGAAGGATTAGGCAGAGGTGCTACATATTTAAATCAGGGTGATCGTTCTGTTTTCATAATTATATTGCGTTCTACTAGACGTGAAATATTCTCCTTCAGTCCAGCGCCTAATGGTCATAGCTAAGCTTATTCAATTAGTGTCTGGCGTTTAGTCGGTTATTTATGTTTGCTGAGCGAGTATTAGCCGGTTAATTCCCATGTAGTTAGGGAGACAAACTGCCGGCGCGAGCTCGGACGTGCCCGGCAGATCGACGCGCCAGTAATGATGCTACTGACTTACTTTGTTGCAGGTAAACATTTAGGGGCCATTTTGATACTTTACTACGACGAATCTATCTATACATATAGTAAATTTGTAACCGATCGATGTCTGTACATGGAAGATATATTATATAACCTAATATGGTGGACTGTATTAACGCGATAGAGCCCAAAACAATGATTTTTAGAGTTTTTGTCTATTGTCTGTGCCTTTGTGCATACTAATCTAAGAAACGGTTGAACCAATCTCGCTTAAATTTGGTATGGAGGAAAATTGTTTGTCTTCATGTCGGTAAAGTGAAACTGCACTACATTTTATGGTAAAATCAATACCATTCAGATAGAGTACCGATGATATAAATGAGAATCTCCCGCAATGCAACAAAAATATGCCTGTCTTGAAGAGATAAACTAAACGTTTGCTTATTCTCACCCATAGTTCAGACACAGCTTATAAGATCCATGGTACGTACATGTACGGGAGGAACACAAGGGCAGGCAATCTATTCCACAATATGATGGTCCGAAAGTACACACGAGTGACATAATACATGTATTAGAATTTCAAAAGGAAATTTCTAATAGCCGTATTCATGTCACTTTGTAATTAGTTAGTAGTTCGGCGTCCCGCAAACTGTTTACATAAAGTTGAATCAGCAATGATATGCATTCGGCTCCGAAATCTAATCACGGGCCAGATGAATGCCTCCAAAGTTTGTTGAACACAATAGCAGCGCGAAATTTTCGCTGACTGCAGGAGTGCAACTTCACTCTAACAACTAGTTTCACATGACTCTGTCATATAAAACATTATATTACTATTCATAGTTTTACGAGTATAAAGTTTTATTCCAGTTTGATATAATAGTGAAGTTTGGGTGTAACTTTGTGCTTGCATAATTGTATTACTTTTTACTTGGCTTTCGTCTAAGGAATTCTGTTGATGAATATAGACACGAGGATTTACACAAAGACCCTTTAGAAGCGGCCTGCTTTACCTTTTAATATCCTATGGCTTTCTGCGTTTGATTTGGTTCATCGATATTCGTGTGTAAATATTAATCTGAATCTGGGTGTTCTGGGTTAGAATTTGTACATGAATACACAACATACAAAAATAATAGAATCGAGGTGGTAAAATAAAAACTACACACGTAACTAGTCGTCATAAACTCAACTCAACGATTCTAGCGTTATATCCTAGCCAAAATTTATTAAAACATTAAAGTTTAGAAAAAATAAGTCCGTCTATAGAATCGCCCCTCACATAAAGCTTTGAAAAGATCGTGTTTGGGCTCGATCCCACGGCCTTGAAGTCGTGACACGGGGCGATATCTCAACACTGGCGAATAGGAACAAATGAAGGCCTATTCCAGAGGAAATAATAAAAGATTCGTATAATTTATCTGGAGGTGTTCCGGCAAATATTGTTACGTGAAATGTTTTCTTGTGAGATTAATTGTTTGTTTGTGCTTTGTGTATTGTATGAATTTGTAAGACTTAGAATGCGGCGTTGGATTGATTATTACACTATTAAAGGAATTTTATACCAAAATGGTAAAGTAAGAACACTGCTTATGACTGCTTTTTAAATAAGTGTATGCAGATAGAGCATCTACTGGTATCACGATCTAACGTAATAAAACAGATGTGAAGTAAACTGTTTTACTAACACGTGTCACACATCCAGTCACTCAATAATATATGTATATCGTTTCTCCATCTCATCCTCAAAGGCTGACAGTATTCTAGTAAATTCGCGAGTACTTACCTTCATTAAAACTTCATTAGTGTATTATGTGATGGGCTTACTAGTTCTAACCACTTTCAAATATCGAGAAAATGCACGAAGGTGTGTATGTTCGCCGGGCCACGAGTTCCCACTTACTAAAAAGCGGGGTCCGTCCGTTCCTGTGTGAAGAAGTAGAAATATCTATTGTATTGTATCAGCCCATATACGTCCCATTGCTGGGCGCGGGCCTTCTCTACAATCGAGAAAATCGATTGAGAGTGGTTAGGCCATATAGTCCACCACGCTGGCCTAGTGCGGGTTGACGGACATACCGTAGAAATTATTTTAAAATCGCTACGGTATGCAGGTTTCCTCACGATGTTTTAGTAAGAAATTAGAGGCCGGCTACTTATGTCGAATAGCAGGAGATAAATATCTGCTATCAATCGATACCCTATATGACCGACATTGCGCTTAATATACACAAAAAAAAAGAATAAAACACCGCTCGTCCTTAGTAACAACAAAAACAGGAAGACTTGGATGAAACCGTGCCACACGAGAGTATCACGTATTCAATTATAATGTAATTAAGTCGCACTATTCCTCGTGGATGTATTACTACCGACATCAAAGCCGGGGATGTTATTATAATTCTTTATTACGTTGTGCGGCCTCTTAATTCCACCTCCCTGTATATGTTTATAAACTAATGTTTATTTACTGAATAAAATAAAAAAATGAAATACTTATTCATAAAAATAGCGCACGTTGGAGCTTCGCCTATGACCCGGTGTAGATATACGATGGTCACAGGTCGCTTTCTACAATTCGTTCTAGCTATCTTTAGGCCACAGCTCATTTACGTGTGGTAATTTGTGGATATTATGGACATAATAATCATTTTCTGCCGCAGAAAAACCCTTATTAAGTCCAGATCTCACACAAAGATCGTACAGAGTTGAAGACGAGTCTCTTTGATATTTATCGTGCCTTACGTCAATCTTAACCAATATAATGAACTAACCCGTAGTTTACGACAGCTGCGGGCTATGCCCTAAGTATCAATGACACTCTCTGAATCCTGTTCACTGGGCAATTATGGGACGATACAGATATTATTGTTGTCTTAATGTATAGATAGATATAAACACCCAGCACATCACCAATTTTTTCATACTAAAAGTGTTTTTCTATTTCGCGGCAACAAAGAGCGGGTGTCCGGTGCGATGCGTATCTGCCCTCTAATTCCGCTGAAACTGCTGTAATTCGCGGCCCCGCCATGCGTGACGTCATGCGGGCTGTATTTACTTGCATTCTCTAACTACAGGGAAATTACTCTAACTCTTTTGGGCCTGCGGTTTCATGTTTAACTTACTTGTGTTTTACCGCAATACGGGTTCTGAGGCATTTTGCAATTAAAGAGATATAGAGCAAAACATATAGGTAGTACTTTCAAGGACAGTACAACAATAGAATTTAAGAAGGATCTATTCTTATATTTTATTGTTTTACTTGATCAAGCGGAAACTTCATGTCAATCAGCATCACAGTAATGCCATGGTAATTTTTAGTGTAAAATGTTCTCATTCATCCACCAGATATAATCACAAAATCCACTGGCGAAACACAGGTAGCCCCACAGAACAGATAAATATTCAACTGTTCTTGGGCCATCCCCTACCGTTGGATATTCTATTCCCATTGTATTGTTGTATCAGCCCATATACGTCCTACTGCTGGGCACGGGCCTACTCTACAGTCGAGAGAATCAATTGAGAGTGGTTAGGCCATAAAGTCCACCACACTGGCCTAGTGCGGGTTGGCGGACTTACATACCGTAGAAATTCTTTAAAATCGCTATGGCATGCAAGTTTCCTCACGATGTTTTCCTTCACCGTTAAAGTACGTGGTGATTGACTATCAATACACACATAGCTCCGAAAAGTCAGAGGTGTGCCCTGGGATTTGAACACGCGACCACCGTGCACAATATGTAGGCAGCCGCGTCTGGTCCGTTACCAAAACGCCTCCCGCACTTTTGCTTTTTGAAATTATCTTGATTTGCCATCAAGATAGTTATTGTTCGTCGCGTCAGTATAAAAACACACACAAATGTGCAATCTATTTCATTTCCACAAATAGACAATAAATTGGATTTCAATTCAATTGATATTTTAATGGATTAAAATAAATGTGAATTCAAAAACATTCAATATTTGTATTAATTTACACAAATGGTTGGGCTGTTTGTTGGTTCATGTAATACAAACAGCAACTAGAAGTTGTAGGAACCTTCCTGTGATCCGAGGCGGGGCCGCCGCAAGATATGTTTATGAGTAGCTACAAATAACTTTGCCTTAGTACAACAAATGGTTTCGTTAAGTTAATAATGGCTATGAGAATTAAAATATTTACTTGGTAATGTGACTAGTTTTATGTCGATTATGCCTATTTTATTTCCATTGAACTTTAAAGTCTAAACCGCCACACTAGCAAATTGATTAGATAGGAAAAAAATTCGTGAACACAAAATGAGAAGTTTAGATGTGTTCCTAGTTTTTGAAAAAGGAAGGACGGAAGGGATGTGAATGCATGGAGATTGTAAGACCCAATTGGACTGACCCAAACGAAAATATATTATTTCACGTCGATTTTCTGTGAGATAGTGGCGCCATCTTGGTCGAGTCGGCCCGCGCATTGAAAGCTAACATTACGACATAATTTCCTACGGATACTTAAACATCTATTTATTCTTGTAAAAATTTATTAAAATAGACAAGCCTAACCGTAACATATTCCCACAATATTTGGATAAGTCGTACCAAAATACAGTGTAAAACTCTGCACCATCAGAATAAACACAAACGAGTTAAAAACTAAAAAGGGTGAGCTTTTTGAAAAATATTGTTGTATTTCGACGTTACACCAACGAGCCCCGACACGTGGCTAAGGCTGCTGTATCGGCTCTGCCAGAAGCAATTTCCCATAGAAAAATACATTTTTTATTTAGTCAAAAGTGATTTTCATAAAAATATTTCCAAATTCTATGTTGGAAAATAGAACGTGTTGCCTTTACGCAATATATTATTAAAGGATGTTGAATATATTTTATTCATATTATCGGTTTTATGATGCTACTGATTCATCATAATTATAATTTAAACTTACTTTAAGATCCTATGAGCTCGTCGCGTCTTCGAACATTTTAGACAAACTGGTATTATCGGTAATATAGAATACAAAAAATATAGTAGAAGGTACAAATCAAATTTGTAAAGTTATGAATCATATAGAAAGCATTCCGTGCTTCCTATATGGTTACACGACAAATGTCTCTTTCAAGAGACTGAATATCTTTGTTAGTTATAAATCAGCTAAGTACTACCTAATGTAGGCAAAGATGATTATGAAATAACAGTAGGATAAAACATCAAATGCATCGAGACACTAAAATACCCCTTCAACAAAAACACAATCCTACTAATATTATTAAGGCGAAAGTTTGTGACTTCTTCGTGCTCAAATGTTTGGGCCAATTTTGATGAAATTTGGTATGGTGGTAGCTGACATCCTGGATTAACACATATGCTACTTACTAATATCTCTTACTTATATCTCGCAAACATACTGTTCCTGTGGTATAAACAAGGAATTTAAATATGTATATTCGATACACTTCCAGTTTAGGATAGAATATAGGCTGGATGAAATGGAATATAAGAGGACTGGATTGCATGCCTTTAATCAGAGAACAGATTAAAAAGGTATACGGCGGGATGTTAGAGAACGGGACAAGAAGAGCTGTATAAAGGACCGCACTAACGTTGAGTTTAGGGGGTGCTAGGGTTAATTCGTACGAAAAAAGGCACAGTTAACAACAGTAAGCAACATAATTTATGTGTATAATGTGGACTCGACTAAAAAAAGTGTCTGCGCCCAAACGTAGCCGGGTCGCGCCGCTAGTAATTCATAAATCTTTAAACACCCATAACCCGATTCCAACCGGCTTACCACTTTCTCTCCGTGGTAAATACGTTTTCATTGTGAAAGCATTATAAAAATAAACGGGACGATTTCTCTACCGTTACCGGGGTATAATGGGCCGTCCGGGGTGCCATCGGGGTTACCGCCTGGTCGTTCTTGATAATAAGAGACCTTGAACGCTTCCCGCGCCCCCTGACAACGATTGGTTGAATAACAAAAGAGCTCTTTTATATTTGCTTTAGATACTGCGTTCACCGGTTAGTTTTTAAATAGTTTTTATCTTACAAGACAGGCAATTGATATGATTTTTAATAATAGGTGTGAGGTAGAGCGATGAAATGTGAGAATTTGGAATTTAGAACCTCCAACACACTAGCTGTATAAGACTCGAAACCAAGGATAGAATATTAGATTTTTCTAAAGATAATAGTCTATAACAAGGTTTGAATAGTCCATTAATACTTTTATTACTTCTTACTACATCGAAGTTCTACAATTACAAGCATTGCCATAAACAAAGATTCGTTGCAGATTTTCACCTCACATGACAAGATATTACATCCGTGTAAACGATCATACACATCCGCAAACCTCATCGACTATTAAAATACCACAAAATGTCGGGATGTAATTACGGTTCCTCGTGTGTCAAAGCATACAGGCACCGCACAAAAAGCGAGCCTTGTAATGTTAAAACCCGCAAACACTTCAAGTATGGCAGCTAAACCATCTATTATCCATAGCGTCGACTAAATTCCCATCTTTTGTGCGCTAATTGAGCGAGCTCACACCCAAGCTCATTACGAGCGCCAGGAAATTGTTTCATAGAGACGCGTACAGGCGTGTTTGGAGAACAAACAGGCGGTAATACCAGGTGAGCTAGCCGGGTATGTTGACACTGCGGTGCGAATTGAGGAACAAGTCATTAAATTTTGTTATGCAGGTCAAATTTTTACTTTATGTTTTGAAGGTATAAAACATAATTTGGTGTTATTAAGAATAGGCATCATATGTGCATACAATTGTTTGCTACTAGTATCTCAATTGATTAATTAATAATTAACACCTCATTAAGGTTGCAAAAGTCACTGGATTTAGGCCACTTCCAACAGGTCTCTATGGAAATACTTGGGTGAGGCCTACGTAGAGCAGTGCAATTCCTGTGGCTGAAAAGCGAGAGAAATAAAGAGAGGCTGTAATTGCGTTATGATATTAATCTATATCTCGAATCAACATCACGTTACGTATAACATTCAATATAATAGTTCACGAGGGTGCTGATTTAGAGCGGGTTTAACATTGATACTAGTTATTTTTATAGAATTCGCAATTTTCAGGAGCACAAATATTTGAACGAGCTTCAAACGCTCCACGAATAATTTAAACATTTGATATCAAATTTTGCCCAAATAAATTCCTCTATCAATCAAGCTGCAGTCATTTATTATTTACTCGAATCCACCTTTAACGACTAGGAGCCACTTATAGTTCAAAACTATTTCAAATACATAGATATGTAAATCAAGTTTGTACCATCCTTCCAAGTAATTCTTGGCCACAATCGTGATGACAAACCAAATGTACAAACTAAACTAGTGAATAATCCCGTCTCCCACCTCAGGTACATTCGGTCCCCCGCAGTTAGTTAGAATTTCAACAAGAGCCGGCTGACCTCGTTAAACATAGTTGCCGAATTGATTCAGGGTCCTTGATAAATTCCTGTTTACATTACCGTGACGCAGTGTGCCGAGTTTTAGGGCAGAGCCTTTGACTCAGTAATGTACTTGTAACACTCATAATTGCTTGGTAATTTGTAAATGTGGAGGCTTGGGACCAGATGGCGTATGGCGACTTATGAGCTTTAGTTATTAGTTTCACTTTAACTTCTAATTTAGTTTTCATGATCTTTGAATGGTTCTGCAGGTAAATTAGGACTTTGAGAATTTATATTACAACAATAAAATATTAAACGCCCACTTCGGATCACGGGACATGCCTATAATGAAAAGTTCAATAGTAGAGCTTGAGCCAAACTTCATCACGTTGGATTATGGCAGGCTGGTAGATTAAACGTACCATAAAACAGAAAGTGATGAGCAGGAATTGATTCAATTTGTTCTGTAAGGGGACTTGATTTATAGCGAAAGTCGTTGTCTCTCCACAAGCAGCAATTGGAAACTGGTCAATAGAGCGTAATGGTTGTACGCAATGGGTCTTGGTAACTGAACTAATATACCCCAGAGAAACATAAAGGGGATATAAACATACTCATAAATTCCTTACTTGCAAACAGTACAATACCAAAATCTGATGCTAAAACTCGAATCAGTAATAATATAAAAGAAATCAAGAACATAGTAGTCGATAAAGAAAAGAACCTCGTTGTCGCCATCGGTAGCGAGCAAACACTCTTAGATAATACATTCACCGAATTCCTCATAGATCAGAGCCGCAGTGACATTAGCAAGTGTAATAAAAAGGACGGAGGGAAGAAATCTGACTTACGCCCTAATCGCACCCCGGTAATTCATGAATAATTCATCCGAGGATATTGAATGTACTGCCTCGGCGCGGGACAACTATTGTGAACGGAATCTGCCTACACTTGCCGATTTAGCTCACCTTCAAACCACCTTCAGAGGGTGAAATTTTTATGCAAAGACAAAATGCAAACTAGCAGACTACCATGAATAGTCGCGGCATCACCATCGACGATTTAGAATAGGTACATTACTAATTCCGCAATTGTGTATTCACAATGAAGTAAGTTTACATTATGGAATATGAATTCGATACTAAATTCTCCAAAATATTTGTTATTCGCAAACACCAATTAAAATTATTTAATTAGCGGATAGTATTTATCCGAAGTACAACGGAGCTACGACGAGTCCTTTGTATTGGGAATTCTAGAATTACTTATCAACAATACGCGTACATTTAGCTACTGTATATTCATCAAAATCTATTTCGTATTAGGTGCTGTTTGTGGTTTATTGTATGTATGTATAATATATATTTCTACTGTATTGAAATAGACGGTGAAAGGCAGGTTGAACTAATTTTTATTACTTTACTGCCCACAAATCCGGCACTGCAATTGTTACCCTGAATCGAAGGAACATGCAAAGAGGTTAAACCAAACACCGAAGCATGGCATTTCTCTTAGAAGATCATGCATGGACAACGAAATTAGTCAAAAAGCAAATAAACCAGAGGAATTGAAAATAACTAATTGAGTACTTCTCTTGAGTAAACTTCCTTAGATAATGACAGTAATCTGATCAAATCTATTCCGTTGAAAGATGAAGTGGTTGATATATAATATAATATTTCTTTTACTAAAGGTATTAGTAACGAAGTCTATTTGTTCAATTTGTTTACTATTCTAATGAGAAAATTAGAATTAATTCAAAGCATATTTCATGAGAGCAAATAACGTTGCCTCGAATGTTTGATTTGCTTTGAATATTAAAACTGGGCGAGTTATTACCTGCGCAAACTTTATCACTGGCTTCCACCGATACACCAATGAGGAAATAGATTTTAATCAACTCCATAGCATTTTGCTAGAAATAAACGCCGTGCTATTGATAACTTCAGGTATTTAGAGATTTGTAATAGAGGCTACCGTAATGAGAGATAGGATATTTTGATCAGTTTTATATTTGCTGAAATGTTTTCAAGTATAAAAGTGGTAAAGTAATAATACAGCTGGTTAAGCTACGTTATCAATTAGTAGGCTATGCAGGAGGAATATTAATGTCGCATGGAAAACCGAATTAAAGTAGCAATTATGATGTTGCGTCTCGTTCATATAGCTCTGCTTAATAGGATGTTGTATCCACCTGGACACCGATCGCCGTACTGAGTAGTGGGAAACCCGTTTTAGTAATGTACGCCACTTCACCCCTCTTTTTATTGATCTGTTTAAATACGGTTGTGGTTGGACTGGCGTTATTATTTTTTTCTAGTATAATCACTCCCAGGGCAACATAACATTCTGGAAATCAAAATGGCAAGTATTTTTTAACATTACCAACAAATAATAATGTGGGCACTGGGCATACATTATCATTTCATCAGAAGAAATTCACCGGAATTAACAATAGAGCAAATAACCATAGTTCACAGTGCCGACCCCCAGAGGGCGAAACCATGATATTTGTAGCAGTTGTCGAAATTTGTTGGCACTTACATGAATTATTCATGAAATAAATGTGAGAGCATCACCATATGATTTCATTTGCCAGAGATGAGATCTCGTGTCGTTGTTTGCTGATTAAATATTTGACGTACGTAAACATTATACTATTACGGTGGAGTTTGTAGGAGGTGAGCAGGATTAAACAGAGATTATAATAACATTCTGTAAAATAATATATTCAACTTTCTTATGGTTTTAATACTAAGTATAAAGATTTATTGTACGTATATGTGGCAGAATGGATTAGTCAACATATTATATATTGCTTGTGGACATTCTAAATTGCCTGCATGGTAATAACCATCGGGCCAAAAAAAAACTAAGGAAACTATAACATAACTTGAACTAAACAAAATTATTTTTAACGTTATAGAGAGATCAGGACAACTGCTTGCTTAAATGTATTCTACGGACTGTATCAAAAGCATTTTTAAAGTTGCTAACGTTTGTGCCGTTTATTATTGTTACGACTTGTACAACAGGTTTGGCAAATATTTTGCAATTATTACCAAAAACTTTGTGAACCACTTTAGGGAATTGAAAATCCGCCACTACTCTGATTTGGTATCGACTACTTAGATTCATGCAATATCCAAAACAAATACATACCTAAGCTATTTCAGTGATAGTAAGGACCAATCGCTGACACAAGGTATGAAAACCACGAACTCCTTTATGAAAATAAGTGGACGATGGCATACAACATTATAACTGTATGATTATGTTGAAAATACATAATGCGGGCTTTAATTAGTGAGTAGGTAGGTGCGAGTTAATTGAATCCCGCAGTACATTTAATAAAGAGGAACTGTTAATTGCCATTGGCATTGTTTACTTGTAATTTACACTGCGATATTTGACTCTCGAAAACGAACAAACAGTTGTGATGCGTGGCGCAGTTTACGAGAGCCAGCGGAGGGAAGTAGACCATTGTTATTACGTAATTTAGTTGATAACTCGAATGGCTAAGGTTTCGAGGCCAAGCAAGGAGGGAGCTTGATTATCAAGAAAAGTTTGAGAGTCAATGGTGTTAAAACACTTCTAAAATAAGTACACTCAATATTTTCTATTAAAATTTTTAAATACACATAATATGTAAGTAAACCATAACTCTCTAAAAATAGAAAGTTTTGCAAAAATACATTCTGACACTACATTGTAGCGAAACGCCGGAAGTCCACCCACAAGGTGGGCGCATGAAGTAATAAAGGTTGTTGCAGGAACCCGCTGGGTTAAGGCCGCTACCAGCGGGCCGCTTTTGAAACCTATGGCTTCGGCTAATGTTCAGTAATGGACTTATATCTCTGAAGAAGAAAAATATCGTGGCAAGTAGTGTACGGTGAATATTATGACATCATTAATCGAAAACCACATTTTTGGTACTTGATTCTTGTCGCAGTATTGCAATATTCCAGGAAATATGATATAAAAATGTTTAACCATTGCTCGTGTCTTAAACCACGCAAAGTTATGTATGAAATTAATTAAAATCGTATGTTACCTGTCTCTAACAACTGGCTGTGGCGCTGGCATGGCGCCTGCCGTTCACATAACTTTGACGAGTCACAGCACGGAGACAAACATATCCAGACCTATTCTACTTAGTTAAACACTTCTTTAGAAAGGTCTCTTTATAGTAGCAATTTACAACAGCTGCAGTTTACTCTTCATGCAAAGATTTTATTACGATCATGTACGTAGCTTCGTCGTCGAAATGTATTGTAAATTCATTCACTGGTTGATACTGTGTAAAGGATTGATTTTTCAATCAAATTTCAAATGTTATCTCTTATTACGAATTCTTGAAGAGAATTTTAAGATTCTTGACCTCGCTGGCTTACAATGGGTGTCTTATGTCACTTAATAATAACAATTTTATAGTATTATATGAATAAATCATAATTGCTATCTTGTTTTGTCGAAATAAATTGGAATTGTATTATTATCATTTTATACCCAAAGAAGTACACTGCTGTATATAGGCCTCCAAGGATTTCTGTACTGACTTTATAGATGGTCTCACATCCAGCAACATCCTGCAACCTTGATTACATTAGTCTACCTTGTGAAATTCTTTATATGAACCAAAAATATAGCACGTAAGTCACAGCATAGGTACTGGAAAGAGAGAATAATCAGTAAGAGTGTAGTCTGTTTGATATGTGTTCGGCGCGGCCACGCATATTGATGCGGTGTCGACGCTCGTGCTCACTCAAGCGCTGTGTTCAATCTTCATTGTTGTGAGATTAATGTTTTCATATTTACTAACTGAATACTTCGTACAATTTTGGCAGGCATTGTAGATTACAAAGAAAAGAGATTTTATTGATAACATGTTCAAATGACTGCTCTGCACCGAGAGTAAAGGAGTGCTGGTCAGTCAAAAAAAAAGATTGCTTTACTCGGCCTTGGAATTATATTAATCCGTCTACGGACACACTTTTAGTTCTTACTCCACACTAGGTGCGTATTAAGGATATCAGTTCAAAATCAACTGTTATTGGTACAAGTAACAAATATTTCTGTGTTATGGAACCTTGAAACAATTATCTGTGTGAAGATTTAATTTGCCTCTTGTTTCAAAACAGTCTGTTTTGAATGTGCTACTAATCTATATCAGCCCATATACGTCCCACTGCAGGGCACGGGCCTACTCTACAATCGAGAGAATCGATTGAGAGTGGTTAGGCCATATAGTCCACCACGCTGGCCTAGTGCGGGTTGGCGGACTTACATACCGTAGAAATTCTTTAAAATCGCTACGGTGTGCAGGTTTCCTCACGATGTTTTCCTTCACCGTTAAAGTGTGTGGTTATTGACTATCAATAGACACATAACTCCGAAAAATCAGAGGTGTGCCCTGGGATTTGAACCCGCGACCACCGTGAACATGTAGGCAGCCGCGTCTGGTCCGTTACCAACAGGCCATCACGCACTTTTACTACTAATGCATACATCTAAATACCTATTAATTTAGCACTCAGTCCTGAATGTTCGAAACTGGCAGTTATTTAAACTGAAATTCCAGCACCACCACCACGAAGTCGCACAAAGCGATGGAGTGGTCTTTCACGTCACACTGATTAAAAACATTAAGCTGCACATTCGTCTCGTTCATTCACTCATTCGTTCGGCGATACGGAGCGCTATCGTTCGCGAAATCGACCGATATTAATGACTCGTTCACTCATCTGACCCGGGTCCGTACGTTTCCCATTCAAACGCTGTTTTCGCAGCGATCCAACGGTCATTTTTTATCCGATCATTGCGGCCATTAATCTTATTCATGAGTTCTATTAAAATGATTCTCTATTCAATAATGGCGGGTCTCGATGGGAGCGGAGATGAAATCTCACTGATTAATTATGCGCCGTGGTTGTTCCCGGCTGAATACCTCTGTTTGGAATTTCGGTGCTGAATTGATGGCAATGATTTTTGAGTTGACATTGTTAATTGTGTCTGATATTGTATTTAGCGTTGGATTTGATTGAAGTGAATGTTTACTTTGTAAATATATGCACCCATTATTAACAAACAAAAGTGAAGTTGGCACAATGCGTCAGAAATGTGTCGTTGATAGTCTCTTAACCTCTTTACGAACTGTAGAGCCATGCTTTGGGTTATACCTAAAGTACCAATGTTTGGACCGAAAGTCTGTGTCAAAATCGAAAATGGAAGTAAAGTAATAGCGTTACTGATGCGTTACGTTCGATGATTGAGGTTTCTGAAGCCTTTAGTTATAGCAGGAGGCAGAATATTCGTGACCCCCTGACTGACTGGACTAAGTATGACCACCGTTAAGAGATAACCAAATCTTCTTGGTGGACGCTTTATTTGTGTTTCACTGTAGTTACCAAATATATATTTTATCAGGTTGCCTCCATTTCTACGAGGCATATTTTGCTCAAATTAAAATATGCGATATAACTGATTGTGTTATGAAATAAAAATACAACACCAAATGTGACAGTTCCATGCTCAGTAGTTAAAATTATAATAGCATTAACGACAAGCCTTCTCGACAAGCTCGCTTCACCGAACTAAAAAGGGCTAATGATGACGATATCTATTTTCTCAAGTAAAAACCTCTCGAAGACGTAACAAAACCGATTAAACCAGAACAATCTACTCAAATCGCCATTAAGATCTAAATGGAGTGTCCGACGTTTAAACCATGATTAAAACTTCCAACATATCAATTAAATGGATCCTACTTATCCCACTTTACTCTTTTGCCAAGGAGCCGTTGCTTTCCTAAAAATCTCGAGTGGAATCTAAATTTATCTGGAAGCATAAAGTCGGCTTTAGACTGCGCGGGCTGACCTCAATAAAAAACTTTGTTTTATGACAGCGACGACCGTTTCAGATCTGCGACGGAGCTTCAGTCGTGTAGTGCGTTTAGGAACGTAAAATGTATAGTTTGTGGTAATAAAGGGCTTTGAATCGAAATTATCTAGATGATTTCTTTTGCTGATTCGGATCTTTTTTGGGTTGTTCATTAATTTTGGTCGACCTCGACATAGTTGTGTTGTCTAAAGTTGATAATAAGACATAATGATTGGACCGCAGGAAACGAGGCAGTAATATCATCAAAAAGAATAACGAGAAATAACAACTATTGTGTTTTATTTGTTGGAATTCTAAAACTCTCTTGCCCTGATTTTCACAAGAACACTGTCATACTGGGACATACTAGAATCATTAATCAAAGTATCTGGTCAAAATAAGGTATGGCATATTATGATTGCCTTTAGCATAAGCGATCTTGTTGCTGATGTTATTGCCATCCAATAAAAGTTATTAAACTGTCTCTTCGTTTAACAACATAATAACTGACACTCGAACTGAAAGAACTCGTAGACACAGTCATCGACACCTTGACATTACTCCAAGTCGGTAATTTCAAGCAATCATAAGCCTGTCTATCTTCCCCCTATTGCCAGCTAGTAGTTACCCAGAATGTCTGCACTAACCAGCCTATTTTGGTCCACAGAGAAGCGCTGCCCAACGGCACGCTGTGGCTGGGTCCGTTCACGGCGGAGCAGTACCGGAGCGACGTGCACGCCGCGGTGTACCGGTGCCGCGCCGCCAGCACCGTGGGCGTCATCCTGTCCCGAGACATGAGGCTGGAAGCAGGTCAGTAATTACTGTAATTCAGATTTATAACCATAAATTTAAAAGTTTATGTAATATACTTGAGCTTGTGACTGTATCAATGGATGGACATGCCGATGTGACGCTGGTTACAAGCTGCAAACAATACGCCAACGCTACATGGAAGTTTAAAATTGAAGAAAAGGGTAAAAAAAATCAACCTTATTAAGTTTCCGGTTGTGTTCGATTTTCCACTAGCAAACTTAGGGACATAAAATGCGCTGTCTCTTCAAATCCAGGCACAACTTCGCAAGTTACACTCCTTACTTAAAAAACTTACCTTAATTCTCACTAGTCTACCTCGTAAGATACACAGCGTGAAGTCTCAGATGCAGTAAGCCGGCGCGTACAAATTGCGGTGACGCCTACAGCCGACACGCTCGCCGCAGAGCGATTGCGGTGGGCTGCGCGGGACATTCCCTCGCACGTATCTCAACCATACATTATGTTGTTTTATGCACTTTTTATAAGAGATTGAACAAAAATATAATTATTCAAATGATTTACTATTTTAAACTGAGTAGTAAGTTCGCTAGGCTAAAGATTAGTAGTGCGTTGGAGCTATAGAGCTTTGTCAATGAATCCGGTCTGTTCCAAATTACGAGTAGTTTGTAGATCACTTCAAATATGATATACTTAATGTAATATATGTAATTATATACAACTATGCGTCATTACAGGTTTCACAATTTAATTCAATTTAACACAAAATAACTGCACCCTTTCAATCAACCATAAATAAAAAAATATTTACCCCTGTTAAAAATAAAACATCCATTACTAGAAACTCGGGCAAATAGCATTTTCTGTCGGGAAAAATCCGCTAAGTGCAAAGGTAGATGTGCGTTAGTGTCAGGGTCACGAGCATTCCATTAGGGTCCGTTTTTGTACCAATAAGCACTCAAACAAGTTTACCGAAGGGTCCGGATGTGATAAAATCTGGAATTATTTATTGACAGCGGAAAGATTCGACGACGCTTTTAGGCTCGCCCCTTCTTAGTACTTATTTAGAGTGTAGATATTTGGAATTACGTGCGAAGAGATTTTTTTTTATCGAATAAGGAGCTAAAGTGTAAGTTTTGGAAGTGGTAGAGCCATGCTGTTGTCTGTCATGACTCGGTATGAATGGGCAGGCTCGACGGTCCCACTGTCTCACAGGAAATCTAAGTGAAACGACAGCTTGGCTGTCGCGTTTCGTTCAGTGAGTGAGGTTGCCGGATCACCAATACCCCTGACCTCTTCAATTCTTTTTTCTTTCCCGCTCTCCTCCCAATTTAATGGGCCGGTATCACATCCTTGATCCGGCGTTGTGGATGTTCATATGCGGCAGTGATTATTTACCATCAGGTGAGCTGTTTGCTCGTTTGCCGGATCTATGCAATAAAAAAAGTATTTTATAATACAAACGTTAGAAAGACGTTCGTTTCATACTTAAAATATTTTTCTTCCACCCTAGTCAAATTGGCCCATTTTGTTCAAGAGTACGGCTTTGACGAGCAAGGCTCTATCTTTAAAATAAAGCAGTTGAAATAACAAGTATGTTAAATCAAAATCGTTTGTAAATTTTCTAAACGAGCAATTAATACTTGGCACATCTTAGTGTTCGCACAGCCAGGTTTTAAATGTACGACAAGCTTTATTTTTTTTTTATTTTATTTATTTACAAACTGTATTATACGCTACACTGGGCGGTCTAATTGATTTTAATACAATAAACCCTTTCTGATTCAACCTTGGATACAGTTATAGTAAAATTGTTATTTATATGTTATATTATATTATTGTAATAACATTGTTATTATTACTATATGAAATGGTGTTTTAAAGGTCTAGTTGTACTTAGTTAAACGATTATCTTTATGCCAATATTTATTCTTAAGAACCTCATTTGGCACCTCATTAGCTTTGAAATATCGGATGAAATAATACAAAAGTCGACACATTGACTGTGCCCCTACCTTCCCATTTGGCAGGTCATGTTCAGTTCACTCGTGCGTATATAAAAAAATAAAATAAAATATATAGTACACTTTAAATAAATCACCAAATCGTGTTAGCCGTTTCACGTTCTTCATCACGTCAATTACCACACTCCATAATCGGTATCGACTCAATAAAGACTTAACCGCTCACCAATCCAACTACTTTATAACACTCTCTCAAAATTTAGACCTCATCTCCATTTCAAACATCAGATACACCTAAACTTCAAGTCCCTCAACTACCAGCTCAAACGCAGCGCAAACAATAAACTCCCAACAACAATACCCTCGCAGTTTAACGCATGCATACTACAAATTCACTTGATTGCCACTAGACCGGGGACCTTTTTCGGGACTCGTCGCGTGTGTAGAAAAACAGCTTGCTACGTGACCGGTGTGCTTATATTCAATCCGCCGGCTAAGGGAGCCTCGTGAGGGGAATTTCAAGCACCCACCCCGGGATAAGATGAAAATTGACTTTAAGACGTCGCACGCGTGAGTTGGAATTCATTGGACATGTTGCCGATTATCGAGCGTTGTTTTCTTTCGTCATGTGGCTGCTGTGCGATTTTAAGGTTATTAGTAAATGGAGTATTTTTGGTATTGGAATTTGGAAGTGTATTAGGGCTTAAGGCACCTAGTCTGGCGCTAAGATCGTGATGGTTCGCAGTAACTACGACTTATTCAGCCCACTCTTTCTTCCCACACCGGTGGTCCAAACTATCTCTCTTTGTCCCCTTTCTTCCTCTTTTCTTGTCCTTTTCCCAACTTTTTAACCTCTCATTTATCCCTGAAACCAATTCTAAAAATATTATTCACGAAATTATGAATTATAAAAAAAAAGGTATCGACCTTTATGCAAACAAAGATTTAGTGTATTTGTACCAATCCCAATACATAACACGGGAAAATACGTATTTCAAATAAAATACATTTCTTCGTATTGATCCGCGGACTCCGCTCGGCTTAAGAGCTTGCACCTCGAAAATTCACATTAATTCGGGGACGCGTTAGGACAGAAAAAATAGCTCGGAAACTGTAAGTCGACATCGTCGGTATTCCACGGAGGTCTGATTCCATTAGCGGACCTTTTTCACGTCGCCCACAAAGCGGGGATATTGTCGGGCGCCTCAATCTCAGAGGTTACGCCGGCCCTCCGACCTCCCACATAAAGAAATGTATTTGCATACTGTCAAGATTGATCCCGCCGCGATGTCAATACGACAGGTCAGACGAGATCGCTCTATCGGGTTTAATATTTATTTTAATGCCAATTTGCGGTTGTGCTGTTGACTCGGTAACTTTGGCAGTTATTGACTTTGCTCGCAGTGATACGAATTAGTTAGTTTTCATTTACTTAACTGATTGCATAATTTGGTTCGTGCTTCTTTACTTTGGCAAAAAAATCAAATGAGGTAAAGCACATAGAAGTTAAAACTCCAGACGATACCACGGAGCATTTAATGCCTTATAAAAACATAGCTTAAACTCCAAAATGTTTAGTTCATTGTTGCTGGTATTTAACTTTTTGTGGAATTGCTTATTGTTTTGTAGATGATAACTTTCGAGCTCGTGATCAACTGACTTGATTGGCTTACTACGCTAAGGTAAAGTCAAACAGAACCCAAATATTATAAGACGCCACTGAGACAGAACTCCCAACAAAAGACAAAGACGGAACCACCACACTATCCGCTTGTTGAATATAAATTTAGTTAGGTAGCGAAGTTACTGTTCCACATATTACTTTGCTCAAATCTTCCTCGACTGACAACTAGCGTGTCGTTGGGTATTCAGTGCCATGAATGATAAATTGGGCCACTTTACATCAGCGAAGCCGATTTTGTTGTTAGTTTGATGATGGAATATTTCGAGTTTTACATAAAGAGCGACAGTGACTTGTGCAAGTGAGTCGTATTCTGAGATCAACCAATATATGAAGGTACCTATTCTATTTCGAGAAGTTTGTTGATCTATAAGATAACCACCGGCGATATATCATCGTCTTTAAAAACGGTGATAAAGCGAGTTTAGTTGCTCGCTAGTTGACTGAAATACTAACGTAGTCCGACCTGGGCTTAAGAGTAGTAGATTGAGTATCCAATTCACCTGGGCTGAACTACGCTTACCATTAGCTGCAATGAATTCACCTTGTTGTGTCATTACAAAATACTCAAATACTTGATACTACTATTTATTAGTGCCTTTTAATTGCCAAAAACCATAAGCATCTTTGCAGCAGCATAGATTTGTAGGAAGTAAAAAGTCGACTTTAAAATAAAAGGCCTGAACTCGCACTTGGACAAAAATGTTGATCACAAAAACATATTACGCTTCTCATTTCAGTTTTCACGCTCAGCGTTTCCCCCATTTTTGTACAAAAACTGTTAATCACAAGGGCTTAGCTTCGACCCCTACCTTAGCATAAACCATCAAGTGCGGTATTATTTAGAAAATCGCCGCTCCGCCACTTATCAACGTGTATCGCGATCGCAGCGTAGGGTAGACTGGGTACGGTTGTGCCAGGGTACGGTAGTGACAGTCGACATAACAGGGAAACTATACTGAATTCGGGGAAGAGTTCAAGGGGAGAGAGACGCGGCGTACCACTCTGAACATATTCCCTGGTATTGCGTCGGTCACCGCGCGACGTTTAGATAAGCAGGAGCCTACATTGGTTTTCAACAGTCAAAAGTAAGTTTTTTGGTTTGATTTATTTTAATAATTACTGTGTTTTGGATAAATATAGATTATCTCGTATTTTTTCTTGTTATAAGTTGAAAGTTAGTAGTTAACTACAAGTGATTACTTTTTACGTAGATTATTTGGCAGATTTATGGCGATTTTTTGTTTTGGAAACTGCGCGTTGGGTACGGTTGTGACAAATTTTGTGGGTACGGTTGTGACATATACTTATTCTTTTTTTTTGCTTTTAGATGCCCAGAAAACACTTGCGAATGGCCCATCGAGCCCAAGCTGATATTAGCAAATATGAAGATGCTTATGTAGAGGTTAAACGTGGGACTTCTTTACGGAGAGCAGCAGCAATGCATCAAATCAATCGCATATCGTTGTTGCGCTACCTCCGTAAACTTGATGAAGCCGGTGCAAATCACGATCAGATCGTCTCAAATCGTCCCGATTCAACAGGCTGCTACAACCTCAGGAACGCTACTACCTTTTTCGCCTGAAATTGTTCGACCTTTTCCGAAAGCTGCAGAACAGAAGTGATCTCAGAATTTAGTTTACTTGCTATATTAACTTTGTTTAGAAGATTTAATTTTGTTATTTCTAACAATAAACGTAATTATAAACCATGTTGGTGTATTTTTATGCCTGTCACTACCGACCCCAACCACTGTCACAACCGTCCTTGGGGTGTGGTCGGTTGTGACACTTTCCTTTTTTTTTCTAATTTGATCCTATGGCTAATACAGCGTATTTAAAGACAATATATTAGTAATTTTATGTAGACAAATAAACAAATTATGATTCGTGATACTTTTTTCCCGGGTAACTGATAAATTAACAAAATTATCGGCGAACAATCAAAAATTGTCACAACTGTACCCAGTCTACCCTATCTGAACGGCTTCTCCACGTCTTTTTGTGTTCGAGCCTCCTTCAGTCCCGGGTCTTTTGTTGCTGTGTCGATAGCGTCGCCTTCTCGAGTGGAGATTTCACGAAACGACTTAATGGCCGGGTTTATAAAGGTAAAATATGTTTACTGGGTATTTTTTTGGGTTTAATACGTTTGCGTGTAGATGGCGTTGTTTCTAAGTGACTAGGTTAGTATATGATTTGTCCAGTGACAGAGGGGAATTATAATAAACAGTTCTCTGACTGACGAAAATTGCGCAATATATTTTTTAGAGTTTTTCAATTTATAACGTACTATGTTTTCATGATTTTATTATTTTCTGAAAAAGTTTAACCCCAAGCCACCGAGTCGGTCGAAACACCAGACGTCATCTAACATGCACAACGTTTTATTGACTGAACCATAATAAGATACGACATAATTGTTATCTCTTAAGTGTAAAGTGTACATGGAAAACTCTTTAAAGTTAAAGAAAGCTTTCTTATCCTTTCAGTTACTTGTTATCAACATTACAATTAGTATTCCCAGGGCCCTATTTATACACCACTTATAGCTATACAATGCGAAAACAAGTCGAGGAATAGCCACCGCCATTTAAATCTGAAAAGCATTTACACCTCAGAAACTGATTATTGCCTTTTGATACAAAAAGCAATAAAATCCGAACAAAGTCCTGTTCAAAGGAACTTGTAGAGAATTAAACAAAATGAAGTTAAGCCGCCGAGAGGTGCTCCACTGAAGGGTGGAATTAACGGTAAAAGCCCTACAGGATCCGAGTAAAAGGGCTATTGTTCTAAAGAAAGGGTGAATACTGCCGACGCGGCGATTGCCCATGTACTTCGAGTTTCTGGTATATAATGACGTGTTAGGTCCGAGATGCTGTCACTTAAATATTGATTTTCTTGACAATATATATATTGTTTATAGTCAATTATGTATGTATAGGTAAACAGAGACTATAAAGCATTTTGCTTGATCCTTTGACATTAATTATATAACATTTCATAACAGTTTCACAAAAGCCGCCCTGGCACACGCGTGTCAGTATATTGAATGTAATCTATAGCCTTTTCTATTGTATTTCCTTACCCTAAGCCTTTTTACCCCTATCTTATATTCATTGTTGTTTTGACCACTTACTATTTCTGATAGGTTTCATTTCAAAAAAAATTAACTCAGTTAACATTTTCCGGAAAGTCAGATAGAGACCTTGTATAATCAAAAGCAAAGTCTATTTTTCATAATTACAATTTATTTTAACGACTCTCAACAAGCTCGGAAAAGCACACACATTTTTATATCCGATATTATTGGAATTCATACAAGTATTAGTTCCCGGCGGGGTCAGTGGGCACCGCAACGAGGCGCAATAACCGCCATCTGTGCCGGCACATTAAGCGCGATACCAACTAATTAACTTCGCCCTCGACTATATTGCTGGCGCACCTGGTAGGCGCCGATCAAAAATTTAAAGGTTATGTAAAGGATGGGATTTAGTAATTGGAAAAGTTTTGTTTAGTATAAACTGGATGAAAATGTTGATATTGTTGTAGTTTCCGTATGTGGACCATAGGCCGTCGATCCTCGATCGGATTTACAGTTTGATCAAAGAATATTTTTATAATTTAATTTGATTTCTGCAACGGTAGACCTAAAAACGGCAGTCCTAAGATAAAAGACGCATGTTCTAAATAATTTTAGACTTTTGTTCGTTGCAAAAAACTGTCGTACTCAATAAACGGCTGCCTCGGTGGCGCATTTGTACTACGGTATGATTGCTGAGGGTTCGAATCCCGGATCGGGCAAAGTGATATTGGCTTTTTCTATTCATTATCAGCCCGGAGTCAGGAATTTGTGCCTGATATGGCGATAAGCTCGCCCCCTATCACATTGTGATTAGGAAAATATAAGGCGAAATGTGGGTGTCCTGGTTGCACCAATACCTACCCCTTCTGGGAAAAAAGGCGAGAGTTTATGTAATCAATATATCTTCGTATGGGATCTTTTTTATATTGACAGGCAAAATGCAATGGATAATAGAGAGCGTTAAAAAGCGGGACATGGTTGACATAGCTATGCTGGTCTGTTTAAACACAGGCTGAACCAGAAAAACGACACTCTTACTTATCCCACAATGACAGGTTTTCCTCTATCTTCATCAATCTACGAATATTGGTCGAATACAAATACCCTACTTCCACCAATTTATAAAAATAATTGATTAAAAATTCAATCACGACTAAAGGACTTGAGCCGATCAACCATCTATATTACGCATATAAATGTAAGTACGTATTACATTTGCGATATTTTTTCTCTCGCACATTCGTCTTGGGTTCGTCTGCTTTATTTCCGGCCCGGTATGACGATCTTTCCGAATTGATTTTCGTATTATAAGACGCCGGGAATTTGGTTATGAATCTATCTTTAGAGTATAGGTCGGTGGTAATCAGTTCTATCAGGTGTCTACCCTATTAATTTGTTAAAGAAGTTAAGAAGCTTTTATTACTAAATTTGAATCCGACTTGTAATTATGAAGCTTAAAGTTTCGTTTAAAATTCATTCATCCAATTTCAGACAGGTCAGACAAAAGGCAAGGGGATAAATGGGACAATCTATTTAGTGTGCGATGTTCTGTTTTGAAAGCATTACGATATAACTGTCATTTAGGCCCGGCATAGAGAAAAGCTCATTCTCTATCACATCTTCGAACAAAAATAGACTTTAGGAACTATTAATGCCATATGGGTATCTCTGCCTACGTTATCAGGGATATCCGAGAATTTATGCAAGTCTCATACCAATATTCCGTTATACTACCAATATATGTAGTTATATAAAATATGATTAGTCTACGGTGAAAAGGCAGAACTGTAAATACCGTTACCAACTTCAGATCACGTAAAATTTCCAATCAAAATGTTCAATATATTAAAATTCTTGCATATGACATGTTTAATTTAAACCCTACAAAAAAATATCACTGCATAGCTCTTCTTTGAAGCGCCTCCGAATTCGAAACACGAAAGCAATATACATTTTCTAAATAAAAACAATTCGATCTGGAGGCGTGTTGTGAAAAATATCATTTGATTCGGTAAATTTAATAGTATCTGTTTTTGTGTTTACATTACAAATCTGTCCGCGGGCAATGAGGACACGTTTTTCATTTACAAACAGACAAACAACAAGGAGTTCGTTTGTGAATACAAATTTGTATACACATAGAGGAATCCGATTGTCCGTAAACGGTTTTTTTGTTTATTCGTGTCCTGGTTAACGTCTTCAACATTTGTTGGTTAGAAAGTTTGCATTTAGAAATAACTAACGGAGAATTTTCCGTCTTTTCTGTCGTGAGTCTGAACCGGAATTATTTATTTGTCAGAGGTACAACAAAACTTTAAATTCTTACCGAGCGACAGCAGTCATGTTTTGATATTCATCTTAAACTCTTTGAGATCTAAACTGTTCCCAAATAATTACTCTTTCTATAGCGAGGTATATATAGATGGCCAAAGATTGAAGGCAGTCCTTGAATCTAAGCCGCTTTCATGATATCGCTATGGAAACCCTTCAAGGAGGCTGCGTGGAGGCTTTCAGTGGACTTCCTGTGGCTTTAGATTATGCTACTCGGAAAATTAGAAATATCTAAGAATATTATTCTAAGAAAAATCTTTATTGGAAAGGTATTCATCATATTATTAATATATCTACAATAATATTGCTTTATTTGTTTATAAAACCGGCGATTGTTAAAGCATGAAACAAGGCACAGTGGCAAAGAAATATTATTGAGCCTTTCGGAATCTTCACGTCGGTTTTATGTAAGACTGTCTGATTGAGCGGGCCCATTCTACTTGGTTATGGCGTGAAAAACGAAGATATTTCCTTTTTCATGTCTGTGAGTCAAGATTATATTTTTATTAAAAAAAATCAAACACACATGTATTTATATAAATTTCCTGCACTTTGGATCTAATAACATAAGGGCAAAATTATTTTTGGCTTTAGAAACGTCAATAACGATCTGTTAGAAATACATTATTAAATTTGCATGTCATTTCCCATATTATGAGTTTCATAACGCTGGTACTTAACTGACTGCAACCAATTATACCACCAAGCTGCTCGTAGGAACAAGACCAGAAGAAAATCATGATAAGACATTTAAAATATAATCGAACCCAGGGCAGAATCGGAAGCGGTTTATCACTTTACACCGACAATAACAAAGATCAAAATAAATTGGATCGTAATCATCACTGAATTTCCTCTTGAATCAAATGGAATCAAGTGGAGGAATAAAATAGAATGTAATCATGGGCGTCGCCTGGTGGGCATCCACTAGTTAATTTAATTAACTTTTCGATCTGCATTTTTAAAATCCCCTCCCACTCCCCCCACCTTCGGGACACGGGAGCGAAGTATTGAATTTTCATCGGATTAGAATGAAGCAAAAGGAATCGATTAAGGAGAATAATTCTAATAGGATTTTCCATCTTGCCTTTATTGAACACGGGGCTTATTCCGCGGCTCTGCCCGCTTATTGGCTCGGTGTGGTGAGACTTGTATGCAAATTCAAGTGCCATGGTTTGGCTGCGCTCGACTGACATACATTTCGGAATCGAGGCGCTTCATTTTGTTACCGACTATTTTACCTTCAAGTAAATCGAATATCCTTAATGGAAGCTACTACAGAATACATTGAATAACTAATTGAGGCTGGGATAATTCTCCAAAGGCTAATGATAATCCTCTCAATCGATACTCTATCTGGACGGAATATTAGTAGGTATACATGCTTACAAAGACTCTTGTAGTCATGTTTACGAATAAAGTGATCACTCTCACAATACATGCTACATATTCTTGTGATCAATATTTAAAATATTCCATAATAATAAAGAGGGGGCTGAACAATCCTTCAAGCTAATGGAAGATAGCTTTGTCAATTCAACTGAATAAAAAAAGCATATTTTCGATATTCAGACAGTCGCACATACTTTGGTTGACATACAATTGAAATTGAAAAAACTTTTTGTATTTTCCGCCGTAATTTGGAACCGAAATAAGGAGGGATTGATTATTTCCCTATCAAAGAAGATATTTGCCGGGTAATTTCCTTAATCCATTTGATTTCAGCCATGGGAATTGGACCAACGCACCAATGGATTTTCAAACACTTTTTTATTATAAACAAAGGGAATTTAATACGCCTTTATTTATTTAATCTTTCATCAAATTCATCTACTTTCCTTTCATCATTGTAGTGCCCCTCTGTCGGGTAAATCACTAAGGTAGGGCGGGGTTATATGCTAGTTTATCGGATCGAAACTAATTCATATGAGTTGCTTGGGATTGGCAATGTTTGCGTCTTGCGACAGGTTCCTCCCTTATGAAATATGTGATTAGTGAGAATTTATCTATAGTTGATGCTTTTTATACTTTTTACTTTTAAATATACAAGACAACTTATTTCTTTCTTAGTAGATGTCACATTTTCTCCACTAATGACTGGATCACAATGTATCATAAAATCCCATAACCTCGCGAGAACCAAACATTACGGAAAACTACCTCACTAATGACTCTATCTATTATATTCCAGCAATTCGCCAGTACAACGCGTATAATCCATAGAGACAACCTCGTAACGATGACTGCCGGGTCGGGACATGTCCGCTTTAATTAATGACATCGCTGACATGTCATCGGGGGTGAAGAAGGGATGCAAGGGGGCGGGGGCGGTAATGTGACGTAATGATGAATGATTACACTACTGTTGTCGTAAAGTTCATGATTGTTTGCGATGTTAATGTCTCGTGAGACAAGTTTTTGTTATTAGGTAAATCTGTGAAAAACTATACCTAAGGCATCCTAAAGGCTCCTAGACAGATTTATGTATAGTCTAGACAAAAGATGATCAATTAATTATTAGTTTACAATTAAATACAATTTGTATTCATATTGATGGTGACGATGTTTATGAAACTACTAGACTGTAGAAGAGAACACGTATAAATGATACGTGTTTCTTGCCGAGTAAAAGTTGTAACCACAAATTAATATTGTAAACCACGACAAGACGCGAGCAACCGCTAGCTCCAAATTACCATCTACTTATTACATTCCTAGTCATTTCTTTTACAATAACGTGATTTACAATCTAGAAATAACTTAAAATAATATAGTAATGATTTCTTAGATTTACGCGAATGTTACACGTACAAAATGTAAAAACTAAACCAAATCCGCGATAAAATCCGTAAAATTAGTTTTATTTCAATATTAAAGTATATTTTTAATCAGATCCATATTATTATAATTCCCTATTTGAGTTTGCGGCGAGCAACGGTCCTTTGCAAATAAGGTTCCAATTTAGCATTCCACAGTAATGTTTGAATTGTTATTGCTGATGTATTAAACTTTTGTAATGAATGTTTACGCGAGTGTTTGTACGCTCTGTATTTTTGAATTAGGCACGGCCGGCGATTTGTTATTCATGAAAACAATTTATGTTTCTGTATAAAGTCTGTCTGCGGTGCGAGAGTTTGCTTCACTTTTATAGCTTTGTATTGGTAAATGGAAGTGTGGTCATCTGATGGTATATGGTCACTCTGTCCATGACGATCTACTGGGACCATTTATAATATTATTCATTAAATTCGCGTTACCAGTAATTGATTAAAATATTTATGCATTTATACAAGCACACCAAAACTTATTTTCACTGTTTAAAATCGGTCCCTTAGATCAACAAAACAATTGCCTTTCTATAAATATCCATGACTCCACTCTATATTTATGTCATTTTTTACACTATTTCAAATCAAACAATCCATAATTCCATGTTTTAAATTGAATCATGACCAATTAGATCAAAACATCCTAACAATTCAGAAGGTGTCAGCTAATTCTTAACCACCTTCCGTTCCAAGACTCCGTACTATAGGTATGTTTCTTTTCAAGTGATGGACGTATCCTGGGAAGTGCGCGTGCACCCGTCGCACGGCATGGCTGGTGGCGCCGCGCTGCTGACCTGCACTGCGCCTGCGACGGTCAAGAGCCACGTCACCGTCACCCGCTGGTTCAAGGATGGTACGGTGCTAGCACCGCTGGCGGCTGAAGCAGGTCAGTTCAATTTGGTGTTATTCATAATTTTCTGTATATTAAGTTTGTGTTTAGGGAAAGGCAAAGGATAGGATAATCTTGATCCATCCTGGATTATCATTTCTTCATCCATTTTTATCAATGTATGCAGTCTAAAGTGCTTCTCATCTGATTTTTTTACGGTCATCGATTAAGCAGTTCATTTTACTATTTTAGGTATAATGTAACTTAGATAACGGCAATGCCAATTCCTTTCAATGTTTCAATGATTTACGTCAGTAATTTCGAAGTGTATGTTAGTCACTGTATAGTGACAGTATATTGTTTTGGGACCTAAATTAGTATTTACGCATATAATTACGCACCGAATCCGCTTGTATTGGGCAGTCACCCTCTGCGCAAACGGAAACTTCAAAGCAATTTTTGGACCAACATTGGCTCCGAAGGCCTCCCCTATTTACAGTGCGAATAACATATCATGTTTGCTTGTCCCTTTAGTTCAGTTTCCAAACTCAAGTCAAACAAAGCTAATCCCAATAGGTTGTCGTCTGAAAAGTTGGCCGCTCTCCAGCTTATAAAATCGAAATTAATTTCGCCAGCGGGGCTTTACGGCAGATTATTGCTTTCTTAAAGGCGTAAATTAAGTATTTTTCATCACACAGCCGCCGGCTGTCGGCGACACGACGGTTTCTTTATGAGTTCGTAATCCGACGATTAAACGTTGGAAATTCGGTTAGCTCTCTTATTTTGCGTCTTTCGTTTCGGTCGAGTGGCTGCGGCTATTCCACGAGAATTACATTTTTAATGGCGAAAATGCTTTTCAATGTGAAGATCAGCGCTTCTTTGGTGTTGATGAAAATAAATCGTTATTACACCTTATGAGAATCTGAATTAATTTGGCTTGTTACTAATGTGTGGTGGTTTAGGCTATACGAAACGTATGTTTCGTATAGCCTAAACATTTCATGGACATAGGTACCAAAAAATTACAAATGAAAAAACACGTCTCAGACGGTCATGTTGTGCGACATTCTTAAGTAGGATTTCAATGCATGTTATGGGTACAGTGACCTGTTAGCACAGGGAAGGAAGAGAAAAACGGAAGAAAAACCTACGAATCATCATGTGTTTAGTATAATTAAGTGATTCATAAAAATACACTAAATACTGCCTCGGTGGCGCAGATGTACTACGGTATGACTGCAAAGCTGAGGTGTCAGTTCAAATCCGGGGTCGGGCAAAGTGATAACTGGGTAAAAGGCATGAGTTTATGTATGTATGTATATTGTATGTATGTATGTATGCATGTATGTACATAATATGTACTAAATAGTGGTGGAACCAAACAATATAATTTAATCAGTTATCAATTACTATCAAGTGAGCCGTTTGTCGTTTAACCCAAAAAGCAATGGCATAAACACTGACCTTCTACTACTCATTATGAGAACTCATCGTATCTGTAGAGGAGGCAGTGGAGTGTATATTTTATCAATTATGAAGGGTAATCCAATCCGGCGAACAAACGTCTTAATTTAATAACGCTCCCTTTGGATTGTCACGGCTTACATCCAGTGCAAGACAGCGGTAAAAACACGCTTTGTACTACTTCTTAATGTTATTCAATTTGACATAACTACTGCTTTACTAACAATATAAAAAAAACGAAAATAACACACACAGTCCTGATCTTACAGGTACATATTACACATTGATGGTATTAGAACATACTGACTTCTATTAGTGCTTTTTGGCGACAAAGCAACATTTAACATTTTGAGGACAGACTTTTCTATTAGTTAACAGAGAGACGGAGACGTTAAAAGTTAATTAATTTATATATCACACATCCAAACCAGGCTGAAAAATAAGTTTATTAACACGACAAATTGCTTAGTTGATGGTAATCATTTCTGAAATAGGCTTGGACCTTATTTTCGTACACAGAACGGAAAGACTTCCCACGCCTTAGATTTTTTGCATAGCATCTAAGTCTAACTCTAAGTTGAAAAAACTGCTTGGATTATTGACTCCAAGCTTCATGAATAATGGAAAATGGATTATAATTGATACCTAATTCGAATGTTATTTTCAACTCAAACATTTTGTGAATATCAATTATTTCGCAACTCGGCGATAACATTATAAAACGTGCTCCTAACTTCTAAACGTTTTATGGCTGTAAGCGAAATCGCTGAGCCTTTATTACTCGGATTCAATTGGCTCGGTTGGGCTGGTATTATATGTTGTGGATAGAAGTAATATAATAGTCATGTTTGTGTTTTAACCGGGCGTAGGTTACATCTACGGCTTAAAATATTATTTGTGATGACCTCCTAGGTATGCAATGATGTTTTTATTTATAAATTGTTACCTCTTAGTTTCAATTTCCGTATAAAATATACGGTACTTTAACTATAAAATTAAATACATAAAATGTATCCTGATACTCTGTGTTTTCATTTAATTCCTCTTATCGTTTTAAAATGCATATAAATATTTAGTTTCATTTGTATGTTTACGCAGGTAGATTTTGTATTTCTAAATGAATAATGATAATACGAATTTAATATCTTTAGTAGACAATACTTAATGAAAGCGACATTTTACGCGTCCCAGGTTTAGGAGCTCGGCAAAATAGGATTACCGACAATGGAACACTTGTACCGCGCTGCTGAATTAATAATAATCCGATACCGGCCGAAGGATAACTCACTTATGTACACCATTTGTCATTAACCATTCGGGTTGATGTGGGTGTCTTTGTGTACCTGCTATGTAAATAGTTCCTACATTGAACATGGATAAAGACATCTCAAGTGCGCATAAGATACAGGGTTTTAAACGAGGGACAAGGTGATTCGAAACGATTTCGGTTGATAGACAAAGATTGATCTACAATTTACAATTTATAATACTATCAATGTAACTTTCAAACTAGGCAAGCCTGTGTCCTGACCGACTGAAACTATAAATTCTATAAAATGCAAACTATTTTGTAGAACAAAGTTGGCATATGATTTTTTTTTGTCGCTGCGTCAATTTTCTTAATAGAACCTTTAAAGTAACATTACAAGTTAAAAATGATTTGAATGAAAAAGAAATCATTACAATCTCTGAAAAGAATATTTCATAATGGTTTCTTAGATTTACGCGAATGTAACACATTGAAATAAAACTATTTTTTACGGATTTTATCGCGATTTGGTTTAATTTTTACATTTTTTAACTTCCCAACGTTTCGATTGCTTTTCAGCTTTCGTGGTCACGGGGCGGACTGAGGTATTAGTCATCCGCTCTGTGACTGTTACAATTAAAACTGAGTTTTAATTGTAACACGAAAGCAGAAAAGCAATCGAAACGTCGCGTCGGGAAGTTAAAAATGTTAAAATTAAACCAAATCGCGATAAAATCCGTAAAAAATAGTTTTATTTCAAGAATATTTCAACGAAATTCGAAAATGGATTCCAACTGAGAACTTTATTACGGTGCCATATTCCAGGAAAAACCATGAAACAAATAGGTACTTTTTTCGGGATAAACACAAATTTTTTTTCTTAAAGTATGCAAACTGATAAAGAGAAAGAATAATAAAAAATAATGATATTCCATAATATTATTAAAGTTTTTAATAACCCATAAAATAATTTAATTACCAATCTTAATTACCAATAGAATTCCACAATAATCTGAGACAAAAACATTTCCGTCTGCCCACTTCAGCTTCAATATTGTCACAGAATGTCAGATATCAAAACAAAAGTTGAAAATTAATTAAAGAAGTAAGATATTTTTGCGCATTTATTTTCCTTTTCTGGTCAGTTACTTTATGCCTATTTCTATTACTTTCCACGGCACACAGAAAAATAATGACGGAAAATGTCTGAGGCACGAGTCCCACACAAATTATAATTAATTGTTCCCAAGAATCTCACACATCGAGGGATCAAAATCTTATAAAAACACATTGCAAAATTTTAAATCGTTTATAAAAAATAGGGCAGTACATTTTTTTGTTTTTTAATCTTATTTTTTTCGAAATAACGTCTCTATCATAGAAATTAGAATGTACAAATAATATTAGGTAAACATCGCTCTTTATTTCATAACACAGTTCCTGTCGAAATAAATCACAAACTTTGACGAAACACAACTAAACGAGACAGAACTGCGAACTATCCCGACTAAACAGCGGGAGACAGCGCAGCGACGTAATAAGATTCAAAATTTTAAACTTACAATAAAAGTTAAGCTGCGCTAATGCAACTTTAATGTCCGCCTTTGATGCAGTTGCTCGGAATTACCGCTCAGCTGTTCACTAGAAGTGCCATCAGTTATAATTGAGTGTGCAGACTTGTTAAAGGCGCTTTGTACGCGATACGGTGCTAATTCACGTTGTGACGATTAACTTGGAGTAATGTAATATCGCCTTTGTAGTGCGACTTCATATGTTAGCTTCTTTCGGTAATACCGGGGTTTTGAGTGAAGCGTGAAAATCGGATGCAGTGAGCAGAGTAGTGGCATATCTGTGTCGACCAGTGAGAGTTAGTGTATTGCCAGTAGATTTTGTCTCTGGAAAGTATTGCAATCATTGTTGAGATCAATTAGCTAACATTCTCATAAATATAGGCATCTCGCAGTATTACTTCCCACTCCCATGTCCACTGACAGCAATAGGTACAAAAAATGGTTTCTATAGTAGTTGTAGAACCTTACATTGGTGTCGCGAAATGGAAAGTTGCACATGCGACTGATTCTGAAAATACTAGCATGCTCATTAAGGTCTATCTAAACTAAGAAGTTCCATTTGACATTGGGAAATAGGGATGCTGTCAAATAAATCGGTTCTTACAATATCCGATTATTTCGAGATATCGATAATATTTGTTTGTATTTCTTAATCGATTACAGTTTTTATTTTCAGTTTACATCATTTCGTTTATTTTTCATGAACATTTTTATTCTAATGAGACATCAACAATTGCATGTCACTTTACTATTTAGGAACAAAAGGAGTGATTTATCTATTACTAGCGGCCCGTCCCGGCTTCACGCGGGTGCAGACACTTTTTCGAGTTCAGTCCACATCACGCACATGCTTATGAACACATGATACATACATACAATACAATACATATACTCCAAAGTGAGGAACCTCCTCACTATGTGTGGCGTATTCTACAATACTGCCTTCATTTCCATTGTAATATCCAAATCTATTAATTAATGATAAATTAATTCATATTAATATTATTATTTCACTATTTATTGATGTATTTTCGTTGACAGCATACCTATTATTAGCTGAAAGTTCAGTATTTTTTAAAATTAAAAAGCAAATGTTTTATATCTGCTCGATTATTTAAATATTTTTACCGATTATGCGTATACAAATGCATTTGAATAGGCTCGACTCTACCGGTAAAAGACCTAACGAGGTGACTTTGTAATGACGTCTAGAAAAAAATATGTTGTTTAAAATGGTTATTTTGCTTTATTTAAAGAATTCTAGTTTAAATTTAGTGATTATGGTTTGTATATCTAGTGATAAAATAAGAATAGCTTCATAATTCCATGGATTTACGGAAAGTGTTATTGAAATTGTGTGGGTTACGTCTGCACAAAGTTATTTACGTTAAAAGAATGAAACGTCAAATGGAACCTGTTAGTTTAGATAGACTATATGATCTAGATTCCCGCCTATTCATGACTCCATCTTACCTTCGCTAATATAAAAAATAACTTTTCAATGCAAAAATATGTTCATTCATTTAAAATTACCACACAATACACTATGGCGCGTCTATTTTCCCTAACCCTCTGCGCGCCGGTACACGTCGCGAGTTGGCAGTTTCGTCGTTTATGCAGATTAACCGCCATCCCGCGCTTGATTTAATAGCTGCCAACCGCGCCGACATGTTCGACAGGTTACCCCCGCACCCCCTCGCAACCACACCCCGCATCTACCCCTCTAACCGCGCCGAGACAACTATTTCGCAACTATTACCGAGACAAAGTTTACTTATTGGCGAATAGTTCGCGATTGATTTTGTAGTTAAGTTGAACAAAACATGAGAAGAATTTTTAAAACTTTCTCTTATAAAGTGCATGAATATGCTAGTCTATGTGTGTATTTATAGCCAACCTATTTAAACTTATTTTTCTATTTGGAATATCTTTTTTATTCTTTATTATTAAATAAGATTACGTTATCCTAAATCTAAATTGGTAACGCGCTTTATTCAATTCTTCTGATATATCAAACATTAAAACTGTTTCAATTTGCTCAATAATATGGTGGTAGAACCAAATGCCAAGTAACAGAAAAAATATATGCAGATAGGCACCTATCGTATTTTGTAGCTTCCCGTAGACTAGCTATGGACGATTTAAATATTGTTTACAATTCATAGCCCTACGAATGACAGTTACGACTGTCACACCACATTCACACGTCAGCACTAACTGTAAAAACACATTCGCGCACAATTCGCAATTTTTATTACAGAAAATAATAATAAATATATTCCAGGCCATTATTTTCATACAAAAATGTGTATTTGCGCAATTTATAAAGACACGGCGGCCATGAAAGCGTTATCCAGTGTAACAACAAGTTTTATGGACTTTATTACTGGCGGAGAGACTCACTCCATTATCTGGAGACGATTATCGACGTACTACACAGATACAGCAGCTAAATGGATTGCGCTTTATTGCCAGTTGTAGATATCTTTTATCTGTTCTTTTTATTTAAGAAATAAAAGGGAACTTCGTGGAAAAGTTGGGTTAGGTTTTTGTGCCGCTTATTTATTTGTTTATTTATGTCTGAGGCTAAGTTAGTTTCTGTTCTTGATAAGAGATGGCGCCACTTTCAATGATTTTGTACGCCACTTCTACTATTGCAAGTTCAAGACGACTTGAGGTACAATATAAAAAGGATTATGCCCATCGATAGTAACTAATCAAGGAAAGTTCGGAAGCTCATAGCTTGCCGATTGCTTCTTATCGCCTAGATATACTGAGCGATTGATATTGTACAGCTGTCCTGTATACAACAATTTGAACTCAAAATGCGAAATTTAATTTGATGAGAAACCCGTCATATATGACTGTCCTGATTACTAATTGTGTAGCTACCTTACAATCCTGCATGAGGTTGACAATTAAGGAGTTACGCTTATACAGTGCTAGATCCAAAAATATTTTTTCAATTCAGAATTCGTATATTCATGAGATTTAATTTAGACGAAGCAAGAACGAAGGCCATTTTGTTTCTAGGCACAAGAGTTATTGCTAAATAAAGCGCATGAGTTTAAGAGTTAACGTTCATTTATAGCGTTTGGAATTGGTTTTAATGAGAATTTGAATGGCGATGTTTACGGCGGCTCGTAAAGCGGGATGTGTCGCTAGATTAATGAACCGACGCAAGAGTTATTGCTTTAATAATTAAACGTGCATGGATGCTAAATAATACCACGTTCGTCCCGGTTTTGCATAAGCTCACAACTGTATCCCTGAAAGGGTAGGCAGAACTAAAAATTTTGCCACTTTTAATTTAAAAAGGACATGTTGCCTTCACTTATACACTGCTACATTATTTTTTACCTCTGCTCTCACCGTTTTCCATTAAAAATACAGTATAATATATTCTACAAAATTCACATGTAGAAATTAGTATAGACAAGTCCGAAAAACAGTGTTAAAATCATCACAAACACCTTTTATACAACACAAAGGCGCCTAACGAGTCTCCCTACATTAATTATACAACCAATTTGTTCGGTAAATTAAAAAGCCGTCCTGAATCGAGAATTATTCAAAAAGTTTTTTCCGTTGTTTAAAACTACTTCCATCGAGTCCCGTTTTAGGAAATTAATTTTCTTTGAGAGAAATATTAAAGTTAAATTAAACGGCTATTCACCGGCGGCGAGCTGAAGGCACTCTTACAAACTGTCAATATTAAAACATTACTTGATTCATACAAACTTACTTGGCCAACGATTTTAGATTTGTCGTTAGAAACAGCATTATTAACCTTTTTTTTACTGTGTCTCGACAATGTTACTACCCAGCCTTTAATGTAAGTGCCAAACATAATATATTGGCTGTTTATTATTGTCTCGCGCCCTTTGACACAATTATGCTGGCTGGCTTAAAACCGCATATTACATACACAAGTTGCAGTTGCCGCTAGGAAGTACGTTTTGTTATACCAATATTAAAGTAGTTTATATACATGTTATGTTAAGTGAGTATTAATAAGGTTTGTTGTGATCACTTTGTATAATTCCTCTTAATTATCTGTTGACTTTAAAAATAAGAAACTAATGAATATTTTATAAAATATCCTACTAAACTGAATATTTTCCACCTCACATATGATATATCCGCTGTTTATAATGTTGTCTTTTTCTTTCACCTGCTCACATGCATCCATACAAACAATAGTATTCATGTAAAGCGCCTTTCATATTCTGGTAAAGCAAGGCAATATATTAATATTTATTTCCAGTTTAAATCTATTAAATGTAATTTTAAAGTATATAACAATAACGAATATCGCTTAGAGAATTGCTTCTTTGTTCGGAGACAAAGAAACGGAAAATCTTAAACTTGTTTACTGTGTTTTTCTTCGTAATTTAATTAGTTTTGCTTAAATGTCGACAGGACTTATATCTGTCCCGAAAACAATAATTGTACTAATAATACAAAGAGTAAAGCTTGTCATTATGAAACTAGAAAATGTCTCACATTTCTGCCATCTATTTTTAACCCAGCCAACATAATTGTATCAGATAGCAATGTTACACACCAACCCACAGGCTACCCACATTTTGAAAAACTATAATATAAATCTACAGAAATTTCAATAAAGTTATTACTCAACATTTTAACTTGATTGAATAGTGTATGTAGTTTAAAAATTAATTACAGTGTCTTAATTGAATGAAGTCAATTACAATTTCTCCTCCAACGCCAGTGAAAAGAAACTTGTCTGCATTCAAGGTAAATTAGCCGCAGTGCTGGGAACAATTAATGGAATTCTCTTAAGACGTTATCTACGGGTAAATAAAGATTGAAGGTAAAAATCTTGTAAAAAGTAATGAAATTAGTAGGTATAGCTGTACGATGTACATTTGATCTACTTTTTATTGGAACAAAGAAGGTTTTGGACACATACTTGAAAAGGAGGACGTAATGTAGGTACCTTTTTTCTTGTTTAGTCTCTACATAGAAGATTACTGAATGTTTTCGGTTAAAATAATATAAAGCTAATGAAAATAGCATTCAAGTAAGTGAACCGAGACTAAAAAGTATTAATTACTCAATTACTCGTAACAATCAGACACGTATTTACATAGAACCGATAAAAATATGTATGTGTCTTAAGTCATGAAAATTAGAAACTACGGAATTTTGAATTCCACGAAAATCAAATTGCAAACAAATATTAGTCAATCACAAGAATATTTGTTTTACCCCTAGCTCCATCAATATCATCACTTAAAGTACGATTACCATCGCATACTCAAAAATCGTTTAGCACCCATTCTCTGGAGCACTCTTACACCCCATACAATGTTCGATGAGTATACCATCACAATGGTATCTCGGCATCAGTCGGTAACAATATACGGGCGGCGACACGTACGGGGACATGTCTACTCGGCCGCATTTAGAATTCATTGAAAAACTCCGTCTGAAAGTTATCTGATGGTAAACGGTGACGTCCGGACTAGCTCCAGACACTCGCGGCCGCAACTCGCCAAGTTTAACTTTAGAAATGACATTCTGTTGGAGAAAATGTAAGTTTAATTTAGTTATTTAAACTGAAGTTGGCGAGTTAAATGAAGAGATATCTGCGTTGCCTGCAAGTATCTTTTGTCTGTTCTATAATGTGGAACTTTCTCGATGTTTTGCGTTCAGTTCTCATTTGGTTTTTTGGTCTGGGATGGTGTTTAGTTTGGGAAGGTATAGTGGTTTGAGTTTACTTTGAAATATGAAAATGGAGGAACATTCTGGTAAGTTTTTCCTAGCTGAAAATTTTTGATTCATTAATATACGGCGTATTATTAACTTATTTAGAGATAAACCCTAACGCATTAGTTATTCAAAACGTCGTACTCATTTAACGTACACTAATCCTGATTACTTCGTATTATGAGATCGGCTACAACGTTGTTACTCGCTGTTATTATCTCCTGATTGTATTATTATATTAATAATATAATAATACATGCGGGTTCGATCCCCGCACCGAGACAAATATTTGTGAGAACCACAAGTGTTTGTTTCGGGTCTGGGTGTTTGTAAGACCGAAAAGTCTATCTTAGTTCCTGATACCCACGACACAAGACTCGATCTTAGTGTGGGGTCAGGACTATGTATGTGACTGTTGGATGTATTTTATTAATTATTTGATCTTTATCATTGTTTGTATTTAGACGTTCTTGATGGAGGGATAGTTTCTTGTTGCGTCTATACATAACTAGATAATATACGAGAGAAATAAAATCATCATCATCCTCAACCACAAGTCCAATACTTAACACAGATCTTACCGAAACATTTTCACAGCAAAATATTAAAAATACAATTACCAAAATGTAACAAATTTGTCGACATAACTCTTGTTCACACGACTGTACCCCACAAAAAAACGCTCAAACGGTGTCGGCCGTTCTATAAATGCGTAAGAGCACTCGATCGTACTTGTCTCCTAATTTCAAAGTCATGAGTCGTTTTACTGACCACCCTCGCCCCGATTCACTCCCCACCTCGCACCCTAGTAGCCTCTTCGCTCATTCCAGTACATTGTAATTTACACTTCCTCCTCCACACCTTTTGTAATGATATAGGCTTTTGTGATTTTATTAAAATAAAGTGTAATTTACGTATTGGAAATGTATAATTTCTTTTAATTGGAAAGTATTTTTTTTAATAATTTTGTCTTGAAGTCGTCATAGTAGTTATGAGAGAAAGAACACTAAAATGAGAGCTACTTTTATAGCATAGTCCACGACACGATAGAAGTAAACGACTACAACTCAAAAAAAGTTTCCTTCATGTATTATCTCTCGAATTCTCAAGAAAAATAGATTAGCAGCCTTTGAGGATAAATGATGGCTGTCGTTGAAGAGTTGTGTCCTATCCAAACTACATGCAGATGTTGACTTCAAAATGGTGGCTTCACCTACCGCACCCATTAGATTTTATCTCGCCAAATACTGAAAGCTCCTATCAACCAGAATTAATAAAGATATACAAAGATTAATCAAACACCGAGTATTGGATCTCATTTACAATACAGTCAACTCATACCAAGAATTGCCAGTCACCATATTTCTATAGTGAATCTCGCATCTCCTGCCAGCAGAAGGGCGGTACATCATCGGCGGCAGTCGCAACGACATCCTGGTGGTGCGCGACGCGCGACCGGACGACGCCAGCTCCTACTCGTGCGAGGCTCAGCACGCGCTGACTGGAGACAAGAGGCGCAGCCCGCCCGCCATGCTGGCTGTTGCACGTTAGTACTTACTATTTCTGTTTGCCTGGTACCATACTGTTGAAGTAGTTAGTAGAGTATAGAGCAACTAGTAATTGATGTTGGTCTATTGAAGAATCGTCCAGCCGCAAAGCGGTCAGACGACCTGGTAAAGGTCGCGGGACGTCGCTGGATGCAGGCTGCAGGCTGCAGGATACATATTCAATATCTTGGCTACAAGGGTCAATTATGAATTCTACACTAAAATCATTGATAAAATCTTGAAGCGACATCGAAATTGATAGATACTTCTAATACTAACGTACTTTCGCGACAGATGCCACTGGCAGCATGGCACCGCGAATGCTAACAGTGTCTGAAGATGAAATGGTACCACAAGGGGGCGATATACGACTGGTCTGCTGCGCTCTTGGAAGTCCACCGCCTACGTACAGGTATATAATTATTGTTAGAAACTAGCTGAAAAAGCTCCACAAATTATAGGTCGTTGAATGTTCTGTTTCAACCTAAGAGTTTTTAAAGTGAGAATATCTTGAGTAAAACAAAGTACCCATGAGGATTATAATTAATTGAATTAGTTTTCCAAGTAATTAAAAAGCCAAGCCTAATATTTTGTTTGGTTTATTATTTAACAATATTGTTCCATATTTTTAATCCATAGCTGTTTCATTATAATTTCTAATTCTTTGAAATTTAGTTTCTGGTCTTTCAAGTCGATTATGTAAAATATTATAGCCAAGTGTTAATTGAAATATCTATACTCCATTCTTACTTACGTCCATTCATTCATCAAATCTACACCGCTTAAAATCACTAAATCCATCTCGCTTTATAGTTGGTTCCGGCACTCCAACGGTCGCCTGAGCCCCGTCTCCAACAGCATCAGGATCTCGGTGTCCGAACAGGTGCTGATCATCCGCCGAGCGCAGATCTCCGACGGCGGCGTGTGGACGTGTAGGGCTCACAACCAGTATGGAGAGCAGAGGAAGGATGCGAGGCTCAGGGTCAGAGCACGGCTTGTGGTCAGCGTGCACCCTCAGTTGCAGGTGAGGGTTCTCAACTACATTTTAAAATAAATCAACGGAGTGAAGATATTATAAATAAATAAGAAATATCTAGACCGATGTATAAGAAACAGTATCTATGCATCCAGCGATCTTGTGCTGTCTTTATAATGTTGTCTGTCCACTTTGTAAAAACAAAATTGTACCTTGTAATCCCCTTGTCATAGCGATTATGTTGGAATGCCTATTAAATACCGCTAATCAAAAATATGCAACACAAACAAATATCAATAAACTAAAATAATTGAACTGGTTAGATTTTTTCGATATTCCACAGTATGTTATGCCATCACAGTAACAAATTTTGTCCTATATACAAACATTCCAGCCCTTGAAAGGCTAAACAAATACAAGTATATTACGTGATTATTTTCATAATCTTATACGTATTTCATCCCGAATCACAGCGTATAGTTCCCCTTTTTATATCTCAATCAAACATCGCACATATTGACAAGAATGTTGGGAAATATATTTTCTTCCCGCAGTGAAACTTTACCCTCGTCGGTTATTCTTCAGGCGTGCTTGAAATACTTGCTGCCATTTTAAACCGAGTCGGGGCCGCGAGCATTTTGTAGCCCGCGAGTTAGTTCAACAGCTGGCTTTTGAAAAAATATACTTGGTGCATTACGTCAATGCAATCAGGATATGGGAAAAACTTTTATGTATTTTTTTTGCTTACACGATTGAAACGTTACAATACACCTGGTAGGCGAGTATGGAGCAATCCAAATAAAGTGCCCAAAAACAATATTTGGACGAAAGAAGGTCTCGATTAGTCCACAATTACTGCCCAAAATGCAACATACATTTACATACTTCAAAAAATATAAGGCCCATTAACACAGGGAGAGTTTCTCGCCTCGAAGATACGATTATCGTAAGGATATAAAAAAGTTGCATCGTGTAAACATTTGTCGGAACACGATAATCTATGGCGGTAATGTTATGCGATAATGGCATACGATTTTGACCGCGAGAAATTCTCCCCGTGTTAATGGCGCTTTACAATCCCATCCAGGCTTCAATCCGAAAATTGGTAAATGTTATTAAACACGAAATTATTGACGTGGGTCGTGCTGTAACAACGTAACGCGGTAAAACTGTCGAGTAAGTATTCCGAGCACAGAGTGACGCGGCGCGCGGCCAGACGGGACACATCGCGCGCGGCGTGATGCGATCACTCGCGCCGCGAATATAGACTAGCTGCGGCGTGGCGCCAGTGACAGCGTTGTGTAAATGTAAAAGTATAATAAAAATCCCACCTTGTGGCATTAGCCAAAATAAGCGAGAAAAAGAGAGAATAAGAACAATATCAGTCGTCTAATTTAAATATCTCATAAAAAAGTATACCCTACTCCACCGAGCTAAGAATACTAGGAATACCTTTCGTATCGTATCGTATCAGCCCATATAAGTCCCACTGCAGGGCACGGGCTTACTCTACAATCAAGGGTACAATTGAGAGTGGTTAGGCCATATAGTCCGCCACACTGGCCTAGTGCGGGTTGGCAGACTTTACATACCATAGAATTTCTTACAAATCGCTATGGTATGCAGGTTTCCTCACGCTATTTTCCTTCACTTTTATCGTAAAACCACTGTTATAGGAATACCTTTAAAAACTTGTAAAGAACTCTTTGGTACAATTCTAGTTTCTTTACGAATTTTCTTGACATTCACGTTTAAGCAAATCACAAGTTGAATACCCATCCACGTAACTTCTAAACTCCAAAAATTTATGAATTTGTCAAAACTGCGCTGTACTATCAGTCTGTTTCCCTCCCAGTTATGCTTTATAAATCAAGAATCAAAAGCATACAAATTAAGTATTCTCATACGATTGCATCAACATAAATATCGCACTCAAATATTCATAAACTCTCACACAATTTAAATCGCACCGTTAAAATACCGTCATTCAAGTTAACATTAAATAATTTTACTCGTAAACTGGTTACAATAAGTGTGACGCGGCCCTACTGCCAGCGGAAATGTAGCTTCGGAACAAATTTCATAAGTTTAAATTCAAAGTATGCTCGCAAGTCGTGGCAGACAAATCTGGATTGACTTCTGTTTGAAGCGCACGCTCCGTGCATTGAGGCACGGTGTTAGTGTAAGCGGTTTTGAAACTACGTAATAATTTTGATATTTTATACCTTCTAAGCATCATATTTGAATATTAAAATGAATATTTATTATATAAGAATAATATTTTAAATCCCTTTTTCATAACAAAGTAATACTAATTCAAATTCAGTTAACGATAGGGACCGAATTCCCGCGAACCATGAAGTTTTCTTCAAATAACAATACCGGGTTTACGAAATATTAAATTATAAAAGTAATTAATGTGAAACAAGTGAACATTGTTATCTGTTTACATTTTGCTTAGTATCATTACTTGGGATTCAAGAGCTTCTTTATTAATATTGATGATGACATTTTGATCTTTTAAAATAGCTTAAAGATAAACAACAAACACTCTTTACAGTTTTGGACTATAAACCAACCTAAACATTATACATTAAAACAATTACCCCAACTATTGATATGCGATAAGCAACTTCAGGTCACGTGGACTCCGAGCAGACAACTCATGAATTATTCACCGGAAAATAGCGCCTTTAATGCCGCACGAGTCGCGTACGCACCCCGCGTCAAACGAGATTACGTTCCGGACAGGTGGTAGAGGACATTTAGCGTAATTTGAAAATTTACCCTTAGGAAATTGATGTTCGCAGCTCGACCGTGTGATTTTGGGATTGATGGTATTTGGAAACTTATGAAGGATGTCAGGATACGTTGTTCTTTCTTTTTATTGGTCCATCAAACTAGTAAACAACCCAATTCTCTTTCAATCAATTACCTTTCTATAACTATACGAGTTTACAAAAATTAAATGCAGTACTCATAATTAAATGATACTATATTATATATATATTTCTCCAATTTTACACAGCACAGCTGATCGACATAATTTTATTGTAGAGATATTATTGGTCATATGTTTTTACCATGGCATTGCAATAACATCGGCTACTTTCCATTAGAAGAATACCGCACATTGAACGCAGGAAAACTGAACAAAGCAGACCTTTTTAAAACCAAAGGCCCAAAGCGGCGAGTAAAGCTCAGTAACAAAAATAAACTAATAAGGGAGATGGCATCAAAGTTTCCGCGTAGAAACGGAACACTTGGCCCAAATCACGGAATCAACAAACAATATTGTGAGATTTAATTAAACCGGACGACTTCACTTCACAACTCTTCACTTGATTGTCTTTCAAATTTTTAATTAGTTGAGCGATCTTCGCCTCGTGATAAATGATGTTTAGCTTCAGCATCCGTTGACGGAGTTTTTAATTTAATGGTTATAGAAAAGTTTGTATTCAATTTTTTTTTGTATTTCGTAATACCTAGTGCTAAAGTTAAGTGAGTTTAAATATAGAACGCGTGGCACAGTGGCTAAGGTGCAAAAAAAATCGAATCTGTTCAGGAATCAGGAGTTCCTGATTGAATTATGTGGTCGGTCTCGGTCAGCGGTGTTAGTTTTTAAATTTTAAGTAAGAAATCCTAGGGTGTGGCTTGAAATCGTTACTTGTTTTACAATTTACAGTTTCGTTACAACTTCCATCGTCAGAGTAAATCACAGATTTATGAAGAGGTTTTTAATACTAAAATAAGTTCCATAATCTTAATTTAATCCACCAGGTGGCGAACTCCGGCAGTTCAGTGACGTTCAACTGCTCAGTGGAGGGCGGCGACGCGCGAGTGAGATGGCTGCACGACGGAGTGCCCGTGGGAGGAGGGGAGCGAGTCCTGAGGGTCCACGGAGTGGTGCGGGCGCACCGAGGCATGTACCAGTGCTTCGCTGAACGCGACCTGGACAGTGCGCAGGCTGCTGCCGAGCTTAGGTTGGGAGGTAAGGATTAAATTATGCATTTGACAGGCCCCCTGGTAAAGTGGGTTGAGGAGACCGGCTACGAAAAGTGTAGGAGGACTTTTAATTTTACAAATCAACTCGCCGCCAATGTTTTTTTTTTTATTTATAACTATGAATAAATCATCCAGATCACTTTATTCTTCGGATTCATTAGCTGGTAAATCCAGAATTGGTCATATTTACACGGCATATACGCTTTGATGAATAATCTTAAATCCCATTTATGCACCACAGAATTTTTCCCACGTAGCTTAGGAGTTATGTACAAGCAAATGAAACATACAGATGCAATGGAAAAATTATAACTCTTCTTCATCTTCCTAGCAGTAATTTAAACACAGCACCCTTATTTATATTTACCATTTTACGGTTCAAATATCCGGTGTCCGCGTCGTCGGCGTTGCGGGACCGCGGCACCTCCGGGAGCATACATTACCTGTCACCTTGCTAACTAACGGCCAGCTTAATGTCCACTAATGTCCTTTTGAAATTCTCTTAATACTTCTGTGTAGGTGTATTTAATTCTTTATCGGACAATTTATTTGGAATAGGTGTATTTCCGAGGGAATTGATGGCGTAAAGTTATGCAATAAATTTACAATTGAGTGAGATTTGAGTGGGCGATGTGATGAGGAAAATTTTGATGAGAATATTTTTAGACACTCGAGAGTCACGTTAATAGCAGTGATTGCATAGGATTACCTACCTTATGTTACGGGTAAATAAACAGTTAAGGCATTTTGTGGTTAAAACCCGCAGAACCAAGTAAAGCCCGTAGCGTGGCATTTGACATCAGCTCTATTGCGTCACAGAGGCTATCTATACATTCTCTACGAAGCAAATTGAGCCGCCAGTACCGCCCAACACAAATTGACAGCAGTGGGAACTCATCCAGGTGTCTGGAAAGTTATGACAAAAAATTGTTTAATAGTATTAGGACTCGGCTTGGAGAGTTACTCAATTTTAACTTTGACAATGTTTTTAGAGTATCTAATATTTTTCATTGGTTTGCATAATAGGTAATATTATGTTTGTGATATGCATAAAATAAACACATTTGTGACGTACTGTTTGCGATACACTTGCATCCAATCTTACTGCAACTAAAATGTTACAAGATAAATTGCTTTAAAAAGTAAACATCGTTTGTTACAAAGAGTTAAAGGAAATTAATGAGAAAGAAGTTTTGTTCGGAACCGCTAATTATCATCTGCGTATGAGCGGAATTTTTTCAGTTTTAATTCCACGCAAAACGGATCGCCAAAAAGTATACAGTCTAAAAACTCGCAGCACTCAGAATTTTCATTTCGCAAATTGCTTCCTGATTGGTCCATTTCGTACTTTGAGCGTTTGATTGGCCAATCGGTGGCCACTTCGATCTGTAATTACGAATCGTGTAATTTCGCAGAGTGCACGCCGCTCGCGATTTTGTTGTATATGTGGGGGGTGTTGCCGGTGTGTGAGGGGAGGAGGGGTAGATGGAGGGGGGGAATGTTATTGATTAACGTCAGCTGCAGTAATGACCGGACAGGCCATGCGTCACTCGATGCCGTGACAAAGGTTCGTGCCGCAAGTTGCAAGTGATAGCGATGTTATTCATTGTGCTGCTAATGACACAAACATGCACTGTTGCGGAGTTGTCGGTCTCAGTTAGTTATGGTCGTGGATGATGACACATCATTGGTAGGATGAACTCCCAATGATTTATGTTAGTTAAACATTTCAACCTACTTTACTTTACAGTCTTTGTAGATTGAAGATAGGTGGATTGGAGTGAGCAATATCATACATCATACCCTGAAGTCTGCTCTCGTCTGTTGTATTAAATCTTAGGACACTAAGAAAATAACCTGTGCTGTCATTAGCATTAGCAACTCACTGACGCTGTCTTAGGTGTTAGGGGTTCAAGGAAAAACACTGAATAAAACGCAGCAGCCAAAGATGTAGGTATACTTCACATCAGTTCTCGAGATGTACTTAGTTGTGCTTTAATCACAACTAGTTATAATTTAGCGCTTCAATTTAAAACTATTGCCTTATCGCTGCTTTCTAAGACACTGGACGCGCTTTTGAAGTCCAAGTCTAATTGTACATACATACATACATAAACTCACGCCTTTATCCCTGAAGGGGTAGCCAGAGGCGCCACTAGGACACCCACATTTCGCCTTGCATGTTCCGTCCCACGATGTGATAGGGGGCGAGCCTATCGCCATAGCGGGCACAAATTCCTGACTCCGGGCTGATAATTAATAGCAAAATCCAATATCACTTTGCCCGACCCGAGATTCGAACCCGACACCTCACACCTCACACCTCAGCTTTGTAACCGTACCATAATACAACTACGCCACCGAGGCAGTCAAGTCTAATTGTAATTACAATTAAGTCACTCTACCACTCAACTTCATCTTTGTCAATACCTTCTTTAAACATTGACGACGCCGCGATCGTGAGTAACTAGTTACAAATTATAACAACTACTAGTTTTAGCGTTAATATCTCCTTGAGTTTGATTTCTAGGGTGCCCAGTGACATCCTACATCCACGATCAAAATCCATGCCAAGAACAGCAAAATTACTATACGACTGTCCTTCATTTCCGATTTCGCTTTACAGTGGTTCAAACACATTATATTCCAACTGTGGCATTGGATTAGGTAAATACAAGCTTTGTACCCCAATAACATACCTTTACCGCCGCCTCTCGTATCTTGATCCATGTGTCCAAAACGGGACATCCAGAGCAATCGAGAGCGTCGTCAAATGGACAGGAATTACGGGCGCCGCGCCGGCCCTGTGTTGCGGCTGTAGTAGAGTGCCGCTCTCACTCCCAGGAGTGTTTGGAACTGTTTGTAACAACGGTCGTGGGATTATGGGAAAATTGGCTCATTTCATTCCAATGTTTGTTAAGCTTGGAATATTAGGGGCCAATATGATGGTTGTTGCTTTTCAATCAAACTAAACTTTTGCAAAATAAAAAAATGTTCCAATTTTAGAGTATCCACTGGAATCATGAACACTGTACACGAGATGTAAATTATACGATAGTAACCTCAACTAACGAGCTTTCCTAGGAACCTCTAGTTTACAACCAATTTCGGAAACGCCGTCATAACCGTACTATTGGTGAGAGATAATCGATTCCCCAGTCGATTGTCGACAGCACTACGTTTACAATTACGACCTGTATAAACTTTACAGATTCAAAATAACTAGTACGACAGTCTGCCAGACAATAATTATACAGCTCATACTGCAACCGTCACGCACCATTGAAATTGCCATAGAAAAACATAAATCCCACAGATAAAATACAAACATAGGAAATAGTCAATCAATCGACAATAGCAAAGGCAATGCAATAGATTCCAACAAATGCGACCATGCGACCGCGGCCCGGCGGCCGTAATTCAGCGCCGGCGACAGAGCCGGTGCGGCGCAATTTATAGCACAAACACTATAATGAGCTAATGTCCTCATTATATTAGGATACTGTGTATTAGCTCATAGCTGTTTACTGATACGGATTACGCAATATGAATGAAATGGCAACGCGTATAGGAACAACGATCGATAATATTGGGATACTAATTACTGTAGCTTTTATATTATGTTTGGCTAGCTTTCATATGTTTGGCTATTTCTACAATCATACAGAAGTGTGGTGACAATGTTGTGTTCCAGTTTAAAGAACATTGTAACAAATGACTTTTCTGTATCAGATGACTTAACGTCTCGCGGTGATGAACGCAGTTTAATGCCGTGTGTTTAATATTAATAACTTAATTAAAAATTGTGCTAAGTGTTGCTCCTGTTTACTTTCTATCAAGCGAGCATCATGACATTGTGGCTAATACAAGGTGTCACTAACTTGTTTAACGTTCTACCGACTCTTATAACCGTTTATTGTATTGTTAATGAGGTAGAGAATATTACGTACCATTCCCTTCACTCGGTTCTTCATGCAGATTCTTCAAGTGTTGAGGATATTACGGGCAGCGGGATCATAAGAGTTTGTCAGCATTACTTCTTTCAATTTCTGATTAAAAAATCTCCATCTTTACAGAAATACATATTATACTTAATTGACAAAATTCAGATCAAGTTTTATAGAACATACATCGAATTGAATTTTGATAAGAAAGCCAATCAAAAATTTAATGTTTATTATTTTATTGTAATAAAACATACACAATAACTAAAGTTTGCAGTAACACGCTAGCCGGGACTCAGATGTTAGATGAAAATCAAAATATACTTTATTCAAAGTGTTGTGTAAGCTCTATCTTATCACGCTGCCACTGTTTTGAAACGTGGAGCTGTTGAGAACACAATGCTTACAACTCCATCAGGAATACGAAATATAACATTATATTTATAAATTTTAACATTCCGTTATGGCTATGTATATTAAGTTACAGGCAGAGGTAACAATACAACTGGCTGTCAACAGTTCATCGAGCTTGATTCCTAACAACCTATGTGAGATATTTAAAACAAAAAATCTCACAAAAATTGATGGTCCATCTTAGGGTTTGTACCTAGAAAGCCCATACATACTGCCACTAGATCAATAGAGCTTTATACGTCAAAATATCAACAGTCTATCCTAAATTTCCTTACATTTGAAGAAGACCTCAGAAATGTATTACCGATGTATATACATTTTTGAGGACATGATATATACCGAGTATGATGACTTGTACTTGCATAGAAATAGCGCCAATTACTTATCTCTGACATACTATGACATTTTGATTTTGAACTGCCACATCTGTTTATAATACACTAGCTTCTGCCCGCTAACTTCGTCTGCGTGATTAACTTTATTTAAAAAAATATACATGTAAAGATTATTTGGAATTTCCTATCCCGTCCCATCCCGTCTCGTTATATCCCACCCGTCCCGTCTCATTCTCACTCATTGCATACAATCCAGTCCCATCCCATCCCCTTGAGTATAAAAAAGTAACAAATATATCGTAATTCTTTCCTCATCCCACGGGAACACTGTATTTTTCGGAATAAAAATAGCCTAAGTGTTAATCCAGGGTGTCAGCTACTTCCATACCAAAATTTCATCGAAATCCGTTAAGCGGTTTTTGAGTTCATCGCGTACAACCGCACTGAAAAACCGACAATAATTCTAAAAATCATTATTTTTATTACGTTAATACAGACCCCCCATATTAGTTTTTCTCGTTTATATTCCATAGTACAAAGAAACACCCTGTGTGTAAATAAGACATATACCAGTTTTTAAATTGGACTTGTACCTATATAACTGTAAAAACCGCATCTCATTTCGTGTCGTAGTTTTGCGTGATGTGCAAGCAAACAAAAAGAAACAACCTGTATGTAAATGAAACATATACCACTTTTTAAGTTGGACCTGCACCAATATAACTGTGAAAACTGCATCTCATTTCGTGCGGTAGTTTTTGAGTGATGTGCAAGCAAACGAAAAGAAACACCCTGTATGTAAATTAAATATAAATCACTTTTTAAGTTGAACCTGCACCAATATAACTGTGGAAACTGGATCTCATTTCGTACGTTACTTCTTGCGTAAAGCGCAGGTAAATAAAAAGAAACAATCTCTGTGTAAATGAAATATATACCAGTTTTTAAGTTGGACCTGCAGCAATATAACTGTGAAAACTGCATCTCATTTGGTGCGGTAGTTTTTGAGTAATGTGCAGGCAAACAAAAAGAAACATCCTGTATGTAAATGCAACATATACCAGTTTTTAAGTTGAACCTACAGCAATACAACTGTGAAAACCGCATCTCATTTGGTGCAGTAGTTTTTGCGTGATGCGCAAGCAAACATACAGACAGACAGACAGACAGACAGACAGACAGACAGACAGACAGACAAACAAAAATTCTAAAAAAAATTGTTTTGGCTTCTGTTGCTGTTATAAAGACCCTCGCGTTAAAATTTCTTAAATATCTTCCATGTACAGACATCGACCATTTACATTTTTATTATATGTATAGATAGATGACAGATAATCTCGATGATATCTTCCCTTTGTGCTCAGTGAAGCACGCGCGTCCATTATAAGCTAATACAGTGCAATTAATTATATTGTGTTTAAGATAATTACTATCTGATACGGCCGAATTAAGTGAGAAGCTTGAGGCTCAATCGACAATACCGTGAATCAGTCCTACGGGCTATTCATTGACTATCTCCGAACAGGTAGCTAAGATATAATCGAAGGATAAGTTAGTTAGATGGTGTTTAAAGACTAGTAATCACGGCAGAAATCCTTAAAAAAAACCCGGTACATCCGAATTATGGTGCCTGACAGACAGACACATAGGTACTCCTCGTATTTCGTCACGGGTTCAAAAATTAGAATTTATTTCTAAATTACCATTAATTGCTTAAATGATTATACAAATAATACTAAAAGCTATGAAATATTGAGGTCGCCGGAGTCAGTATTTGCGTTGGAAGCAGCTTGCATTTAACGTTTTTCCGAAACTTCATAAAAAACTAAATAGTAAACGGAATTTTATTGTCTCGCAAAAACCGACGTGACGTACCATCGTTGCTGATGCGTTTTGTTCGAACAATTAGACTGTTTCTCTATAAGGTCTCTTGTCATTGTTCTGTTTCCCGCTTACCATTGTTAATTCTCTAATACCGAGAATTGAAACTACACTCTACAGTTATACAATTAATAGTGTTGTGACTACAATAACCTGAGTGCTACTTATGCATGAGGAGGTCACGTTATGTTTGCCTGCAAGTTCATTTGCTGATCTTTTTTATTAAATTCGAAGTATTTTATACTTTAATCAATTAAACCTGGTGGTCAATGGTCCAAAAGGTCCTCACATACTGGCTAATACTGACTTGTGCAGCTTCGGAAATCCATGCACGTTTCTCTCACTCTCTCTCTCTTTTTCTCTCTCTCTCTTCAGCCACAAGAAGTCAACTGCTGAACAAAGGCCTCCCCATATATTTCCACATAGACCTGTTGGAAGCGGCCTGCATCCAGCGGCTTCCTGCGATCTTAACCAGGTCGTCCATCTACCTTGTGGGTGGGCGTCCGGCACTTCGCTTGCTTGTACGTTTATGACCGACCTAATGAAGGTTGCAGGTTGCCCGATGTAGTGGGCTTCCAGTAAGTCGCGGAAGAAATTCTTGGAAAATCCCTTGTAGTGGCTTTCTTATAACTGGAGATGAATTTTAATGACGAATCAGTATCACGATATTCAAATCAGACATTACTATATAAATTCGTCTGGATGAAACTCTGTAACATTTACCTGCACTAACACAATAAAGCAAAAGTTGATCTAAGCAGTCGTACTCGCTAATAGTAGTGAATATCCTGAGCAATTATACAATTAGTCAACTATCAGCGGCGGCCATCTCGCATAAATTGGTACAGGAAGACGCGTCGCTGCAGCGCGGTGCACGGGCGCCGTGCCAGCAGGTGGCGCAAGGCATAAGAGGACTCCGAATTACAAGATATTACGTGAAAAAATCTATAGGAGCCTAAGTCTATGTTAATGTTTCAAGAATATAAAATAACATTGAAAAACAAGCTGGACTTTGCGACGTCAACGGATTTCCATTTTTATTAAAAAGAAGGGATGATTAAAATGATTTCTTTCTGAAGTATGCAACTCAGGTATGTTACCTTCTAATATGCACTTCTCTAAAGTAGTGGCGGTACTTCCATACAAGCCCAAAAGCCCGGCTTGCCTTACTTAATACGTATATACTAAATTCTGAACGAAACCATTACATTCAATACAAAACAGTGATTACGAAACATCTACCATTTTTGAATTTACCGCGTTCAGTCGCGGCATGGCGCTCTTCAATGAAGCGCCTGTGACGACGAGCCGAAGCGCCGCCCGCGCTGCGCAACGCTTGTAATAAATTCATTCAATAATTTTACCTCACGTAGAACGTAGCTCCACGCATTTTTTAAAAGACGGTACGCGCAAATCGTATATCTGCCTTTTTCTCTCTCGTGTGCTTTTACG